>JASDDO010000022.1:406935507-407326786 GCA_030015575.1 Agapanthus africanus
GAAATAACACGAATCATGGGGTTTCGAAAATAGGGCTACGGTGTTTTTATGAAAAGATACGTCGTTTTTGAAATGTCCGTAGATTCCCTTGAGCTGTCTTTAAAAATGCCCACGATTCGTTAGTTTTTGAAATAGGTAAGAAGTCTAATCTACTCTAACAACTACACTAAACTATACGGCCGAACTAACAAGCTGAGCTACAGGTAAGGAAACCGCCTAACATCTGAGTCGATATATAAATATATATAAGTCGGTGATCCCGCCTCAATAGTATCGCGTACGATACAGTATATCATCTGACATCCTCGAGTCATGAGCGCAGATCTATCATCAATATAGGCTCGTACGGTAAATCGTCGTACGGCATCCCAAAAGCTGGGTACGGTTCAATATCACACTATCTCATCACATTTCAGATATCACTTATCATATCATATAATCTGGGGTACTGATCTAAGTCTAGTACAACTGATATCATCTACAAAGTATGAATGCGGGGGTAAACACACATCCCGAACCCGCAAGAATCACATTTCGTATCCCAAATACGAATCATATCAAATCACCGATCTCGCGGCACAAAGCCCACATCATCGACTCAACTCCAAAGTCATCCCATATCATCAAACACCGTGCAAGTATAAGAAACACACAAGTGTATGCGTGTGGGTGCAAATCTATCCTATGGTTCGAAACTAGGAACTACGCTAGTTATTTCTACCCCTAACTAACCATAACACACTAACTATCACACATAAAAATATACTACATAGTACTAATTACGGACTGCGGGGGTGCTATACGCCATCCACCCGACTTCTCCCCGTAGATATAAATCTACTCACCCGGTCCTCGCTTGCCGAAATCGATGTCGCCACGCGCTTGCTTGTCTTCTCGAAGTCCTCGTGAGGGTACCTACGTATCATGACACATTGCATCGCATTAAAAACCCAATTCGAAATCGAAACGGCATACGAAAACCAAATCGGCACGCGTATCACACATAGGTGTAAACCTATCACCTACGCATGCAAAAATAGCCAAACCAACACTCGATGTCGATGTCCAAACGTCAAACCATCGAGAAAAACCCAAACGCACCCATTTGCGCATTCACAAACACTAATTATAATATGAAATATGTTAGAATTCACAAAAACCTCAAACTCACTTTAAAAGCGATTTTTCTGAAAACCTAGTAAGCAAACTTTTCCATTTTAGTACAAAACTAAATGTTTTAATGATTTTAGTGGCTACAATGCTCACTAAATATCTTAACTAAGCCACCCAAACCATTACTAGATTTTAAACTTACTCATTTCCATAAATCCCAAAATTCTAGTTTGCAATTTAGCTTAAATAGTAAAATTCTAAGATACAATTTGCAAACTAGTTACTAGGTTTGATTTAACATGCCTTAATATGATAAATTACACACTTAAACCATGTTCAAATGATATAAAACCCTAACTAGATTTAAATCTCACATATATATGCATTTCATAAAAATCTAGTTTACATAAAAGCTTATTTATTGCAAATTTTAAATTAACAAATTGCAACTAGCAACTAGATTAGGTTTTACATTTCCACAAGATGATAATCTAAACTTGATTATCCTATTAGTGCTGGTTAAACCCAAATTAGCTTCAAACCATACTCTTGAATTCTCAAATTAGCAACAAGAGCAAAATTAACACTTTAACAACTTAGCCTTAAGAAATTAACTAACTAATTAAGCAAAAATGGTTAGAATTTATACCCAATGAATTGAAGATCCACAAGCACACACATAGCCTCCCAAATTGGAATCTTGTTCCCTAGATCCATGCAATTTTGGCTATAGAGAAATGGGTAGGAGTCGGATTTTGATTTTGTGAGGGTTTGTGTTGATTTTTGTTGATTTTTTTTGAAGGAAATGGAGGTGAAGGAAGATGGATACTTGGAGAAAATTGGGGGGGGGGGCTGTTTCTGGCCGAAAATGGGGAGGGTGAGGTGAGTGGGAGAGTGAGAGAGAGAGAGTGTTGGTTTCAAAGTCAAAGAAAAGTCAAAGGCCCATTCTTATACATTCTTTTATCCTTTCTTTTCCTTTTCTTTTCTTTTGCAAAACAAGTGGGGACAAGAGAGGGGGGGCTGCTGAATTCAGCCAAGGGGGAGGGAAAATGGGGGTGTGTGAGTGTGGGTATGGGTGTGGGGTGATGGAAAATGATAAATACAGTACCCCAAACATCCATTTACGCTAAAAAAAGCCTTTTTTCTTCAATAATTTCTAAACCGTTTTGGCAAATGATTTCGTTCCAAAAACCACATGATAAATTTTTATTTAATGTTTTATGATGCACAAAATTTGTTTCAACTCATTCCAATTTGTAATTTTCCCTAATTAAATGTATTAGTGACGGCTTAAAATAATAATAAAATAATATTTTTTCAGAAAATTTGAAATTTCACCAGCGGCTCAATAAACACCAAATAATAGCAATTACATAGCTAGAATATGTATATTTAATTTTTATAATAAGATATTTGTATTTTGACTTTTTACCGAAAACACCCTTATTTTACCGATTTTTTCGAAATTTCACCGAAACGATTTTCAAAACGTTACACATGAGATGTTGTTTTATGATTGGGTTTTATTCTGAACCGAGTTGGGGGTCATACGGTTGCGGATTTATACGTTATCCAGACTGAGTCGGGAGGCATACAGTTGGATACATGGTGGACCCGGTCGATACCGAGGGGCAGGATAGCCGCATTTGAGGCGGGGAGCCTAAAGAGGATACTCGATACCAGAGATAGTTATAAAACACGGCGGATATCTAGATGATACCGACTGGTGTTATTGATTACTGGATCGTTCGAGAAATGATGTCTGCGAGAAACGGAAGATTTGTGTCGATGTTGGACACGGAGAGATAAACTTTATTTGGAAATAAGTGATGAGATTTCAGTTTTGGTTTATATGATCAGTAGTACAAGTTCATGTTTTCCACATGCTATCATGCATCATACTTATCCATATTGCAGTTAGTTATAGTTCGTCATATTTACATTATCATCCGTTATATGTTAGTTCTATTGACCGAGTTGGCAACTCATCCCCTTTGTGCCATAGTTCCTTGCAGGAGTCGAGTGGAAGGTTAGCAGCAGTGCAGATCCACTTATCAGATTTTATCGCATCTTTTGCTAGGTAGGTTACATATATAGTAACCTTCTTTTTTGGTATTGTATATTGAATCTAGAATATCTCCATCAGACCTTGTATTATGACTTAGAACGAGAGGTGGTTGTATGTATATTATTTGACAGATGAGATCGTTTAGTTATATTAAATGATATTTCTTTTACTTATGTCTGAGATTCTTATTGATGTCGTATAAAGTTGTATAATTATTTCCGCTGTTGACATTGTTGATCCCAACTAGGGATGCAACCAAATTAAACGCTTTATAACTGTTTTTATTATGAATTCAATAGGGAGTTACTGATAAGATCATAATTACTTAAAACCGTGATTTTTACATAAAAACTAAATTTTTCTAAAAATTCTGCAAAAAGGGTTTTGATCTTGGTTTTTGGCTTACTCGGGTTATGTAGATATCATTAGATATTATACAATCTAAGTGCCGATCACATCCAAACTTCGGGTCGTGGCAGTACAGCTAGTGCCGCTTACATGCCTGTGGTTTTTGGATTTATCTAGTAAATCACTGCCAGCGTATTGTCGAGTCTTCAGAGTCTCACACAGAGGGTTTCCCGGTCCAGGAGATATGATGTAGATGACGTATGTTGGTACATACAGGGTGTCCAATTAAATACGTGTACAGGCTACACGGACTTTAATCGGACGGTTGATAATACTAGTGGTTTAGGATTAGGCCGGATTATTAAATCAGGTTTTGATTTAATAATTTATATATATATATATATATATTCAATATGTATATTCTAATATTATTGTTCACTATTCATTCTCTCTTCACTATTCATATTTTTTGTACGAATACGCGTATATGTATTTAGATACGTATACAGGGTTTTATTCCGTATTTGTACAGAATTTTGTTCTGGAAGATGGACACTTCATTTGTTGATTTTTCTTTTATTGAAAATCAAAAATGAGGTGGAGGATGAGGTGTAAAGAAGTATTGTGTAGAGAGGTATGACTTGATTTTTATATGATATATTTCATTTGGATCACTATTCTTTCATGGTTGCAAATAATCAAGCCATTCTTTTCCATGCTTGCTAGTTTTTCTTCACTTGAAGATTTAGCCATTTTCTCCATGGCTTCTTCTTCTTTACCTCATCTTCCTTCTTCTAGGTAGCTTACATGAGCTTAGAAAAGAGAGAAAAGACAGTGAAAATATTCCTACATCTCCACTCTCCATTTGTATCGAGCTTGGAGCATCGGTCGCTTCACTAGGTGAAGTCGGAGCTTGGATCGGTTTCCCTCAGGTTGATCTTCTTCGGCAAGGGCAGTGGCTACTCAAGCACAATATGGACAACATACACAGAGCTTGGAAGAGTCTTCTACGATTGGGTGGACACATGTCAAAGGTAGTATTCCGTATCTTTGCATACTTGGTTTGCTAGTTTAGGCGTTTGGATCGATTCTAGGTTTGGGGTTCCTTCGTATTTGCTTGAAATTTTTGTTCGCCATTCGCGCTTCTGTTGCTCTATGGGCACTGGGGAACCCTACAAGTTTTTTATGTATTGCTTTCTTGATGGAGGTTCTGTCCTGATGGGGAGCAATGTGTCATGCAAACCAGTTGGGATCGGCAACGTTCGTATTCGCATGCTTGATAGGATAGTACGGACCCTGACTGATGTTAGGCATATGCCAGATCTGAGGAAGAACCTGAACTCTTTAGGTGAGTTGGATATGATCGGTTGCAAGTGCGTAATCGAGGGTGGTTCTCTAAAAAATTTTAAAGGCTCTCTTATAGTCACGAAAGGAAAGATAGTGAGGAACATGTACTTCCTATAAAGACAGTCAGTTTCAGAGGATGTAGCCGCAACTTCTACTAGCTCGGGAGATTCAGACTCAGAAAAATTGTGGCTCCTTCATTTGGGGCACATAGCGGAGACAGGGTTTGAGGTGCTTCGAAAGAGCCAGTTGGTCGGAGATGTAGATATATGCAGGCTTGATTTTTGTGAGGACCGTGTTTTGGGAAAGCAAACGAAGGTGAAGTTCAGGACAACATCATGATAAGAAAGATCGATTCTTTGGGATTCTTCCTTTCTTCAAATGGAACGAACAGAGATAGAATCAGATCGATTCTTGAAACGTAAAGGGTGTTCTCGACTACGTCCACATCGACGTTTGGGGTCTGGCATTGGTAATTTCTCGAGATGGAGCCAGATACTTTGTTTCTGTAACACTTTGAATTTCTGTTAGAATGTTTTTCGTGATAATTAATAATTGTACGTGTTATTATATATGTGTACATAGGATTATTAGTTATTTTAGTCGGGTTTACTAATTATATTTAGTCGTGTTAGCAAATTGGAAAATTTCCTTTGTAGTGTACACTTGCACACTTAGCCATTTTTGAGACCTAGGTTTAAAGTGTTAGCCATTCTTTTATTGCATGGTTGCTAACTTATCCCCACCATTTTAATCATGTCATAAATCTTTTCATAATTCAAAATTGAATAGAATATGAAGGCATGGTGTTAGGTAGAAAAAAATTGACTTTTGACCCCATTTTTCCTTCTCTTCTCTCTCTCTTTCCCCATCTCAGAATTCTGAGAATTTCCAGCAGGGAAAACCCCCATCTTTCCCCATCTTTTCTTCTCCTCTTTCATTTCCTTTTATCCCTACACAAAACCTACACAAATCAACACATTTTTCATCACAAAACCTTGGGAAAGTGAGCCTTTTGGGGTGTTTGAAGGCAAATCTGCACACTTGATGTTAGAGCTGGGATTTTTGGTGTTTCATAGGGTCTTTTGAAGGTATTAACTCATGTTAGCACCCCTTTTCCATAAACTTGTAGTATTCTTTAGCAAAAATCTCATTTTTATGCATTTTTAGTGATATTAAAGGATATTTGTGATTCACATGTTAGATTAGGGTTTTGTTTGTTTGGTGAGCTCTATTATGTGTTATTAGAGCTATTTTAGGCCAGGTTTGTTTCAATTTGCACAGAAATACCATAAAGTTCCATTTTAGTGCAAAAGTGTGGATTTTAACTTGATTTAAGGCTCTGTAGGATCTGCTACTACCCGAGATGTTTCAGAGCAAAACTAGATATTACTGTAGCATGTATGGGGGGTATAGAGTGCACACACCAAACCTGGGAGCCCACCCCCCTACCCAGGCCGCCGGAATATTCTTTCTGGCCGCAATTTGCGGCCAGATGAGTGAGTTGGGGTTTGGGGTTTGGGACACAGGAGTCTGCTGTTATGTGTAGTATTTTGGTGTATATAGTTTTACAATATCATTTCTGTATCAAAATATGGAGGTGTTTACCTATTTTTTTCCCGTATTTTAATCTTCGCGACACGCGTGATACGTGTGTATGGGTTTGGGTTTCTGCGTATCGCGACGCGTCGGAGTGGCTTCAGGCGCGTAATCACACGTTTTAGCGTATCGCGTGCACGCGCGCTTGGTTCACGACACGAGTTACTAGTTCGGATTTAATGTCGTGTTTGTGTGACTTCAAGCTTATGTGTGATATATTGTGTAATTCAAGGTTCGCAGGCGAGTACGGCAGACACCGCGCAGAAGGTGAAACAAGTCGTTGGCTATACCTAGCGAGAGACTACGGTGAGTAGATTTGACATCTACGGGGATATCGCCCGCATGACGTTCTACGTCAGGGCTGATAGGACCTTATAGTTACATTTACATACATTGACTGTTCATGGCTACTATTTAGTGCATACTGCATTCCCTGCTATATGTATATAAACTAGAATTGATAGAACACCGCACCCTTACTGAAAGTTCATGTTGCACGAGCACGACCCTGCATGATACACACACACCGTTAGAATTGCCATGATATTCATACTTGATGCACTTGTCACATCACATTTACTTGCATATTGGTTGGGATTACATGTGATTTCTGGATTTGGGAACCGTGGCCATTTCAAAAATGTAATCATTTAAAAACCCGGTTCCCTTGATATGATATTTCGGTGCGCCCACCCTGTGTTTTCTCGGTGCTAGAGTGGAATATATTGAGAGAGGGCTGACCCGGACTGAAGGATGCCCGATATATTGAGAGAGGGCTGACCCGGACTGACGGATGCCCGATAAATTGAGAGAGGGCTGACCTGGACTGACGGATGCCCGATACATTGAGAGAGGGCTGACCCGTACTGACGGATGCCCGATAGAGGAGTATTTGCATGTCGATGCTAGACACGAGTATTTATGTTATTTGGGTACCGATGTTGGGCACTCGTAATTCTCAGGGATTTACAGGATTTGAGGGCCGATGGGAGTGTCGGCGTCTGGGTTGTTGGGATTTGCGGTGCATATATATATTTATTCCACCTTGACATTTCATGTAGATGTTATATTCCCATGCTCAGCATTCATTATTGTATCTCATCCTGTAGTTATATCACCTGATACAGCATTTGCATGATTATTGTACATACTGCTTACCTCGCATTGATATCATTTGCCGGCATATGTTAGAGTAGCACAGTACGTGCTTGCTCGCGATTACCTTTATATGTTATTTCTATTCACGAGTTGGAAACTCACCCCCGTCGTGCCACAGTATTTGCAGGTTGCTCTTCGGAGTAGTCGCGGCAGGCTGCGTTTTGCATCTTTTGACACAGATACCCCCATAGTTTGTGTACTAGCTCTTTTGCTGATAGGTGGGTTTTGTGCGGTATCTGTTTATCTTTCAGTTATGTATATTGTTGTATCTAGTATTCTCCATCTACCATGTATGTATTTGACTTAGAGACAGTGTGAGGACGATGATGTATATTATTGGTATTCTGGTGTCGAGCTCGTTGTGAGACGACTTTTCTTATGCAGTTTTATTCTATCTGTGATGTTCTCACTTGTTGCTCTTGATCTTCACTACGGCGTCGTATATTGTTTACTTAGATTTCTTAACATGTTGTAAGTGCTTCATTTAAAACTTAAATCATTCCATACTTTTACTGGTTTGATTTCTGGGTTTTCGGTTCACATAGTCGCGTTACGCCTGTAGACGTTACATGGTTACGTGCCGGTCATTGGTCAAACTTTGGGTCGTGACAAAGTTGGTATCAGAGCATAGGTTTTACCTTTCAGAGTGTAGGATGACCCTGGTATGATGGAGTAGGTAGCTGCAGCAGGGTAGCGTAGCGTGTGTATGTTCCGCGGCATACTCACGACACGGTACTCCGCCTACGCGACCTTATGACTTATTGATTTAAATTCCTTCTTGAGTCTATGCATTCCTGCGATTCGATTTCCGTATCCCTATCGAATCCTATTGTTCCTTTCAGCCATTATGCCGCCAAAGACTACGAGGGCGCAGAGAGCGGCCGCGAGGACCGAGGTTCGAGTTGACTCATCCGAGACGAGGACTGATCCGGGTAGTACACCGGTTGTGCCCGAGCAGGCTGTTCCTACCGTGACAGATCAGATTGCTATGTTAGGGGCTGGTGTGCAGGCGATGCGCCAGACGATGGGATCCATTATGCAGGAGATGCGCCAGATGATGGGATCTCTAGTTGAGACACTTCGAGCGCAGCGACCAGAGGTAGTTCCACCCGTTGCAGAGACCGCGGTGGTGCCCACAGTACAGGCAGTTGTCCCTGCAGCTACAGAGGTTATTACAGTATCGCTGTCAGAGTTTATTAGGCTGAAGCCTCCAGTTTTCACAGACACCGATACAGCCGAGGACCCACAGTCTTTCATTGATAGGATGGCTCGGATATGCCGTTCCCTCAGATGAGCAGATGTGAGATGGGTTGAGTTCACGAGCTTTCGCCTGGAAGGTCTCGCGCAGAAATGGTGCGAATCAGTTGAGAACGGTAGAGCAGCAGGTCTTCCTCCTATGACATGGACCGAGTTTGTGGCGCTATTCCTTGCCCGTTTTCTTCCCCAGAGTGTTAGGGATGCCCGAGCACGCAGATTTGAGTCCTTGTGCCTGACGCCAGAGATGTCGGTGGCAGAGTACGATGTGCTGTTTACCGAGCTATCAGTTTATGCTCCGTACCTAGTGGCTACTGAGGAGTTGCGATTCAAGAGATTTGTTCGAGGCTTGCTTACACCACTGTTTCTGGCGATCAGCGCACAGCATTACGAGATATATGCAGCAGCTGTAGACGCAGCCCTATTAGTCGAGGAGCGCCTTGCTGAGACTTCGGCAGTTCCAGAGCCGAAGAGAGTTCGTGCGGATACATCAGCGCAGAGACAGCCTTTTCGACGCCGTGATAGACGTATTGCAGGCAGCAGAGATTCAGGGCGGGGCCGGTTATTCAGTTCCTATCCCCAGGAGGGTCAGCGGTCATCGTCGGGATGTTTTCGCTGCGGGAGCTCTTATCATCATGTACGAGATTGTCCTGAGTTACCCCGGAGGGAGGTATCAGCACCGCACGTCACATTACCACCTTCACCACCCCAAACGGCGTTGCCTATTGTACCTACTGTTACTCCGCGTCAGACGCATGCACAGGGAGATCGTGGTCGCGGAGGATTTGTTCATAGAGGACGAGGTGACCGAGGCAGAGGACAGCCAGCTGCCGGCAGGGGACAGCCAGTCGCAGGTAGAGGACAGGCGTGAGTTTTTGCTTTGACGCATCAGGACGCGCAGGCGTCCAATGCGGTGGTCTCAGGTATCCTTCCAGTATGTTCGGTTGGTGCACATGTGTTATTCGATCCCGGATCCACGCACTCGTACGTATCCACACACTTTGTACCGAGTTTGGGTAGAGAGTCCGGTTTGCTTGACCAGCCGCTTGTTGTGACTACTCCTGTGGGAGAGTCGTTTGTTGCTAGGCACGTGTTTCGATCCTGTACCATCCGTATTAGAGAGAGAGAGTTGCCGGTCGATTTGATCCTTCTTGAGATGTTGGACTTCAACGTTCTTTTGGGCATAGATTGGTTAACCACGTGTTATGCTTCTGTTGACTGCCGCGAGAAGACAGTTAGATTTTATTTTTCCGGCGAGTCGGTTTTTGTTGTGTTGGGGGACCATGGTGCCACCCCTCACAGTGTGATTTCTTCTTTTCGCGCTGGACAGCTTTTGCGGAAGGGATGTCAGGGATTTCTCGCCTATGTTTGTGATACTAGAGCTGCAGAGGTTCCGTTGGATCAGGTTCCGGTTGTTAGCGAGTTCCCTGATGTGTTCCCTGACGAGCTTCCTGGGCTACCGCCCGAGCGTGATATTTCTTTCTGTATTGATTTGGTTCCTGGCACGGGGCCTATTTCTGTACCGCCTTATCGGATGGCCCTGGAGGAACTTAGAGAATTGAAGGGTCAGTTGCAAGATTTGCTGGATAAGGGACTTATTCGACCCAGTGTTTCTCCTTGGGGTGCTCCAGTCCTGTTCGTCAAGAAGAAGGACGACAGTTTGCGTCTGTATATTGACTACCGCCAGCTGAATAGGGTGACAGTGCGGAATAGGTATCATTTGCCACGCATCGACGATTTGTTCGACCAGCTTCAGAGGGCAGGATACTTTTCGAGGATCGATTTGCGATCAGGCTACCATCAGCTGCGGGTTCGACAGGAGGACATTTCTAGGACAGCTTTCCGCACGCGCTACGGCCATTATGAGTTTTTGGTGATGTCGTTCAGACTCACCAACGCGCCAGCAACATTTATGGACTTGATGAACCGCATTTTCCGGCCGTATCTTGATCTGTTCATCAAGGTGTTCATTGACGATATTTTGGTGTATTCTCGGAGTAGAGAGGAGCACGAGCAACACCTGTGGATTACACTGCAGACCTTGAGGGAGCATCAGCTTTTCACTAAATTCTCAAAGTGTGCTTTCTGGTTAGACATCGTAGACTTCTTGGGGCACGTGATTACACGAGATGGTATATGTGTAGACCCGAGGAAGATCGAGGCAGTTCAGAGTTGGCCTAGACCCACGTCAGTGATGGAGGTTCGCAGCTTTCTAGGGCTGGCAGGCTATTACAGGCGATTCATGCAGGACTTCTCTCGCATTGCTACACCTTTGACCGGGTTGACCCGGAAGGGAGTTCGCTTCGATTGGACGGAGGAGTGTGAGCACAGTTTCCAGCAGCTACGGGCTCTACTGACTACGACACCAGTGCTATCATTGCCTTCAGGATCAGGCGGATTTGTGGTCTACTGTGACGCTTCACGAGTGGGGCTAGGGTGCGTTTTGATGCAGCATGACAGGGTGATCGCGTATGCTTCGCGGCAATTAAAGAAACATGAACAGAATTACCCCACTCATGATCTGGAGATGGCTGCAGTGGTCTTTGCACTTAAGATCTGGCGACATTAGCTGTATGGAGAGTCGTGCCAGATATTCACTGACCACAAGAGCTTAAAGTATATATTCCAGCAGCGATACCTGAACCTTAGACAGCGCCGATGGATGGAGTTAGTAAAGGACTACGATTGTGAGATCTTGTATCACCCGGGCAGGGCGAATGTAGTGGCGGATGCTTTGAGCAGGAGGCCCGGGGGTAGTCTATCTTGTTTGAGCGCAGTGCAGAGGCAGTCGTCGGCAGATCGGCAGATCTTATGCGACAGCCGGGTACAGTTCGAGTTTACGCCGATCGGAGGACAGATTGCGCATGTTCATGCACGCCCACAGTTGCTTGACCGTATACATGAGGCACAACACAGTGATGACCGCTGTTCAGAGATCAGGACACAGATGGGACAGGGCAGATTTTCCGAGTTCGTGATCGATGATCAGGGGATATTACGATTTGGGACTAGACTGTGCATACCAGATGCTGAAGGATTGCGGCGCGAGATTCTTGAGGAGGCACATCGATCGGTATATAGTGTTCATCCCGGTTCCACCAAGATGTACCATGACTTGAGAGGTGTTTACTGGTGGGACGGAATGAAGAGAGACATCGCAGATTTTGTGTCGAGATGCCTGACTTGTCAGCAAGTCAAGGCTGAGCACCAGAGGCCCGCGGGAGAGCTGCAGCCGTTACCCATTCCGGAGTGGAAATGGGAACAGATATCTATGGACTTCATTGTGGGTCTACCCAGGACTAGTCGAGGGTATGACTCCATCTGGGTGATCGTGGATCGTTTGACGAAAGCAGCTCACTTCCTACCGGTTAAGACGACTTTCGGATTTGCCCAATATGCCCAGATTTACATTGACGAGATTGTACGACTGCACAGAGTTCCAACATGTATCGTGTCCGATAGAAGCACCCAGTTTACCAGCCGGCTATGGCAGAGGCTTCAGGAGGCTTTGGGCACTCGCTTGAGTTTCAGCACAGCATTCCATCCACAGACCGACGGACAGTCAGAGCGGACTATTCAGACTCTGGAGGACATGCTCAGAGCATGCGTATTAGACTTCGGTGGTAGCTAGGATCATCATTTGCCCTTAGTAGAGTTCTCCTACAACAACAGCTACTAGGAGACCATTCAGATGGCACCGTTTGAGGCTCTTTATGGGAGGAGATGCAGATCGCCTACCTGTTGGGCGGAGCTCAGTGAGAGCAGTATCTTAGGGCCGCAAATTGTGGAGGAGACGACCGCGAAGATCCAGTTGATTCGCGATAGGATGAGAGCAGCCCAGAGTAGGCAGAGATCTTATGCGGACCGTCGTCGGCGCAGACTTGAGTTTTCTATTGGTGATCATGTTTTCTTGAGGGTCTCTCCAATGAAAGGCGTGATGAGGTTTGGGAAGAAGGGGAAACTTAGTCCGAGATATGTGGGCCCCTTCGAGATCCTCGAGCGTGTTGGTGCGGTTGCGTATCGATTAGCCCTTCCGCCCAGTTTTCTAGACGTGCACCCCGTATTTCACGTTTCGATGCTCCTCAGATATCTTCATGATCCTTCGCATGCGATTCAGCACCCGACGATCCAACTTGAGCGCGACCTTTCCTATGCAGAGCGGCCGGTAATGATCTTGGATCGACAAGTGAAGAAATTGAAGTCGAAAGAGATACCGTCTGTCAAGATACTTTGGCGTGGCCAGAGCGGTGAGGAGGTCACTTTGGAGACCGAGAGCGAGATGAGGAAGAGGTATCCCCATCTTTTTGAAGGTGCGTATAGTTAGATTTTTAAATTAGGGGACCGAATTTCTTTAAAGGGGGGTAGATTGTAACACTTTGAATTTCCGTTAGAATGTTTTTTCGTGATAATTAGTAATTGTACGTGTTATTATATATGTGTACATAGGATTATTAGTTATTTTAGTCGGGTTTACTAATTATATTTAGTCGTGTTAGCAAATTGGAAAATTTCCTTTGTAGTGTACACTTGCACATTTAGCCATTTTTGAGACCTAGGTTTAAAGTGTTAGCCATTCTTTTATTGCATGGTTGCTAACTTATCCCCACCATTTTAATCATGTCATAAATCTTTTCATAATTCAAAATTGAATAGAATATGAAGGCATGGTGTTAGGTAGAAAAAAATTGACTTTTGACCCCATTTTTCCTTCTCTTCTCTCTCTCTTTCCCCATCTCAGAATTCTGAGAATTTCCAGCAGGGAAAACCCCCATCTTTCTCCATCTTTTCTTCTCCTCTTTCATTTCCTTTTATCCCTACACAAAACCTACACAAATCGACACATTTTTCATCACAAAACCTTGGGAAAGTGAGCCTTTTGGGGTATTTGAAGGCAAATCTGCACACTTGATGTTAGAGCTGGGATTTTTGGTGTTTCATAGGGTCTTTTGAAGGTATTAACTCATGTTAGCACTCCTTTTCCATAAAATTGTAGTATTCTTTAGCAAAAATCTCATTTTTGTGCATTTTTAGTGATATTAAAGGATATTTGTGATTCACATGTTAGATTAGGGTTTTGTTAGTTTGGTTAGCTCTATTATGTGTTATTAGAGCTATTTTAGGCCAGGTTTGTTTCAGTTTGAACAGAAATACGATAAAGTTCCATTTTAGTGCAAAAGTGTGGATTTTAACTTGATTTAAGGCTCTGTAGGATCTGCTACTACCCGAGATGTTTCAGAGCAAAACTAGATATTACTGTAGCATGTATGGGGGGTATAGAGTGCACACACCAAACCTGGGAGCCCACCCCCTACCCAGGCCGCCGGAATATTCTTTCTGGCCGCAATTTGCGGCCAGATGAGTGAGTTGGGGTTTGGGACACAAGAGTCTGTTGTTATGTGTAGTATTTTGGTGTATATAGTTTTACAATATCATTTCTGTATCAAAATCTGGAGGTGTTTACCTATTTTTTCCCCGTATTTTAATCTTCACGACACGTATGATACGTGTGTATGGGTTTGGGTTTCTGCGTATCGCGACGCGTCGGAGTGGCTTCAAGCGCATAATCACACGTTTTAGCGTTTCGCGCGCACGCGCGCTTGGTTCACGACATGAGTTACTAGTTCGGCTTTAATGTCGTGTTTGTGTGACTTCAAGCTTATGTGTGATATATTGTGTAATTCTAGGTTCGCAGGCGAGTACGGCGGACGCCGCGCAGAAGGGGAAACAAGTCGTTGGCTATACCTAGCGAGAGACTACAGTGAGTAGATTTGACATCTACGGGGATATCGCCCGCATGGCGTTCTACGTCAGGGCTGATAGGACCTTATAGCTACATTTACATACATTGACTATTCATGGCTACTATTTAGTGCATACTGCATTCCCTGCTATATGTATATAAACTAGAATTGATAGAACACTGCACCCTTACTGACAGTTCAAGTTGCACGAGCACGACCCTGCATGATACACACACACCGTTAGAATTTCCATGATATTCATACTTGATGCACTTATCACATCACATTTACTTGCATATTGGTTGGGATTACATGTGATTTCTGGATTTGGGAACCGTGGCCATTTCAAAAATGTAATCATTTAAAAACCCGGTTCCCTTGATATGATATTTCGGTGCACCCACCCTGTGTTTTCTCGGTGCTAGAGTGGGATATATTGAGAGAGGGTTGACCCGGACTGACGGATGCCCGATATATTGATTGAGGGCTGACCCGGACTGACGGATTTCCGATATATTGAGAGAGGGCTGATCCGGACTGACGGATGCCCGATATATTGAGAGAGGCTGACCCAGACTGACGGATGCCCGATATATTGAGAGAGGGCTGATCCGGACTGACGGATGCCCGATACATTGAGAGAGGGCTGACCCGGACTGACGGATGCTCGATAGAGGAGGATTGTGTGTCGATGCTAGACACGAGTATTTATGTTATTTGGGTGCCGATGTTGGGCACTCGTGATTCTCAGGGATGTACAGGATTTGAGGGCCGATGGGAGTGCCGGCGTCTGGGTTGTTGGGATTTGCGGTGCATATATATATTTATTCCACCTTGATATTTCGTGTAGATGTTATATTCCCATGCTCAGCATTCATTATTGCATCTCATCCAGTAGTTATATCACCTGATAGAGCATTTGCATGATTATTGTACATACTGCTTACCTCGCATTGATATCATCTGCTGGCATATGTCAGAGTAGTGCAGTATGTGCATGCTCGCGATTACCTTTATATGTTATTTCTATTCACGAGTTGGCAACTCACCCCCGTTGTGCCACAGTATTTGCAGGTTGCCCTTCAGAGTAGTCGCGGCAGGCTGCGTTTTGCATCTTTTGAAACAGATACCCCCATAGTTGGTGTACTAGCTCTATTGCTGATAGGTGGGTTTTGTGCGGTATCTGTTTATCTTTCAGTTATGTATATTGTTGTATCTAGTATTCTCCATCTACCATGTATGTATTTGACTTAGAGACAGTGTGAGGACGATGATGTATATTATTGGTATTCTGGTGTCGAGCTCGTTGTGAGCCGACTTTTCTTATGCAGTTTTATTCTATCTGTGATGTTCTCACTTGTTGCTCTTGATCTTCGCTACGGCGTCGTATATTGTTTACTTAGATTTCTTAACATGTTGTAAGTGCTTCATTTAAAACATAAATCATTCCATACTTTTACTGGTTTGATTTCTGGGTTTTCGGTTCACTTAGTCGCGTTACGCCTGTAGACGTTACGTGGTTAAGTGCCGGTCACGGGCCAAACTTTGGGTCGTGACAGTTTCTTTCATTGATAAATTCTCGAGGAAGTTGTGGGTGTATGCTCTAAAGTCTAAGGCCGAGCCTTTTGAGAAGTTCAAGCAGTGGAAGTCCAGGTGGAAAAACGGACTAGTAGATCTGCGCAGGTCCTTCAGTACGATAATAGTGGAAATTTTACTTCACATGAGTTCGCAGAGTTTTACAAGTAGAAGGAGCTTGTGCGTCATTTCACCACACCAGGAGACCCTCAGTCAAACAGCGTTGCAAAGCGGATGAATCGGGCACTACTTGAGAAGACCCGGTGTTTGTGGATTACTGCTGGGCTTCCGAAGGAGTTTTGGGCTGAGGCCCTATCTACCGTCGTGTGTATCATCAATCGTTCACCATCGTCGGTGATAGATAAGAAAACTCCTAAAGCATTATGTTCTGGAAAGGTTGAAGATTACTCAAGGCTTCGGATATTTGGGTGCCCATCTTACGTTCATAAAAGAAGCGATAAGTTAGAGTTGAGAGCTAGGAAGTGTGTCTTGCTCGGCTATGGGAGCGAAGCCAAAGTGTACAGGTTGTGGTGTTTTGAGACCCAGAAGATAGTGATCAACCGACATGCTACATTGGATGAGTTTGTAATGCTTCAGAAAATTCAGACTCACAAAGATGGTGAACCGAGAACAGATACCCTACTGAGTGAGGTGGAGTTCGAGGATCTAGTCCTAGATACGAGGGGTGATAAGGTGGATGATACTCATATTCAGACGGAGGTCTGATTCAGGTAGAGGAGCAGAGGTCTATGAAAGATAAATACACACCGATCCGATTTGGTTTTGAAGACATGACCGCAGTTAGTTTCTATGACATGGCATCATATGCACTGACCATGAAAATGAGGAGCCGTCCAGTTACAGAAAGGTTGCGTAGTCGGGTGACCTTCATAGTTGGAGGGTTTCCAGGGAGGAGGAGATAGAGTCTCTTCACCAGAACAATATGTGGGATCTTATTGCTCTACCAAAGGGCAAACACGCTATCGGCTGCAAGTGGGTCTTCAAGATTAAGGAAGGTATCTTAGAAGTTGAGGGCATTAGGCACAAAGCAAGATTGGTGGCTAAGGGGTTTGCATAAAAGAAGGGTCAGAACTACAATGAGATCTTTTCTCCGGTTGTTCCACACACTTCGATCCGTATTCTATTGGCCATGGTTGCGGGATATGACATGGAGCTAGAACAACTAGATGTCAAGACCACATTCTTGCACAGTGACCTAGAGGAAGAGATTTATATGCATTAGCCAGGGGGTTCGTGATTGAGGGCAAAGAGGGTTATGTTTGCAAACTAAGGAAGTCACTTTATGGTTTGAAGCAGTCTCCAAGACAGTGGTACAAGCACTTCGATCAGTTTATGTTGGCTATTGGGTACAAGAGAAGTATAAAGGATCAGCGTATTTATGTTAGGCTACTTGACGACAAATCCAGGACTTATCTTCTTTTGTATATGGATGATATGTTGGTGGAATCACGCAGTATATCGGAGGTCAATAGGTTGAAACAACAGTTGAGTCGGGAGTTTGATATGAAAGATTTGGGGGCTACGAAAAAGATTCTTGGCATGGAGATAGTCGTGGATAGGAAGCATGGAGAGTCGCGTCTACGGCAGAAATAGTATATCAAGAAAGTTCTTACTTGATATGGACTGGAGAAGACGAAGTCCGTGTCTACTCCTTTAGGGATACATTTCATGCTTTCAGCGATGTTATCACCAGGGACAGATGCAGACAGAGAGTATGTGTCTCGAGTGTCGTATGCGAGTGCAGTGGGCAGTTTGATATATGCAATGGTATGCACGAGGCTGAATATTGCACATGCAGTCGGAGTTGTTAGATGCTATATGGCAAATCCGGGCAAAGAGCATTGGCATGTTGTAAAGTGGATCTTCAGATACTTGAGAGGTACTCCAGAGTTCGGCTTATTATTCAGCAAGGGCAGTAGTGATGGATGCATTGTAACGGGTTATTGTGACTCAGATTTTGCTGGTGATAGGGACAGGAGATGATCGACTTCGGGCTATGCATTCACATTAGGCACTGGCGCAGTGTCATAAAGGTCGACGTTCCAGTCTATCGCCATATTATTAACGAAAGAGGAAGAGTTGATAGCTGCTACCGAGGCAACTAAGGAAGCTATCTATTTACGTGGGTTGATGGGTAATCTCGATGTTCAGCAGGAGGTGACTGAGGTGTTTTGTCATAGTCAGAGTGTGATTCACTTGGCCGAGCACCAGGATTATAGTTCGAGGACTGAGCACATCGAGGTGAAAGACTTCTTCATCGAGCATGAGAAGAAGATTGTTTCTCTCACCAAGATAGATACCCATGTGAACTGAGTAGACGCTTTCATGAAGGTGGTTTATGTTTCGAAGTTCAAGCTTTGTTTAGACTCGATTTGCCTAGTTGATTGTTGAGAGGCATTCCGCAATGAGAATCAAGTTCCAAGGTTTATTAAGTGACGAGATATTTTTGGGGATTTAGCACCAATGTGGAGATTGTTGATTTTGGTGCTCAAATTCCCTAAGTTTTGAGCCAAGCACAACCCAAAAGATTAAGAGCCCAATTAAGCACATGAAGACCCAAGCATTAGCAGCAACAGCTCATGGTCACTCGTGGCCACGTGTGAGGAGCATGCACATTCCTCCTTGCCAGGTGTCACCTTGCTACTTGATTGAGCGCAAGCTCGTGACGAGCGAGTGTCCTTATTTTGTGGGGTCCATTGGTTTTGCAGGCAATAGTCCCGTCACATCACGGTTTTCTGTTATTTCATTTTATGTTACCTTATTATTTATTATTATTTTTTTTAAATGGTTTTTTTTATTATATGAACGATGGCCTCGCTTCCCGACTTTCCTTACACTCGCTCAGAAGCGACTTTTCCGCTGTTGCCATCGGACGAGGAGGATATGACGATGACCAGGATGCATGACAGGGACCATACTAGTCTTCTTTTGTGGGGAAAGTTGTACGGTCATATCATTGGAAGGCCGCCGCAGTTGGCATCATGGGCTTGACCTCGAGCAGGCGAGCACGAGCAGGGAGGCCATGTAGCATCATCCTAGCGATGGGTGCGGTGAGGATTATTTGGGTCGATTCTTTGTTTCTATTTGGATCCGTTTGAGGTTAATTGTTCTCTAAGAAAAGGCATAGACTATAAATAGCCATATTTTAGTTAGGGTTTCTTATACTTCATTTATTTGTATTCCATCAAAAGAAGGCATCTAAAACCTAAAGAGTTTTGAGGGGAAAAGGGACTACTTTGTGAGTGATATTGTATTTGGACGACTTGAATATGCTTGTAATCTCGTGTAAATTGCAATACTTATCTAGTGGAAGATATGTAACATTTCAGAAATATAAAATATTATTTTTGGAATTTAAATAATAAAATAATAAGTTTTATGAATATTATAAAAATATGGAAATTAGTTTTAATGGAATGATATGATTATATACATATAATTTGGAAAATAATTAGAATTTTAAAATGAATTATTAATTATGGAAGCATTTATGGGATTTACGCTTTTATTAATTTTTATACAATTATTTACATACAAGTTTACGCTAAACGTGATTAATAATTCACTAATTATGTATTAACCCTATTTATGTATCATGACATGCAACATTTGTCCATATTTATTGCCATGGCTTCATTTTCTTTAGTTTGCTTTAATTTTTTTGTTTTTTTTAAAGAGAGAAATAAAATGAGGGAGGACAAGAGAGTATGGATGGGTGAGAGACAGAGAGAGAGAGAGAAAGAGAGAGAGAGAGAGAGAGGTTTCTACAACTTTCCCTTCTCTTCTTCATTTCCTCAACTAATTTCTCTTCTTCATCTCCTCCTCCAATTTCTCTAATACCTCATCCACCCTTACTATCACCATACAACCCTCCCAAATATTCAACAAAATCTCATGTTCCCTTTACAAATAAGGTTCCTCACATCACTACAAGCATCATGGTGGGATCCAATTCTAGTCTTGAGCTCATTTGGCCATCTTAGAATTTTCTTGAGTTGCTCTTTCAAGGTAATTCCCTCACTTTTATTGAAGTGTTTAAGTTTCCTAACCTCCTATGCTAGTTTAGAGTTAAACAAGTAATATTTAGTGATCTTGGAAAATTCTAGGATAATCTTTAGAGGGTGTTCTGAGTTGTGGAGATATAATTGAGGCTTGGTTAGTGACTACAAACCTTTTAGTGATAAAATTCTTGACCAAACTTGAGTTTAGAAGTCCCAAACATGAACTTAGAATTTTCCGATATCGGGTTTTGTTGCAATTGTGGTGATCAAATTGAATCTGCTATAACTCGAGAACTCTAAAAAATATATTGCATATATAGTAGGATGTGCAGGCAATTAGGAGGCTACCCTAGAAACCCTAGCACCTAACTTCCACACTCGGCCGCCAAAATAATCTTTTTGGCCGCAATTTGCAGCCTGACCTTAGAGATAAGGCTTGGTTCTTGGTCCATGGTTTAATATCCTAATAACTAGGCCAATCCAATGTGCAGAATGTCCTAATTTTACCTAGGGTAAAATCTGGGAGTGTTTTTCCAAGTTGCTGATTTCGTTTTGCGAGTTTTGAAAACTGGATTTCTGATATTTGAGTTTTGACTCGGTCATTTGATGTTTGTACGTTAACGTCGGGAGTTGTTTGGTTATTCTTGCATGTGTGGATCATAGGTTCTAACCTATGTAAGTCTCGCTTGCCATATAGGTTTTTGGATTTGATTTTTGATGTCGATACTGTTAATTATATGTATGCCCTAGAGGCCATTACTATACATGAGATGTATATTGTAGTGGATGCTTGGACATATATAGGGAGGACTTTCTTACTTGACATGATAGTATGCTATTTGGTTACTCTTTACCTTAACGTGTACACTAATTGTCTCTCTGTTACATGTTGGTAAAGCCCTTAGTATGTGTACTTGACTACCAGGACTATGATGCTGATCATACTAGTGGGGCCATGGTAGTCCATAAGTACATCCTTTAAGGTCCCTAGTCGTGGGTGTATCGAGACGGGGCATCGATATACCAGAGTAAACTAGCGTATAGCTTCTCGACCCATATAGATGGGCGATGGATGATCCCATATCCATTGGTGTTTGACATCAGAGATGATATACGGGTGCTCAGTGGAGACTGGGTACACTGGACAAACTCACCGAGAATTCCCAGATGGTATTATATCTCACGTCAGATGGCAGTTCTCCGGTGACACTGGTACAGGTTAGTCTGTAGACCTGAGATCGTCATAGAGTCTTGTGTGATTCCCGCTGTGCTTTGATTTCCACCTTACCACGTCCAAGAGGGCGTGCAAAACAGTGGTTTTTTAGTACAGTCCCGAGTCACATGGAGGCAATGAGCGATAGGAGGGGTTTCGTCTCTCCCGGTATTGGGGGTTGATGTTGCGCTGTGCTCGATTGGCCATAACAGGGAAGTCCCTGGCCAGGGCTGGTTTAGAGATTTACCGGTAAGTGTTACCAGTAGTTTCTCGACCCGTTATGAGCCTCACATCGGCATGACTTATCGGTTATTAGGGTCTGACGTTTACCACCCCTAGACTTGATATGCGACATATCAGACGAGGGGACTGGACTATACGGTAGTGTCACTGTCAGGCTTTTGCAGGTGTTGGAGCGGGCTTGCTTGCTGATCTTCTGATCGCTCAATACCCGGGTAGCCGTTACGTCCAGCTAGTACCACTGACGGCTTGTGCGTGTTTGATATGATCATCACCTACCGCCGGCGTATTGACGAGTCTTTAGAGTCCTACATAGAGGTTTTACTGGCTCAGGCAAAACGAAATAGGAGCGCATATATGATATGTGCGGGACCGAGAATAATGCATGTATGTGATACCGTATTCTATTCTCGCGACTTTTGTATCGGCCGGTTATATGTGATATAGCCGGGTTATCGAATCAAGTGTTGATTCGATAAGTTGTTACATTTTGTGTTAGTCGGTTATATGTGATATAACCGGATTATTAAGTCAAGTGTTGATTTAATAATTTAGTGTATAATTGTATATTGGATATACTAATTTATATTAACTAACATTGGTTCACTTAAGCATTTTTTTCTCACTTGTGCACACTTCTTATATATGTGATATATATTAATTGTGTTCATTTTGCATCATGGTTGTTGATACAAATTACATGGGTGTATAAGACTTATACCATACTAATTATAGTGTTAGGTTTTTTATATTTAAAGTAATTCTAAAATTAGTGGATGATGAGATCATATGCATGAAGCTTCATGGAGCTTATGGTTGCATTGACTTAGTCCACTAGTTTTGTTTTTACTTTAGATATTAATTAACCTAACCATTATAATGTAGCCATGGTTATATCTCTACATGAGTTAGTATATGATACTCACTCACCATGGTTCACTCTATCTCTTGATTAGTTTTCATTCTCATTTTTCTTGAACTCATCTTCTTCTTCTTTCAAAAAAGCTTGCTAGGGTTTGATAAAGAGAGAGAAATATTGTGAGAAAAATAAAACTAAATAGAGCCCACTTCCTATTTCTCCATCCTTTACTAGATTAGAACTTTAGTATAGGGTGTTTGCTTCACTTTGGTGAATTGGTAGCTTGAGTTAGTAATCTCTCGACGTAGATCATCTTCGGCCTCGAATACCTCAAGCAATACCGTTGCTATCTTTTCATGGAGCCGTCCGAGAGTCCGGGAGCGCCATGATCGCAACGAAGGGACTACTACAAGGAGCTTATGAAGTGAAGGACCGATCTACAAAGGTTGTATTTCGATTTCACTTAGATGTAAAATTGTTTACATTAGTTTTCGTATTAATTTCTAGTTATCGATTCTAGTTTAGAGTTCGTTGAAACGGGAAAAATTTGAAAATGGCATGGACGATGCCTCCCGAAACCTTGCTGCCGTCGATGGGAACCCTACAGTGGTATCAGAGCCTAGCTAGGAAATAATACGGATATTGTTAGATTACGAACACGAAACAAACTCCGAACTTGAAACCCTAAAAATCATGTTTCTGTCGTTTTTAAAACGAGCCCTAAATTTTTTTTAAACATGTATAGAGTCATATATATATGATAATATGAACACTGGTGAAATTTGGAGGCATTTAGCCAATTTTGGGCCGGCGAGACCCCCCTACCGGCCATTTCCGGGTCGCCCTCCAGATTTTTACAGCGTTCTATTGCATGGGTTTTGGTTCTTCAGGTGTTGTTTATTTTTGCTAAATTGTCATGTGATGTTAATTTACTAAAATGACAACTCGGAGTATTTCGTAGTCGTATTTTAACTGTTTACGGGCTACTTTAGACGTTATTAAAAAGTTCAATCGGATGTCAAATACCCACTTTTTCCCTTGCCGAAAAATTTTCCAAGTGTTGGATTTTTCCGTAGTTAAAAATCTTTCAAAGATCATGCAAGTTATGCGATGGACCCTATAGAAGAACAAAACCTTAACTCGATTATGTGACCGTCAAAACCGCCACTAAACCCTCGGGTTTGTGGTGGTTCAGCGGTGCCACATATGAGGCGTTGGTTTGGCCCTTCTACGGCTGGTTCGTTGGTACTGTGGCGTGTGCTGAATAACTTTAAAACTACGCTCAAGTGTTGAGATTTTTGGGTAATTTTGGGTGTTTAATGATTCGATTGGAATGTTTAATATCGTCTAGCTTTTTCTGTAATGTGATACAATATGTGGAATTCATACTGTTAGGCATGAAATGCGAAGTATGTGATATTTCGGATTTATGATGTCTAAGGTGTTTGTGGATTCCAAATGTTGTAGTTTTACAGTTTCTTTTCTGCGACCGTAAGTAAAATGTGATATCGCCGATTTCGTTGCTATATGTCAACGACAATTGGGATGCGCATATTTACTTACGTTGATGACATGTGATGTTATGTGTTGCTGGATATGTTATATTGGATCGTCGCGTTTTGAATAGCCGGGGGTTTTATGTGAGATGAGAGTTTTTATTTTCATTCATGTATATTAAATGTATGTAATATTCTTTTATTGGGGCACTTCCGGATTGAGGATGATGTCACCATTGTATATTAGTTACTTTTCCGCACTAGGATAGACCCAAGGAGGAGAGCACAAGTAACCGGATTCTAGAGTCCAGTGGGAGACCAACTCGAGGAGTCGAGTCCGGGTCTCCTAACTCAAGAATTGGCAGGGTTGCTTGCCGCTCTCGTCGGGGTCTAGGGGTGTGGGTTTGGCTATTCATCACGACAGTGGAATCCGTGTTTTATAGAGGCTCAAAATAAAACATGGACCTCCTAGTATATCCAATATTTCATATGTTTCTTCTGCTGCGATATCTGTGATGTGAACATTTGATATGTTGAGATAGATATTGTATAAATATATGTGATATATTATTTAGACGTTGCTTATGTTTTACACCCACGCTAGCACTGCCCCGCTCTGCTGTTAGTTACCTAACCTAACGGTGCACGAGGGGACATCGAGGCGAATGCAGATGACATAAGCGTACGTTGTATTTATCTGTGATGTTTAGGTGACTTAAATGATGGGACTTCATTAATGTGATTAATGAAAGAAAAGAAACCTAAAAGATGTTGTGGAATCGAATTTTCAAAAACAGGTAGCTACAGTTCTTGCTTTGCATAGCGGTGTTCCTTGTAGAACATCCAGCACCTTATTCGATAAGGAAAGGGCCGAGATCCCTTCACCGGGAGTGACCCCTTTAGAAATAATTGGCAGATGCTACAGCCCTCGGTTTGTCTTTTGATTGCTTTTATAGTTTTTACTTTGCATAGTGATATATGTGATATATCCTGCACCTCATTCGACGAGGAAAGAGCCGAGATCCCTTCACCGGGATTGACCTCTTTAGCGAAACTAGAAAAAGCCTAAAAAACACTCCATTTTAAAATCATTTGATTCTACAACGATATCAAGTTCATTACGCAAAAGGTTTTCTTAAAAACCAGTCGTAGCCCTCCGTCATTTCAGATAAATATTTCATAGTATTCGTGCTACGTTTGTTGGCCTGCATCAAGGCGTAGTGTGCGGTAGCTATTTATGCTTATCTGCTTATGCATATGATGCAGATTGAGTTAGGGTAGTCATGCGACTTTGTTGTCCTGCGTCAAGGGTCGTGCGGGTGGGTTTAATTCAATCAAGAAATGTAGGGTTGAACTTGACTAGCAGACTGTGGTTTGTTGGCCTGCGTCAAGGTTATGGGACACTAGGGGCAAAATTATCGGGAATTTCAAGTGTTGAAATTTGCAATGAGATTGCATACCTTCTATGAGATAGTTGGATCCCGATACCCACTGCGAGTAATTGTTACTCCTAGGAGAGTTTTACACATTACAGTTAGCCGATCAAGTAGGAGTCTAGAAAGGTGTCAACGGGGTTACGCCCCTGGGAAAACGAGGTTTATTTTTATTAGGTCCGTGCGAAAGCACGGGGAACCTCCCTGAAAGTACCGGAACTGGGCTGGCTGAAAGATTGGCGAACTTATAGGGTGTAATTAATTCCGGCTAGTCTTTCCTTTTAGGGTTTGAAGGAAGATTTGATAAAAACAGTGGGATCCATCCTGATTAGATAAAATAATAACCAATTTAATCTCGCAAGAGCGCACGCAGAGTGTTTTCTTCTCTCTCTCTCCAGGTAGCGATCATGTCACGCCTTAATCAAGATAATAAAATGGATGTATTGACCGAACCCGCTTGTTATGCTATGCTGGGGAACGTTGGTCCCGCTCCAACTTATAATTATTATAAGACCGAACAGGAAATAGGGGATTACCAGGATTCCCGTGCCGCCCAAACGAAGAAAGTGCATATGGATGCATCTTCTTCGGGTATGTTCATTACAAAGAACTGTTTCTCAATATTCTCTACATCCTGGGTATGAGATACCAGATCAGGATCCCGGATATGTAATCTGTTACATGGGCTATAGATAGGTAGAGAACTGAGAACGGGTGATAAAATTTCAAGAGATGGAAACGGTGCAATTGTTGCATCCAAGATGTTGGCAGTTATCACCCTGTATTACCAAATACATTGATTCTGAACGAATGTTGTTAGATACCGAACCTGATATACAACATCATATCAGTCTCTTTATTTAGTAAAGAAGGATATAATTTTCTATTGTTGGATAATGTTTTGAACATTTCCTATATCAAGTGTTGATCGGTTCAGGCACGTTATCTAAAAGCATATACGTTCTAAATCAAACTATAGTTCTTAACGTACAAAACACACACAAGAGAAAGAGTTCAGAAATGAATGAATCCTTCTTGAAGCATTATAGAGTAGGTCATATCAATGCGACCCGACTAGCTGAAGTTACATAAAGATGCATATTTAAATCAGTTTGAATTTACATCTTGTGAAACTTTCCAGTCATGTCACAAAAATAAGATGGTCATAGCTCCGTTTTTTGGAAACAGAGAAAGTGTTAGTGAACTCTTGGGATTGATACATGATGATATATGTAGCTCCCCTATCTACACATGCCAGGACCGGTTCTTTGTACTTCATTACATTCACTGATAATCTCTCAAGATTCGGACATATGTTCCTGTTGAAACACAAGTCTGAACCTTTTGAGATATTCAATGAATATAAGTTAGAAGTAGAGAACCAAAACAGGTATAAGTATTATGTCCTTTGATGATATCAGGGAGGAGAATACTTGAGCACGGAGTTCCTGGACTATTCTAAAGGAGAATGGGATTCTCTCTCAGCATTACTCCTCCGTACACACCACAGCACAACGGTGTATCGGGGCGGAGCAATTACACCCTATGAGATATGGTGCGCTCTATGATGAATATTACTGAGTTGCCTATTTCCTTTTGGGGGTTATGCACTTGTGAAGCTGCATACCTATTGAATGGCGTTCCAACCAAATCAGCTGCCTACCACTCCATAAGCGATATGGTATGGGAACAACCCATCTCTTAAGAATGTTAAGATTTGGGGTTGTCCGACCTATGTCTAAAAGCAAAATCCGGACAAGCTCGAGGCAAGGTCTGTTCTGTGTAAATTTGTTGGATATCCCAAGCATTTGCAAGGGAATATCTTCTACCACACCGAGGAACAAAAGGTGTTTTGTTTCTCGGCATGCCACCTTTTTAGAAAAGGAATTTATTTTAGAAAGAAATTTGTGGTCATGAGGTAGAACTGGAAGGAGTTCCAGCTATACAAACTACAGCTGACGATTTGGTAGAACCGGAGGATTCAATAGCTCCCAACGAACCCCAGCCTCTCCGCCGATCTGGTAGGGTTCCTCACCCACCTGAGAGATACTTTGGTTTCTCTGTGACAGTGGGAGAAAGGATTGGATCATGAGATGATGACCCAACTAGTTTCGGGCAGGCCATCAAGTGTGGGGACTCTATAAGAATGGCTGGATGCTAAGCGATCTGAGATAGAATCTATATACACCAACAAAGTATGGACTTTAGTTGCTATATCTAAAGGGTTAAATCCCCATTAGGAGAAAGTATATCTTGAGAAGATTACTTGGTGTACATGGAAAAGTTGAGACTTTCAAAGTTAGACTTGTTAAAGGTTTGCATCATCGACCAGGTGTGGCTTATCATGAAACCTTTTCTAAGTGCCTATGCTTAAGTCCATCCGGATCCTACTTGCCACTACTACATACCATGACTACGATATTTGGCGGTTAGGTGTTATGACTGCAGTTCTAAATAGTGATTTAGAAGAGAGCATCTATAAGTACACAGCCAGAGGGCTTCGTAGATAGTGGGAGCAGCGGAAACGTGTGCAAGTTGCTTTACAGGTTAAAGAAGGCATCGCGGAGTTGGAACATCTGTTTTGATGTGGCAGTCAAAACGTTTGACTTCATCAAAATGGTAGATGAACCTTGTATATACAAAAAGGTAGTAGAGAGTGAGGCGGTAATCCTCGTACTGTACGTAGGATGACATACTCTTGATAGGGAAGGAGTTTCCTATGCTATGCTCGATCAATCTCCTCTTATCACAAGGATTCTCCATATAGGATCAAGGTGATACCTCCTAGATCCAGGGTTTTGGATCTATGAGATAGATCTAAGTGGATGTTAGGATTCTCACTAGGGGTAGTGAGATGGTATCAATCGATCCTGGGGAGAATCACTGGATAACTTCCAAGGTGATAAGGTCGACTGAATGTCAGTCACAAGCATTGTCTTTACCCTCAGTGGAGGGACGGTATGTTGGAAGTGTTCCAAGATAGATACCGTGGCATACTAGACGATAAAGGCAGGATACATCGCTACCAAATATGCTACCAAAGAGGAAGTCTGGGTATATATTAGTTCATGAGATGAACTTCGTTCCTACCATTGAATGACAATGGGGTTGTGGCTTATGCCTAGGAACGCCCGTCCCATCAGTGATCCAGACATATTCTAAGGCAGTATCACCTGATCATGGAGATGGTTGATCTCCAAGGGATTGAGGTTAGGAGAGTAGACTCAGAGGACAACACGGCGGATCCACTCACAAAGGCCTTTTCCAAGAGAGAGACTTTTATGGGATGGTTGGGTATGTGATACTATAACCACTCTATCAGATGGCCCTAGTGCAAGTGGGAGATTGTTAGTTATATGTATGCCTTAGAGGCCATTACTTTACATGAGATGTATATTGTAGTGGATGCTTGGACATATATAGGGAGGACTTTCTTGCTCGACATGATAGTATGCTATCTGGTTACTCTTTACCTTAACGTATACACTAATTGTCTCTCTGTTACATGTTGGTAAAGCCCTTAAGTTGTGTACTTGACTACCAGGACTATGATGTGGATCATACTAGTGGGGCCATGGTAGTCTATAAGTACATCCTTTAAGGTCCCAAGTCGTGGGTGTATCGAGACGGGGCATCAATATACCAGAGTAGACTAGCGTATAGATTCTCGACCCATATAGATGGGCGATAGATGATCCCATATCCATTGGTGTTTGACATCAGAGATGATATACGGGTTCTCAGTGGAGACTGGGTACACTGGACGGACTCGCCGAGAACTCCCAGATGGTATTATACCAAACGTCAGATGGCAATTCTCTGGAGACACCGGTACAGGTTAGTCTGTAGACCCGAGATCTTCATAGAGTCTTGTATGATCCCCACTGTGCTTTGATTTCCACCTTACCACGTCCAAGAGGGCGTGCAAAACGGTGGTTTTTGGGTACAGTCCCGAGTCACATGGAGGCAATGAGCGATAAGAGGTGTTTCGTCTCTCCCGGTATTGGGGGTTGATGTTGCGATGTGCTCGATTGTCCATAACAGGGAAGTCCCTGGCCAGGGCTGGTTTAGAGATTTACTGGTAAGTGTTACCAGTAGGTTTTCGACCTGTTATGAGCCTCACATCGGCATGACTTATCGTTTATTGGGGTCTGACGTTTACCACCCCTAGACTTGATTTGCGACATATCAGACGAGGAGACCGGACTGTACGGTAGTGTCACTGTCAGGCTTTTGCAGGAGTTGGAGCGGGCTTGCTTGCTGATCTTCTGATCACTCAATACCCGGGTAGCCGTTACGTCCAGCTAGTATCGCTGACGGCTTGTGGGTGTTTGATATGATCATCACCTACTGCCGGCGTATTGACGAGTCTTTAGAGTCCTACATAGAGGTTTTATAGGCTCAGGCAAAACGAAATAAGAGCGCATATGTGATATGTGCGGGACCGAGAATAATGAGTGTATGTGATACCGTATTCTATTCTCGCGACTTTTGTATCGGCCGGTTATATGTGATATAGCCGGGTTATCGAATCAAGTGTTGATTCGATAAGTTGGTACATTTTGTGTTAGTCGGTTATATGTGATATAGCCGAATTATTAAGTCAAGTGTTGATTTAATAATTTAGTGTATAATTGTATATTGGATATACTAATTTACGTTAACAAACATTGGTTCTCTTAACCATTTGTTTTTCTCACTTGTGCACACTTATTATATATGTGATATATATTAATTGTGTTCATTTTGTATCATGGTTGTTGATACAACTTACATGGGTGTATAAGACTTATACCATACTAATTATAGTGTTAGGTTTTTTATATTTAAAGTAATTCTAAAATTAGTGGATGATGAGATCATATGCATGAAGCTTCATGACGCTTATGGTTGCATTGACTTAGTCCACTAGTTTTGTTTTTACTTTAGATATTAATTAACCTAACCATTGTAATGTAGCCATGGTTATGTCTCTACATGAGTTAGTATATGATACTCACTCACCATGGTTCACTCTCTCTTGATTAGTTTTCATTCTCATTTTTCTTGAGCTCATCTTCTTGCTCCTTCAAAAAAGCTTGCTAGGGTTTGATAAAGAGAGAGAAATATTGTGAGAAAAATAAAACTAAAGAGAGGCCACTTCCTATTTCTCCATCCTCTAGTAGATTAGCACTTTAGTATAGGGTGTTTGCTTCACTTTGGTGAAGTGGTACCTTGAGTTAGTAATCTCTCGACGTAGATCATCTTCGGCCTCGAAGACTTCAAGAAAAACCGTTGCTATCTTCTCATAGAGCCGTCCGAGAGTCCGGGAGTGCCATGATCGCAGCGAAGGGACTACTACAAGGAGCTTATGAAGTGAATGACCGATCTACAAAGGTTGTATTTCGATTTCACTTAGATGTAAAATAGTTTACATATTAATTTCTAGTTATCGATTCTAGTTTAGAGTTTCTTGAAACGGCAAAAATTTGAAAATGGCATGGACGATGCCTCCCGAAACCTTGCTGCCGTCGATGGGAACCCTACAGATACGATATGAATTGAATTGTAGGTACCTACGCATGGACTTTCGGGACGACAAAGGAGAGAAAGGCGTTCATCGACTTAAGATAGAGCGAGAATAGTAGGTGAGTAGATATATATCTACGGGGGAAGTCGGGTGGATGGCGTATAGCACCCCCGCAACCGTAGTAATAGGGTACTTATATATAGTTATATATAGTCCAATATTAGATATGTATACTTACCTAATAGGGTTCTAGAAGACTATAGGCTATAATAAGCGTACTCGTAGGAAGATATATCCTTAGCTCTTATTTTTCTTCGATTTGAGCCTTTGGTATATATGTTGTCACACACACATACTTGGTATGATATATGTGTGCGTGCGTGCGTGCGTGTGTGTGTGTGTACATACACACACACATATACATGTAAATTTGAGGATAATTTCGATATGACATCACGAGATGAGGATATGACATGTTAGAATGATTTGAGTTTATATGATCAGACATGATGTCCCGAGGCTATGTTATGTGATAGGAGATTGAAATGTCATGATATGATATGCACCCCACGGGTTCACGGGGAGGTGGAATTTACAAAAAAATGATTTTTCTTACTTCGCAACACCGACTTTAACTCCAGGATTTTTACGGAAACCTTAACTAGCTATATCTACTAGGAGGTTCTAACTACTATGTTAGTATTTATACCTCCTTGATTCTAGTCCTTCGGGTCTTCTTCTCCTCCTCTCCTTGAGCTCCTCGAAGATCTGGATCGTGCTTAATTGTCGACCGCCTCGTGTCGAAGATGATCGACCCGAGAGTCTATACTTCAAGCTCCAACCTCTAAACAGAGGTAACTAAGGTACCTAGTTCGCTAAGCTAGGTATCTTAAAAGATGTAGAGTGTTTAATGGAGTGTTTTATCTCATATAATCCTATGGCTCACAACACATGTAAAGGTTAGGGTTTTGAGGAAGAAGGAGGAGAAAAATGGAAAAAGAAAGGAAATGAGCAAATGATCAAGTGTTTGGCCAAGTGAAGAATGGCTCATACTCATTCACCCATGAAGCATTGATTATTTTCAATAGAAAATAGCAACCATGCTTCAATAGTGTATCCAAACTAATAAACAAATGCATAAGCCATGCTTCACTCCCATGCCTCAAATATCTCCATTGTCCACCTCATTAATCTATTTCCAAAATAGATAAATCCAAATAATGAGGTGTCCCCTTCTAGAAGCATCTCTTGTGAAATTACAAGAATTCTCTCACCGTATATACATAACCGTATTCGTATCCTGAAAAATACGAATACAATGAGATAATAACAATCCAATAATATAATACTAGGATCCGGCTTAAACCAAAGCCCACTGGTATTATCCGTCCGAACAACATCCGTGCAGCCGGTACACATATATGATCGGAACCCTGCCGTAAAACCATACGACCTCTACATCGTTTCGCCTGAAGTAAGGAAATCCTCTGTAAGGGACTCTAAAGACTCGACAGTACGCTGACAGTGGGTTTAACCACAAGTCCGTCAGCGGTACTAGCTACACGTAACGGCTACCCAGGTATCTGTCGATAAGGAGGACGATGAGCAAACTCATCCGAACTCCTACTGATCCTATTTATGACAATCTCCGTACAGTCCAGTCTATTCATATAAGATACTCGCATATCGGGCGTAGGAGGATGGTAACCGTCAGACCCCTAATAGCGCAATAAGCCGTACTTGGGTAGAGCCCAGTACACCCTGAGAAACTAATGGAGTACCTACCAGTAAATCTTGTTTGCCCTGGCTAGGGACTTTGTGTAATGGCTTTCCGAACACAGTGCGATATCAACCCACAATACCGGGAGAAAAGAATCCTATCTAACCGCTACCGCCTTCAAGTGTTTCGGGACTGCACCCAACTACTACATGTTTGCATGACTCATTTGAGCCATGGTAGGATAGTAATCTAAGTACAGTGGGAACACACTCGAGACGAATAGTGATGTCAAGTCAATGGACTAACCTGTACTCATGCCACCCGGGAACTGCTACCTGACGATAGGTATAATACCAACCAGCAGTTACCAATGAGTCCTTCCAGTGTAACTCATAACCCAATGAGCACCTGTATACTATCTCCGGTACGACATACCAGTGGCTGTGGGACAGACCATCTCCCCTGTTGGGATGAGAAGCGTATACACTAGTCTACTTTGGAGTATCGATGCCCCGTCTCAATAATCCTATGATTAGAGACATGTATAAGGATGTGCTTATAGACTACCCAGCCCCTACTAGTGTGACTACCATCATAACGCTGGTAGTCAAGCAAAGATCCTAAAGGCTCTACCAATATGTATTAGCGATATGCTAAAAGAAACATATACACATATTGAGGTAGAATCAAACCAAGTAGCATACTACCATTTTGAGCAATACTTTTATTATATCTGTGAATATCCCAAGCTCCCAAAATGTAATATACAATACAGTACTATACAATAATGGCCTCTAGGGCATATATCACTAACAATCTCGCACTTGCACTAGGGCCATGTATTGGCATATCACAGACCTATAATCTCGATTAGCCTCTCGAACTGTTTCTGAGGGATGGCCTTTGTGAGTGGATCTGCAGTGTTGTTCTCTGTCTCTACTCTCCGCACCTCGATCTCCCGGCGATCAATGATCTCCTTGATCTGGTGGTACCGCCTCAAGATATGTCTGGACTTCTGATGGGACCTCGGTTCCTTCGCTAAAACTATAGCCCCGTTGTTGTCATAATACAGATGCATTGGATCAACAATTGACGGAACCACCTGAAGTTTTGTAATGAACTTCTTCATCCAGACTGCTTCCTTCACGGCGTCACATGCAACTGTATACTCCGCTTCCATCATCGAGTCAGCAACGGTGTCCTGCTTGGAGCTCTTCCAACAGACCGCCTCTCCATTAAGGGTAAAGACATAACCCGACATAGACCTAGAGTCATCCTTGTCACTCTGGAAGCCGAAGTCTGCGAAGGCCTCGATCTGGAGGTCTTCACTGCCGTACACCAAGAACATCTCTTTAGTCCTTCTCAGGTACTTGAGAATGTTCTTAACTGTTGTCCAGTGCTTCTCCCCTAGGTTTGACTGATACTTACTTCCAATGCTCAGTGCGTAAGCTACATCTGGTCAGGTACACAACATCGCATACATTATAGAGCCTACCGCAGAAGCGTAGGGTATAATAGTCATGCGATCCCTTTCCAAATCAGTCTTGGGAGACATCTCTTTGGAGAGGGTGATTCTGTGACAAGCCGATAGATTACCGCGCTTTGAATCTTCCATACTAAATCTTTTCAGTATGGTGTCTATGTACCTTGACTGTGAAAGACCCAATATCCTTTTAGATCTATCACGTTAGATCTGGATCCCCAGAATATAGGAGGCATCACCCAGGTCCTTCATGGAGAACCTTTGTGATAAGAATCCTTTGACTGATTGTAGCATAGGAATGTCATTTCCTTTCTGGAGAATGTCATCCACGTACAAGACGAGAAATACCACAGTTCTCGCTACAATTTTACTATAAATGCATGGTTCATATGAATTTTTGATAAAGTCTAATTCCTTGACCGTCTCATCAAAATAGATGTTCCAACTCTGTGATGCCTGCTTTAATCCATAAATAGATTTAAGCAACTTGCACACTCTTCCGCTGCTCCCACTCTCTATGAAACCCTCCGGCTGATCCATATAAACACACTCTTCCAAATTTCCATTTAGAAAAGTGGTCTTTACGTCCATCTGCCAAATTTCATAATCGTGAAAGGCAACAATGGCAAGAAGGATCCGAATGGATTTGAGCATAGACACTGGAGAAAATGTTTCATCATAGTCCAAACCAAGTCTTTGACGAAAACCTTTTGCAACAAGTCTAGCCATATAGATTTCAACCTGTCCATCTACACCAATTTTCTTTCTGAAGATCCATTTGCAGCCTACGGGTTTTACCTCTTCTGAAGCAATGTCCAAAGTACATACTTTGTTGATGTACATGGACTCCATTTCGGTCCGCATTGCATCTAGCCATTTTATCGAGCCTCTGCTCCTAATGGCTTGCTGGAAACTGGTTGGCTCTTCATCGTCGATGATGCAATCCTCTCTATCCCCGTCTATGAGAAAACCGTAGTATCTCTCAGGCGGATGAGACTGCCTACTAGTCCTGTAGAGTGGCGCGGGGATGTCCGGTTCTTTCGAAACTTCTGGTTCCACCATACTTTCAGTAATAGCTTGCGGTTCTGGAATTTCTTCCAATTCTATTGCACTCCCACTTATTTCTTTTTCAAGAAATTGAGTTTCCAAAAAGAGGGCATGCCGAGAAACAAAGAATTTTTTTTCCTCCGCGTAATAGAAAAGATACCCCCTGGAGTTCTTTGGGTATCCCACAAACTTACACAGTACTGAGCGTGCCTCGAGCTTGTCCGCATACTGCTTTTTTAAAAAAGTCGGACATCCCCATATTTTTAGATACTTAAGATAGGGCTTCTTATATTTTATATGGTGTGGTAGGCACTGACTTAGTAGGAACCTTGTTCAAAAGATATGCAGCTGATTCTAGTGCATAACCCTAGAAGGATCGTGGTAACTCAGCGTTACTCATCATGGAACGCACCATATCCAATAAGGTTCGGTTCTTCCTTTTCAATACACCGTTGTGTTGAAGTGTGTATGGAGGAGCAAGCTGAGAGAGAATTCCATTCTCTTTTAAGTAATCCAGGAACTCGGCACTTAAGTATTCACCACCTCGATCAGATCTAAGTGTCTTGATACTTTTTCCGATATGTTTTTCCACTTCATTCTTATATTTCAAAATTTCTTAAAGGCCTCGGATTTACGTTTCATCAAGAATACATGTCCATACCTTGAGAAATCATCCGTTAAAGTAATGAAGTAGGAATAACCACTTCTTGCATGTATAGACATTGGACCACACACGTTTCTGTGTATGAGTCCCAAGAGCTCGCTGGCTCTTACCCCGTGTCCAGTGAACGGAGTCTTTGTCATCTTTCCTTTGAGACATGATTAACAAGTTGCATAAGACTGATATTCAAACGGATTCAAATATCCCTCTTTATGTAACTTTTTCAACCGTATTTCATTGATGTGACCCAGTCTACAATGCCATAAGAAAGCCTGATTTAATTCCGGAGACTTTCTTTTAAGTGTGTTCTGGACATTGAAAACCTGAGCTTGATTTAATACGTATATACCGTTATCTAGTGTACCTGACCCAATCAAAGCATGATTAATGTGGATGTGGACGACATCGCTTACAAATGTAAAATCATAACCTTCTTTATATAGTAAAGGTACAGAGATGATATTATATGCCAAACTAGGTACACACAAATAGTTACGCAAAATCAAAATCTGCCTACTTGTTAATCCTAGGTGATATTCCCCTACGGATTCACCATCCACGCTCTTTCTGTTAGCAACCCTGAGAGTCATTTCACCTGCCTTGATAACTCTACGGTTTCTTAAAACCTGCAATGAATTACATATATGAGATCCTGATCCGGTATCTAGTACCCAGGAAGTAAAGTTAATAGACAGATAGTTTTCAATCATAAACACACCTGAAACCGAAGCCACAACGTGCTTCGAATCCTGGTTTCTGTCTTTCCAAGCCCTGCAGTCATTCTTCCAATGCCCTTTCCCGTGACAATAGAAACATTCCTCCTTCCCTACCGTCGGCCCCGAAACTTTTTCCCTGCCCTTTCCCTCTACCTTACTGACACCGCCTTTCGACTTGGTGGATGCCTTCTTCTTCTTCCCCTTGGCTTTCGTCTTAGATCTAGAAGAGGAAGATTCCCTAATAAGCAGAGCGGGTGTCTCTCTGAATTTCTGCAGGGTGCCCTCAGCTCTCCTCAACATGTTGAGGAGTTCTGGAAGTGAAACTTTCTTCCCTTGAATGTTGAAATTCAAGATAAACTGGGCGTAGGTAGAGGGGAGGGACTGTAGAATCAAGTTAGTATATAACTCATTCTGCAACGTGGTCCTAAGGTCCGCGAGCTCTTCAATATAGCTAATCATCTTAAGGACGTGGTCCCCTACAGATGACTCGACAGCCAACTTCGCCTGAAATAATTTCTTTGAGGTCTCATATCTTGCGATACGAGATTGCTCTCCATATAAATCTTTGGTGTGGAGAAAGATGAAAGCTAAGTCCATCTTCTCGTGCCGCCTCTGGTGTTCATTATTCATTTAGGCCAACATGAAGCACTTGAATCTCGCACGGTCTATTTCCCATGTCTTACGGATTTCAACATCCGCGATGGTGGAATCTGGACCTAGGATGGCGGGGGTTTTGGTAGTAAGGAGGTAGCCCAGCTTGTTATAGGCAATGGCCATCTGGACATTCCTTAGCCAATCTTTATAGTTTGGCCTAGTCAATTTATTTTTATCTAGTAGTAACTTAAGCCTGGTCATTTTGGTCGCTGCAATTAGGAGAGAGAGAAGAAATACTCAGCATGATGCTCTTGCAAGTTTAGATTGGTTATTAGTTTATCTAAACATGATGGCTCCTACTGTTCCTCTAATCCTTCCTTCAAACCATAAAATAATAATTAGTCAGGATTAATCTCACCCTACAATTCCTGCTTAAACTTTCAGCCATGCTAGTGTTGGTACTTCGAGGGAGATTTTCCAACGCTTTCGCTAAATTCCTTAATTACATAGCCTTTTTTCCCTGGAGGTGTAGCCCCGCTAACACCGTTCTAGGAAACTACTTGGTTTATAGTATTGATTTTTTGGTGAAAAAAATCTCCCGAAGAGTAGCGGATACTCACAGTAGGATCGGGATCCAAATATCATCGTGTGAGAACCTTGAAGGAATCCTACTTAAATCATCATACTCTAAATGGTATGCAACACTAGCAAGTTCCATTTTTCTTTGAAACTCCCAATGTGGAATTTTGCCCCAGGCGCTTATGACCTTGACGAAGGCCAACATATCATAAGATGCAAGTCAAGTTCTACCTGTCATTGTCCTGGTTAATTTGAACCTATCCGTACAAACCCTTGACGAAGGCCAAAATAGTTGTACGACTGTCCCAAATCAACGCATCTATCTATGCTACAGATGAATACCCAGCAGCTACCAATTACTATGCCTTGGCGAAAGTAAAAATACATAGCTTGAATGCTACTGAATACCCATCTGAAATGACGGAGGGCTACAGATGGTTTTGGCGAAACTGGGAACGTAATGAACTTGATATAGTCGAAGGAACCATGATAGCTTTTAAAAGGAGTGGTTTAGGCTCCGCATTTAAAATTTGTTTTTCAAGAAAACCGAGTGGTTTTGAAATTGTTCCAATGATTTAAACTTTGGTTTCCTTGCATTAATCAATGTTAATGCGGTCCCATCATTTAACCCTATCATTGCAGAAAAGAAACGAAAATAGAACGTACGCTTATGCCATCCGCATTCGCCATGAGGCCCTGCCATGCACCGTTAAGTTACTTAACTAATGGCAGAGCGGGGGCTGGATTAGCACGGGTGCAAAATATAAGCAACGTTTAGTGTATATATATATAGCCATTCGTCTCACGCAATAATAGGCATTCCAGATCACAGATCACTGATGAATATATTGGATATACTAGGAATTCCGTGTTTCGTTTTAGCCTAGAAAGAAAGACGGATTCCATAGTCGTGATGAATAACCAAACCCTACACTAGACCCCTACGGGTGTGGCAAAATACCCGCCAAATTCCCGATGTGAAGCAAACTCCCTCAATAAAATGAGTAGGCCATTCGGCACTTCAAGAACCCGGTAGTTTGTGCACCCTACCTTGGGTTAATCCTAGGTGCAAGAAAAAGTAAATGAAATAATACAATGGTGGCTACAACCTCAACCCGGATGTGCGTCGGAAAAATAATATTACATCAATTTACAAATTTACATGAATGAAAGAAAATACGCTCTTCTCACATCCCCCGGCTATTCATCCATGACGATCCAATACTTCATATGCACAAACCATCACAATACAGATATATGCAACCCCCACCAATCGACATATATTAATTAGAAGACGTTTAGCAACAAATATACAAACACAGAATCACAGATTAGCCAAGAACATAGAATTTCGATGGATAAACATTTACCGTGCCTACCCCATGCACAAACCAGTACACAAACAGATCTAGGTAGAAAACACATATTCCAAAAATCATAATTACAAACACTAGAACACCAGGAAAAATTGTGGGTGAATCGACCCGAACTCAGTGGTGGATCCGTGGCCAAATGGCATGTTTGGCCGCGGTTTCGCGGTCTAGTTAAGGGATTACGATCCCAAAAATTTTCCATGTTCATACAAATGCCTGCATGTATTTTTAAGGTCACTGAAAAGATTTTTCGAGCGGTTTTGAAAATCTACAACAAGCATAGTTTGGAATTTTAATTTCGGGCAAAATTCGTCGATCAAAATTCTAATCACTTGCTAATAAGCTAGTTAAGTTTAGTAGGCTCTGATACCACTGTAAGTCGATGCCGCGCACCCCGTGGGTTCGTGAGGAGGCGGAATTTCTAAAAAAAACGATTTTCTTACTTCGCAACACCGACTTTAACTCCAGGATCTTTACGGAAACCTTAACTAGCTATATCTACTAGGAGGTTCTAACTACTATGTTAGTATTTATACCTCCTTGATTCTAGTCCTTTGGGTCTTTTTCTCCTCTTCTCCTTGAGCTCCTCGAAGATCCGGATCGCGCTTGATCGTCGGTCTTCTCGTGTCGAAGATGATCCACCCAAGAGTCTATACTTCAAGCTCCAACCTCTAAACCGAGGTAACTAAGGTACCTAGTTCGCTAAGCTAGGTATCTTAGAAGATGTAGAGTGTTTAATGGAGTGTTTTATTTCATATAACCCTATGGCTCACAACACATGTGAAGGTTAGAGTTTTGAGGAAGAAAGAGGAGAAAAATGGAAAGAGAAAGGAAATGAGCAAATGATCAAGTGTTTGGCCATGTGAAGAATGGATCATACTCATTCACCCATGAAGCAATGATTATTTTCAATAGAAAATAACAACCATGCTTCAATAGTGTATCCAAACTAATAAACAAATGCATAAGCCATGCTTCACTCCAATGCCTCAAATATCTCCATTTTCCACTTCATTAATCTATTTTCAAAATAGATAAATCCAAATAATAAGGTGTCCCCTTCTAGAAGCATCTCTTGTTAAATTACAAGAATGCCCTCACCGTATATATATACTCATATTCATATTTCGAAAAATACGAATACAATGAGATAATAACAATCCAATAATATAATACTAGGATCCAGCATAAACCAAAGCCCACTCGTATTATCCGTCCGAACAACATCCGTGCAGCCAGTATACATATATGATCGGAACCCTGCCGTAAAACTATACGGCCTCTACATCGTTTTGCCCGAAGAAGGGAAACCTGTTAGTTATATGTATGTCCTAGAGTCCATTACTGTACATAGGATGTATATTGTAGTGGATGCTTGGACATATATAGGGATGACTTTCTTGCTCGATATGATAATATGCTATCTGGTTATTCTTTACCTTAACGTGTACACTGATTGTCTCTCTGTTACATGTTGGTAAAGCCCTTAGGATGTGTACTTGACTACCTGGACTATGATTCAGATCATACTAGTGGGGACATGGTAGTCCATAAGTACATCCTTCAAAGTCCCTAGTCGTGGGTGTATCGAGACGGGGCATCGATATGCTAGAGTAGACTAGCGTGTAGCTTCTCGACCCATACAGATGGGCGATGGATGATCCCATATCCATTGGTGTTTGACATCAGAGATGATATACGGATGTTCAGTAGAGACTGGGTACACTGGACGGACTCGCCGAGAACTCCCAGATGGTATTATACCTTACGTCAGATGGCAGTTCTCTGGTGACACTGGTGCAGGTTAGTCTGTAGACCCGAGATCGTCATAGAGTCTTGTGTGATTCCTACTGTGCTTTGATTTCCATCATACCACGTCCAAGAGGGCGTGCAAAAAGGTGGCTTTTGGGTACAGTCCCGAATCACATGGAGGCAATGAGCGATAGGAGGGGTTTCGTCTCTCCCGGTATAGGGAGTTGATGTTGCGCAGTGTTCGATTGGCTATAACAGGAAGTCCTTGGCCAAGGCTGCTTTTGGGATTTACTGGTAAGTGTTACCAGTAGTTTCTCGACCCGTTATGAGCCTCATATCGACACGACTTATCGAGTTATTGGGGTCTGACGTTTACCACCCCTAGACGAGATATGCGACATATCAGACGAACAGACCGGACTGTATGGTAGTGTTACTCGTTGGATTCACTGGAGTGTTTGCGGGCTTGCTCGTTGATCTTTTGATCGCTTAATACCCGGGTGGCCATTACGTTTAGCAGACCGCTTGCGGCTTGTGGGTGTTTGATATGATCATCACCTACTGCCGGCTTATTGACGAGTCTTTAGAGTCCTACATAGGGGTTTCCTGTCTCAAGCGAAACGAAATAGGAGCGCATATGAGATATGTGCGGGACTGAGGATAATACCAGTATGTGATACTGTATTCTATTCTCGTGATTTGTGACATTGATCGGTTGTATGCGATATAGCCGGGTTATCGGATCAAGTGTTGTTTCGATAAGTTGTTACTATTGGTATTAGTCGGTTATATGCGATATGACCGGATCATTAAATCAAGTGTTGATTTAATGATTTAATGTATAATTATATATTTGATATATTACTTTACATTAACTAGTATTGGTTCATTTAAGATTGATTTTCTCACTTGAATGTGCACATTGTTTATATGTGATATATGCAAGTGTACATGTTTGTATCATGCTTGATGATACAAACAAGTTGTGTGTATGAGACTTGAACCAAATAAAGGTTAGATTAGGGTTTACTATTTTCTTAAGCATATAATAAAAGAATGTGACTTTGGTCAAAGTTATCAAGCTTCATGAAGCTTGATAAACATTGACAAAGTCAACTCTTTTGGCATATGTTTTTAGATATTAGTTAACTCAACCTTTAACCTAATAGTTTGGTTAAATCTCTACATGAGTTAAGCATGAGGGCTTAACTCAACCATGGTACCATCATTCATTTGGATAGGTTTTCACTTTGGATATTATTCATATGATTCTTTCTTCTTCTTCATCTTCATCAAGTTTGAAAAAGCTTGCTAGCTCCAATGGCATCATGAGAAAAAGAGTGAGAAATCCAATTCTAAAGTGAACCCACTTCCTATTTCTTCATCCTCTACCACTTGCCATGTAGTATAGGGTGTTCTCTTCACAAAGTTTTTGACCGAGTGAAGGAATAGCTTGAGTTTGAGTCTCCCGGACGTAGATCATCTTCGGCCTCGAAGTCAATGACCTAGCCCGATCATTTCTCCGACGAAACCATTTCTAGAGTCCGGGATCTGATGATCGCAGCGGAGGAATGTCAACACGGAGCTAAAGAAGTGGTGGACCGGATCAACAAAGGTTGTAATCCCTTTCACTTAGTAGCAAAGTCGTTTGCATGCTTGCTTTTCGCCTATCCTTCTAGTTAACGATCTAGTTTAGGGTTTCTCGGCACCGGAAAATTTTTGTTTTGCATGGTTGATGCCTTGTGGAACCTCCTTAGTGTGCCTAGTAACCATACAGTGGTATCAGATCCTAGCTAGTGCTTTAGACGTGTAAGTTCATGCTACCTCTCCCGGTACTTTCGGGAATGCGGAATTTTGGTGAAAACAATTTTTACGGAGGTGGTAACATGGACCTATAACCCGGATCTTGGTTAAACATCTATCTAACAACCTAACTACGAGTTTCTAGCTACTCGGTTAGGGGGTTATACCTTGCTTGTCTTGAACTCCTTCGTCTTCAAACTCCGATGGTGGTCCGGACCGGCTTCTTCTCGTTGTCTCCGTACGCCGAAGATAGATCCATCTGAAAGCTCCAACCTTTGGCTCCTTCTTCGTTCTTTGAAGAAACTAGTTCACTTGGTTTGCTAAACCTAGTGAACTAGAATGAGTAGAGAAGAAATAGAATGGGATTTTATCTATGGTTCTTGATTCTCAACTCATGAGAGATATGAACCATAGAGTCAAGAGAGGGAGCAAGAGGATGAGAGTGAAAGCAAGAGCAAGAGAGCTCAAGAACAAGAGAGAGAATGAGCAAGAAAGAATGAGGCTCTCTTTTGTCTTTCACCCTCTCATAATCCAAAGCAATGATCACACATCATACCAATCAAGTGTTATGTGATGGTTGAAGCAACCATAACCATATCATTTCATGCACTTATTTTACACAAATGAGCAAGCAAGCAAAAGTCTTTGCCATGAAATGATAGCTATGGTTATCATGATGGTCAACTAGTCAAGCCTAGTCAACCGGTCAACAAAGTCAACAAGTCAATAAAAGTCAACAAGTCAACAAAGTCAACATAGTCAACAACCATGTCACCATAATACTTAATTAATATAATTGTTAATCTCATATCATATTCTCATTAGGGTTGATCAAAAGGTCAATATTCAACAGTCAACTGTCAACAACCCTAATGAGAATCCACTGCCTCTGTCTCCCTGTCAACTGTGCATACACACCCGCATCCGCGTTCCGAGGAACACGAATGCAAACTGGATAAATCCAATCCCATAAGGTACACTAGGATCTGGTTTAAACCAAAGCCCGCTAGTGTAAACTGTCCGAACACTGTACGTGCACAAGTGCACGGATGTGACCGAACCCTGTCGCAAAACCATGCGACCTGTCGCAATACCATGCGACCTCTACTCTTTTGCCTAAAGGCGAAAAGCTTTCTGTGTGGGACTCTAAAGACTCGACACTACGCTGGCAGTGGGTTTAACCACAGACCGCAAGCGGCACTAGCTGTGCGTAACGGTCCCCAGGTAATGCCGACAAGAAGACCGACGAGGCGAAACCCATCTGAACTCCTACTGAGCCTGAATGTGACATTCTCTGTACAGTCCGGTCTGTTCGTCTGATACATCGCAAGGCGAGCCTAGGGGGCGGTAAACGTCAGTCCCCCAATAGCGGTACAAGTCGTGCCGGAGCGAAGCCCAAAACACCCTGAGATAACACTGGAAGCTTACCAGTATATCTCATTTGCCCTGGCCAGGGACTACTCGTGTAAAGGCCCTCCTAGACACAGCGCGATGTCAACCCCTAATACCGGGAGAGACGAATCCTGTCTAACCGTCACTGCCTCCAAGTGCTTCGGGACTGCACCCAACCACTACCTGTTTGCACGACTCCTTTGAGCCGTGGTAGGGTAGTGATCAAAGTACAGTGGGAACACACTCGAGGAGAAGTGACAGTGTCAAGTCAGCGGACTAAGCTGTACTCATGTCACCTGGGAACTGACAACTGACGATAGGCATAATACCAACTAGTCAGTTCCTGACGAGTCCTGTCCAGTGTACTCGTAACCTAACGAGCACCCGCATACTATCTCAAGTACGACATACTGACGGCTGTGGGACAGACCGTCTCCCACACTGGGATGAGAAGCGCATGCGCTGGTCTACTCCGGAGTATCGATGCCCTGTCTCGATAGTCCTGCGACCAGGGACCTGCATAAGGATGTGCTTATAGATTACCCAGCCCCACTAGTGTGATGGCCATCACATCGCTGGTAATCAAGCAAAGATCCTAAGGGCTCCACTAATGTGTATAGGCGATATACAAAAATAAACACATGTATACATTGAAGTAAAAACAAACCAAGTAGCATACTAGTATTTTAAGCAAGATTGTATATACAAGGTGAATATCCCAAGCTTCCATTAAGTAATATACAAACTAGTATGATACAGTAATGGCCTCTAGGGCATATACAATAACAATCTCCCACTTGCACTAAGGCCATGTACTGGCGTATCGAAGACCTATCATCTCGATCAGCCGCTCGAACTGAGTTTGGGGCAGGGCCTTGGTGAATGGATCTGCAGTGTTATCTTCTGAATTTACTCTCTTTACCTCGATCTCCTGGCGATCAATAATCTCCCTGATCAGGTGGAACCGCCTCAAAATGTGCCTGGACTTCTGATGCGACCTGGGTTCCTTCGCTAAAGCTATAGCGCCATTGTTGTCACAATACAGCGGTATTGGATCAACACTGGTAGGAACCACCTGAAGTTCTGTGAGGAACTTCTTCATCCAGACAGCTTCCTTTGCAGCATCGCAAGCAGCTATGTACTCCGCTTTCATGGTTGAGTCAGCAACGGTTTCCTGCTTGGAACTCTTCCAGCAAACCGCCCCTCCATTGAGGGTAAAGACATAACCCGACATGGACTTGGAGTTATCCTTGTCGCTCTGGAAGCTGGAGTCAGCAAAGGCCTCAATCTGGAGGTCTTTTCCGCCTTACACCAAGAACATCTCCTTAGTCCTTCTCAGGTACTTGAGAATGTTCTTTACTGCTATCCAGTGTTTCTCCCCTGGGTCCGACTGATACCGGCTTACAACGCTCAATGCGTATGCTACATCTGGTCTGGTACATAACATCGCATAAATAATAGAGCCTACCGCAGATGCGTAGGGTATTGATGACATGCGAGCCCTTTCCAAATCAGTCTTGGGAGACATCTCTTTGGAGAGGGTGATTCCGTGACAAGCCGGTAGATTACCGCGCTTGGAATCTTCCATACTGAATCGTTTTAGTATGGTGTCAATGTACCTTGACTGTGAAAGTCCCAACATCCTTTTAGATCTATCACGATAGATCTGGATCCCCAGAATGTAGTTGGCATCGCCCAGGTCCTTCATGGAGAACCTCTGTGACAAGAATCCTTTGACTGACTGTAGCATAGGAATATCATTTCCTATTAGGAGAATGTCATCGACGTACAAGACGAGGAATACCACATTTCTCCCTACAATCTTACTGTAAATGCATGGTTCATCTGGGTTTTTGACAAAGTCGAATTATTTGACAGTATCATCAAAGCGGATGTTCCAACTCCGCGATGCCTGCTTAAGTCCATAGATGGACTTGAGCAACTTGCACACTTTACCGCTGCTCCCACTCTGAATGAATCCCTCTGGCTGATCCATATAGACGCACTCTTCCAAATTTCCATTTAGGAAAGCCGTCTTTACGTCCATCTGCCAGATCTCATAATCGTGGAAGGCAGCAATGGCAAGAAGGATCCGAATGGATTTAAGCATGGCTACCGGAGAAAAGGTCTCGTCATAGTCCAAACCAGGTCTTTGACGAAAAACCTTTGCAACGAGCCTAGCTTTATACGTTTCAACCTGCCCATCGACACCAATCTTCTTTCTGAAGATCCATTTGCAGCCTACGGGTTTTACCCCTTCTGGAGCAAAGTCCAAAGTCCAAACTTTGTTGGTGTACATGGACTCCATCTCGGTCCGCATTGCATCCAGCCATTTTACCGAGTCACCGCTCTGAATGGCTTGCTGGAAGCTAGTAGGCTCATCATAATCTATGATGCAATCCTTTCTATCCCCGTCTATGAGAAAACCGTAGTATCTCTCGGGCGGATGAGACTGCCTACTACTCCTGCGGAGCGGCGTAGGAATGTTCGGTTCCCCTGAACCTTCTGGTTCTACTAAGGTTTCAGTAATAGCTTGTGGTTCTGGAATTTCTTCCAGTTCTATTGCGCTCCCACTTATCTGACTTTCTAAAAACTCAGTTTCCAAGAAGCGGGCATGACGAGAAGCAAGGACTTTTTGCTCCTCTGCGTAATAGAAAAGATACCCCTTGGAGTTCTTTGGGTATCCCACAAACTTGCACTGTACTGAGCGTGCCTCGAGCTTGTCCGCATGCTGCTTTTTTACAAAAGCCGAACATCCCCATGTCTTAAAGGATTTAAGACAGGGTTTCTTCCCACTCCACATCTGATATGGTGTGGTAGGCACTGTCTTAGTAGGAACTTGGTTCAAGAGATGTGCAGCTGTTTCCAGTGCATAACCCCAGAAAGATCGCGGTAACTCAGCCTTACTCATCATGGAACGAACCATATCTAATAGGGTTCGATTCCTTCTTTCCGATACATCATTGTGTTGTGGTGTGTATGGAGGAGTACGCTGAGAGAGAATTCCATTCTCTTTTAAGTAGTCCAGAAACTCAGCACTCAAGTATTCACCACCTCGATCCGATCTTAGGATCTTGATACTTTTGCCTGTTTGTTTTTCTACTTCATTCTTATATTCTCGAAATTTCTCAAAGGCCTCGGATTTGTGCTTCATTAAGAAGACATGTCCAAACCTAGAGAAATTATCTGTGAAAGTAATGAAGTATGAATAACCTCTTCGCGCATGTGTAGACATTGGACCACACACGTCACTGTGTATAAGTCCCAAGAGCTCGCTCGCTCTTACTCCGTGTTCAGTGAACGGAGTCTTTGTCATCTTTCCCATGAGACAAGATTCACAAGTGGCATAATACTGGTACTCGAACGGATCCAAGTATCCTTCTTTATGTAACTTAGTCAACCGTGTCTCATTGATGTGACCCAGTCTACAATGCCATAAGAAAGCCTGATTTAATTCAGGAGACTTTCTTTTAAGTGTGTTCTGGACACTGAATATCTGAGCTTGATTCAATACGTATATACCGTTATTTAATGTACCTGACCCAATCAATGCTTGATTTAGGTGGATGTTTACTACATCGCTTACAAAAGCAAAATCATATCCTTCCTTAGAAAGTAAGGATACAGATATGATATTACAAGTCGCACCTGGTACATACAAACAGTCACGCAGAATCAATATCTGCCCAGTTGTCAGTCCTAGGTGATATTCCCCTACGGATACAGCATCCATGCTCATTCCGTTAGCAACCCTGAGAGTCATATCACCTTTCTTGATAACCCTACGGTTTCTCAGACCCTGTAACGAATTACAGATATGAGATCCTGATCCGGTATCCAATACCCAGGAAGTAGGGTTAACTGACAAACAGTTCTCAATTACAAACACACTCGAAGCCGAAGCCACAACATGCTTCGAATTCTGGCTACTGGCTATACAAGCCCTGCAATCTCTCTACCATAGTTCATTCCCGTTACAATAGGAACATCCCTCTTTAATCATATCCAGTCCCGAAACTTTTGCTCTTCCTTTTTCTTCCCTGGTTTCTTTCAGGGTATAAGCGGAGGGCAGGGACTGTAGAACTAGGTCAGTACTTGACCCATTCTCCAACGTGGTCTCCAGGTCCGTGAACTTAAAATAGCTGGTCTCTGTAAGGACGTTGCCCCTTACATATGACCCGACAGCCAACCTCGGTTGAAGCAATTCGTTCGAGGTCTCATATCTTGCGATACGAGATTGCTCTCCATATAAAACTTTGTTATGGAGGAAGATAGAAACTGAGTCCATCTTCTCGTGCTGCCTCTGGTTTGCACCATTAACTGAGGCTAACACGAGGCACTTGGCTTTCGCACAATCCTTTTCCGATGTCCTGCGGATGTGAATATCCGTGACAGGGGAAACTGGACCTGAGACAGCAGGGATTTGATTAGTTAAGAGGTGTCCCAGCTTGTCATGGGCAATGGACATCTGGACAGACCTTTGCCAGTCATAACAGTCAGGTTCAGTCATATTTTTATATAGATGTAACCTAGGTGCGGTCACAGGGTCGCTGCAATTAAGAGAGATAGAAGAAAACACTCAGCATGATGCTCTTGCAAGTTTAGAGTGGTTTTTAATTTGTCTAAACAGGATGGCTCCCACTGTCTCTCGAATTCCTCCTCAAAACCCAAAAGGAAGAATTAGTCAGGATCAATCCCACCGTACAATACTTGCTTAACCGTTCGGCCAGGCTGGTGTCGGTACTTCGAGGGAGGTTTTCCAACGCTTTCGCGAAGTTCCTTAATTAAATAACCTCTTTTCCCTGTGGGCGTAGCCCCGCTAACACCTTTCTAGACACCTACTTGGTTTATAGCATTGATCGTTAAGTGAGAAATTTCCCGAGGAGTAGCATATACTCACAGTAGGATCGGGATCCAAATATCATCGCGTGATAAAACTGAAGGAATCCTACTAGAATCATCACACTCCAAATGGTATGCAACGCTAGCAAGTTTCAGTTCTTTTGAAACTCCCGATGTGGATTTTTGCCCCATGCTCTTATGACCTTGACTAAGGCCAACAAATCATAAGTCACATGTCAAGTTCTACCCGTCGTTGTCCAGGTTAATTTGAACCCATCCGTATATACCCTTGACTATGGCCAACAAAGTAATACGACTTTTCCAAACCAACGCATCTATCTATGCAACATATGAGTATCCACCAGCTACCAATCACTGTGCCTTGACTAAGGCCAACAAACACAGCTTGAATACTGTTGAATATTTATATGAAACGACGGAGGGCTACAAATGGTTTTGGCGAAACCGTGAACGTAGTGAACTTGATTTAGTCGATGGAACGAGATAGCTTTTAAATGGAGTGGCTCAAACTCCACATTTTAAAAGTTTGTTTTGAAAAGAACCGAGTGGTTTTTCGAAAGTGTTCCAACGACTTTTACTTGGTTTATTATCTTGCATTAGTTCTTTTAATGCGTGATATTCTTGCATTAGTTCTTTTAATGCGTCCCATCAATTAATCCTACCATTGCAGAAAACAACCAAAATATGACGTACGCTTATGCCATTCGCATTCGCCACTGGGCCCCGTCATTACCCGTTAGGTTACTTAACTAATGACAGAGCGGGGGCTGGGTTAGCGCGTCTGTAAAACATAAGCAACGCCTAAATAATATCATATATAGATATACTGCAATGATAAACATTTCAGATCACAGATGAATACATTGGATATACTAGGGATCTGTAATTCGTACGAGCTTGTAACGAAAGACAGATTACACGGTCGCGGTGAATAGCCAATACCCCACCCAAGACCCCTACGGGTGCGGCAAACTACCCGCCAAGTACCAGAAGCGTAGCAACCTCCCTCATCTCCATGAGTAGGCCACTGGACACTTCGGCATACCCGGTAGTTTGTGCACCCCTTCCATGGGTCTATCCTAGGAGCAAAAACAGTAAAAAGAAATTATACAATGACGGCTACAACCCCGACCCGGTTGTGCGGCCATACAAATAATTATTACATCAATTTACAAATTTACATGAATTGAAAGAAAAGAAAACTCTCGTCTCACAACCCCCGGCTATTCACCCGCGACAATCCAACATATTCATATACACATTCCAACAACATTACAGATCACAAATTTGTATAACCCCCACTAATCGACATATAGCGATTAGTAGACGTTCAATACAAATATCACATTACAGAAAACCCGTTAGCTTAAGTCTTTTAGAAGTTCGATCAAAAATACGGATTTTCGGGACCCCAAAATAAAATTTTCGTTCTGGAAAATCTGGGTTGAAAATACATGTACCAAAATTCCCAAAATACCCCCAGATGCACACTGTAGCAAAGAAACACCAGAGAGGCGCCAAGGAGGCCGCGGAACCGCGGCAATAGCAAGCTATTGCCGCGCTTCCGCGGTCGTTTAGAGGGATCACTTGGGGATTTTTCTACAGTGGCTTCTAAAAACCCTGAGCCGATTTTAGGTGTTAAAATAATCAACTTTTGAACAGTAAAAAAATCGACAGAAACTCGAATTTTTGGGGTTCGTTTTCTGGACATTTTCTTTGATCGATCTTCTAGTTACTTGCTAACATGTTAGATAGAGTTTAACCTGGCTCTGATACCACTGTAAGTTCATGCTACCTCTCCCGGTACTTTCGGGAATGCGGAATTTTGGTAAAAACAATTTTTACGGAGGTGGTAACATGGACCTATAACCCGGATCTTGGTTAAACATCTATCTAACAACCTAACCACGAGTTTCTAGCTACTCGGTTAGGGGGTTATACCTTGCTTGTCTTGAACTCCTTCGTCTTCAAACTCCGATGATGGTCCGGACCGGCTTCTTCTCGTTGTCTCCGTACGCCGAAGATAGATCCACCTGAAAGCTCCAACCTTTGGCTCCTTCTTCGTTCTTTGAAGAAACTAGTTCACTTGGTTTGCTAAACCTAGTGAACTAGAATTAGTAGAGAAGAAATAGAATGGGATTTTATCTATGGTTCTTGATTCTCAACACATGAGAGATATGAACCATAGAGTCAAGAGAGGGAGCAAGAGAATGAGAGTGAAAGCAAGAGCAAGAGAGCTCAAGAACAAGAGAGAGAATGAGCAAGAAAGAATGAGGCTCTCTTTTGTCTTTCACCCTCTCATAATCCAAAGCAATGATCACACATCATACCCATCAAGTGTTATGTGATGGTTGAAGCAACCATAACCATATTATTTCATGCACTTATTTTGCACAAATGAGCAAGCAAGCAAAAGTCTTTGCCATGAAATGATAGCTATGGTTATCATGATGGTCAACTAGTCAAGCCTAGTCAACCGGTCAACAAAGTCAACAAGTCAACAAAGTCAACATAGTCAACAACCATGTCACCATAATACTTAATTAATATAATTGTTAATCTCATATCATATTCTCATTAGGGTTGATCAAAAGGTCAATAGTCAACGGTCAACTGTCAACAACCCTAATGAGAATCCACTGCCTCTGTCTCCCTGTCAACTGTGCATACACACCCGCATCCGCGTTCCGAGGAACACGAATGCAAACTGGATAAATCCAATCCCATAAGGTACACTAGGATCTGGCTTAAACCAAAGCCCGCAAGTGTAAACTGTCCGAACACTGTACGTGCACAAGTGCACGGATGTGACCGAACCCTGTCGCAAAACCATGCGACCTGTCGCAATACCATGCGACCTCTACTCTTTTGCCTAAAGGCGAAAAGCTTTCTGTGTGGGACTCTAAAGACTCGACACTACGCTGGCAGTGGGTTTAACCACAGACCGCAAGCGGCACTAGCTGTGCGTAACGGTCCCCAGGTAATGCCGACAAGAAGACCGACGAGGCGAAACCCATCTGAACTCCTACTGAGCCTGAATGTGACATTCTCCGTACAGTCCGGTCTGTTCGTCTGATACATCGTATGGCGGGCCTAGGGGGCGGTAAACGTCAGTCCCCCAATAGCGGTACAAGTCGTGCCGGAGCGAAGCCCAAAACACCCTGAGATAACACTGGAAGCTTACCAGTATATCTCGTTTGCCCTGGCCAGGGACTACTCGTGTAATGGCTCTCCTAGACACAGCGCGATGTCAACCCCCAATACCGGGAGAGACGAATCCTGTCTAACCGTCACTGCCTCCAAGTGCTTCGGGACTGCACCCAACCACTACCTGTTTGCACGACTCCTTTGAGCCGTGGTAGGGTAGTGATCAAAGTACAGTGGGAACACACTCGAGGCGAAGTGACAGTGTCAAGTCAACGGACTAAGCTGTACTCATGTCACCTGGGAACTGACAACTGACGATAGGCATAATACCAACTAGTCAGTTCTCGACGAGTCCTGTCCAGTGTACCCGTAACCTAACGAGCACCCGCATACTATCTCAAGTACGACGTACTGACGGCTGTGGGACATACCGTCTCCCACACTGGGATGAGAAGCGCATGCGCTGGTCTACTCCGGAGTATCGATGTCCTGTCTCGATAGTCCTGCGACCAGGGACCTGCATAAGGATGTGCTTATAGATTACCCAGCCCCACTAGTGTGACGGCCATCACATCGCTGGTAATCAAGCAAAGATCCTAAGGGCTCCACTAATGTGTATAGGCGATATAGAAAAATAAAGACATGTACACATTGAAGTAGAAACAAACCAAGTAGCATACTACTATTTTGAGCAAGATTGTATATACAAGGTGAATATCCCAAGCTTCCATTAAGTAATATACAAACTAGTATGATACAGTAATGGCCTCTAGGGCATATACACTAACATGGCGAAGTGTAGACGAAGCTAGAAGTCCGATCGACCCGATATTCCCCGATTTCACCCCTCTCTGTACAAATTTTAAAACAGTGGATTTTTCCAAATTAAAAATTCTCAAAAATATCAGCAGACAACTTTAAGGGTTACTGTGAATCACGTGACCGTAATACGACAAAACCGCCGCGGAACCGCGGCCTTAACATGATATTTGCGGCGGTTCCGCGGCCGTATGTAATGATCAGGGAATTATTTTTGCACAGTAACCTTATTTGTTGTTTGTTGATTCTTCTGGGAAGTTTTATGTTTCACTCAAGAGTTGAGTTTTCTGGGGTGTATTGGAGACTCGATAATTCGATCGGATTATTTAAGTTTGTTTATTAAGTTTTTCCTGATTATTTTAGAACATGTTAGAAAGTTCGACCGGATATAATACCCATTTTTTCCCCTGCCAGGAAATTTCCAAGTGTTGGATTTTCCCGTAGTTTAAGAACGTCTGAGTAGTGCAAGTAACGCGATGGACCCTCTAGAAGACAACAAACCTTAACTCGATTATGTGACCGTCTTGAACTGCCATTTGAACCTTAGGGTTTGGGGCAGTACGGCGTGCCACATGTGAGGCGTTGGCTTGACCCTTCTACGGCTGGACCGTTGGTACTGTGGCATGAAATGGATGTTTTTGAACTTATTTCAAGAGTTGAGCTGTTTCGGGAAAACTTGGGTGTTTGATTGTTCGAGCGGAAAGTTTAACATTTTCTATTTATCTGGAATGTGATACAATATTTGGAATTCACAAGTAGTTATGAGATAACTAATATGAATGTTATAAACATAGCAATTTAGTCTCGATTGATCGGTTGCCGCGGAATTTTGATGTGATCAAAAGTACATTGCAATCACGTAGCGTACGCGGATACTCACCGGGTAAACTTAATAGACAGCCATACCCCATAGCCCCGACCAAGTGACTGTAGGAGAACCCTGTCGCCGAAAGCATCCGTTCGGGTGCTCGCGGTAGCGGTGTTCCGCCTTGATGCACTTCGTCGACGGTATCGGGGGTGCGGCCGCCTACTAAAGTTTGCGACGAGCATTCGATCAGTTTATCTGGAATCTTGTTGAATTGCCCGACAAGATATTGAAAAGTGTTTTCGATATAGAGACTAAAATGCGGGGTTTATAATTGTTAGGCATGTGATGTCAAAGAAATTCATTTGATTAGGCATGCGATGTCTAAAGAGTTTGCGGATTCCAACTGTTGTAGTTTTACACTTTCTTTTCTGCGACCGTAAGTGTAATATGTGATATCGCCGGTTTCGTTGCTATATGTCAACGACAATTGGGATGCGCATATTTACTTACGTTGATGACATGTGATGTTATGTGCTGCTGGATATGTTATGGTGGATCGTCGCGTTTGAATAGCCGGGTTTTTTTTATGTGAGATGAGAGTTTTTCATTTTCATTCATGTAAAATTAACTTGTATGTAATATTCTTTTATTGGGGCACTTCCAGGTAGCTGAAGATGTCACCCATTGTATATTATTTACTTTTCCGCACTAGGATAGACCCAAAGAGGAGGGCACAAGTAACCGGGTTCTGGAGTCCAGTGGGAGATCAACTCAAGGAGTCGAGTCCGGGTCTCCTAACTCTAGAATTGGTAGGGTTGCTTGCCGTTCTCGTAGGGGTCTAGGGGTGTGGGTTTGGCTATTTATCGTGACCGTGGAATCCGTGTTTTATACAGGCTCATATTGAAAACACGGACGTCCTAGTATATCCAATATTTCATATGATTCTTCTGCTGCGATATCTGTGATGTGATCATTTGATGTTCTGTGATAAATACTGTATAAGATATATATGATATATTATATAGATGTTACTTATGTTTTGCACTCGCGCTAGCCCTGCCCCGCTCTGTCGTTAGTTACCTAACCTAACGGTGCACGAGGGGACATCGAGGCGAATGCGGATGGCATAAGTGTGCGTCGTATTTATCTGTGATGTTTAGGTGATTTAAATGATGGGACTTCATTAATTTGATTAATGAAAGAAAATAAACCTAAGATGTTGTGGAATCGAATTTTCAAAAACAGGTAGCTACAGTTATTGCTTTGCATCGCGGTGTTCCTTGTAGAACATCCTGCACCTTATTCGATAAGGAAAGGACCGAGATCCCTTCACCGGGAGTGACTCCTTTAGCAATAACTGGCAGATGCTACAACCCTCGGTTTGTCTTTTGATTGCTTCTATAGTTTTTGCTTTTCACAGAGATGTATATGATATATCCTGCACCTCATTCGACGAGGAAAGGGCCGACGATCCCTTCACCGGGAGTGACCCCTTTAGCAAAACTAGAAAAGCCTAAAAAACACTCCTTTTTTAAATCATTTGATTCTACAACGATATCAAGTTCATTACGCAGTAGGTTTTCAGAAAAACCTGTCGTAGCCCTTCGTCATTTTAGGAAGTAGAGTACTTAGTATTCGTGCTACGTTTGTCGACCATAGCCAAGGCGTAGTGTACGGTAGCTAAGTGATGTCTTCCTACACCGCATATGATGCGATTAGTTAGGACAGTCATGTGGCTTTGTTGACCTTAGCCAAGGGTCATGTGGGTGGGTCTAATTAATCACGAAATAACGGGTAGAACTTGACTAGTGCTTATGATTTGTTGACCTTAGCCAAGGTCATAGGTGCTAGGGGCAAAATATTATCGGGAATTTCAAGTGTTGAAATTTGCAATGAGATTGCATACCTTCTATGAGATAGTTGGATCCCGATACCCACTGCGAGTAATTGTTACTCTTGGGAGAGTTTTACACATTACAATTAGCCGATCAAGTAGGTGTCTAGAAAGGTGTCAACGGGGTTACGTCTCTGGGAAAACGAGGTTTACATTAATTAGGTTCGTGCGAAAGCACGGGGGACCTCCCTCAAAGTACCGACACTGGCCTGGCTGAAAGATTGGCGAACTTGTAGCGTGTAATTAATCCCGGCTAGTCTTTCCTTTTAGGGTTTGAAGGAAGATTTGATAAAAACAGTGGGAGCCATCGTGATTAGATAAAATAATAACCAATCTGATCTTGCAAGAGCGCACGCAGAGTGTTTTCTTCTCTCTCTCTCCTGGTAGCGACCATGTCACGCCTTAATCAAGATAATAAAACGGATATATTGACCGAACCCGCTTGTTATACTGAGCTGGGGAATGTTGGTCCCGCTCTAACTTATAAATGTTATAAGACAGAGCAGGAATTTGGGGATTACCAGAATTCCCGTGCCACCCAAACGAAGAGAGTGCATGTTGATGCATCATCTTCGGGTGTGTTCATTACAGAGAACTGTTTCTCAGTATCCTTTACGTCCTGGGTATGTGATGCCAGATCAGGATCCCGCATATGTAATTTGTTACATGGGCTACAGAAAGGTAAAGAACTGAGAACGGGTGATAAGTTTCATGAGACAGAAAACGGGGCAAGTGTTGCAGCCAAGTCTGTTGGTCACTGTCACCCTGTATGATCAGTACATTGATTCTGAATGAATGTTATTAGATACCGAACCTGATATACAAAATCATATCAGTCTCTTTATTAGTAAAGAAATGATTAAATTTTGTATTGTTGGATAATGTTTTGAACATTTCCTATATCAATAGTTGATCGGTTCAGGCACGTTATCTAAAAGCATTGACGTTCTGAATCAAACTACATATCTTAGTATACAGAACACACACAAGAGGAAGAGTTCAGAAATGAACAAATCCTACTTGAGACATTGTAGACTAGGTCATATCAATGCGACCCGACTAGCTAAAGTTACATTTAGATGCATATTTAAATCTGTTTGAATTTACATCTTATGAAACTTGCCAGTCATGTCACAGAGATAAGATGGCCATAGCTCTGTTTATTGGAAGCAGAGAAAGAGTTAGTGAACTCTTGGGATTGATACATGCTGATGTATGAAGGTCCCCTGTCTACAAATGCCAAGACCGGTTCTTTGTACTTCATTACATTCTCTGATAATCTCTCAAGATTCAGACATATGTTCCTGTTGAAACACAAGTCCGAACCTTTTGAGATATTCATAGAATATAAGTTAGAAGTAGAGAACCAAAATACGGGTAAAAGTATTATGTCCTTTGATGTGATCAAGGAGGAGAATACTTGAGCACGGGATTCCTGGACTATTCTAAGAATGAGATTCTCTCTCAGCAATACTCCTCCGCATCCACCATAGCATGATGTTATATCGGGGCGGAGCAATAGCACCCTATGTGATATGGTGTGCTCTATGATGAGTACTACTGAGTTTCCTATTTCCTTTTAGGGAGTTATGCACTTATGAAGTTGCATACCTATTGAATAGGGTTCCGATCAAATCAGATGCCTACCATTTCATATATGATATGGAAAGGGAAGAGCCCATATCTTAAGTTTGTTAAGATTTGGGGTTGTCCGGCCTATGTCTAAAACCAAGATCCGGACAAGCTCGAGGCAAAGTCAGTTCTGCAGAAGTTTGTTGGATATCCCAAGCATACGCAAGGGAATACCTTCTACCTAACCGAGGAACAAAAATGTTTTGTTTCTCAACATGCCACCTTTGTGAAAGGGAATTTCTTGTGAAGAAATTATTGGTCATGAGGTGGAACTGGAAACAGTTCCAGCTATACAAACTGCAGCTGATGATTTGGTAGAACCAAAGGATTCAATAGCAACCAACGAACCTCAGCCTCTCCGCCGATCTAGTAGGGTTCCTCACCCACCTGAGAGATACTTCGGTTTCTCTATGACAGTGGGAGCGAGGATTGCATCAAGAGATGATGACCCAACTAGTCTCGGGCTGGCCATCAGGAGTAGGACTCTGTAAGAATGGCTGGATGCTTATCGATCTGAGATGGAATCCTTATACACCAACAAAGTATGGACTTTGGTTGCTTTATCTGAAGGGTTAAATCCCCATCAGGAGCAAGTATATCTTGAGAAGATTACTTGGTGTACATAGAAAAGTTGAGACTTTCAAAGCTAGACTTGTTAAAGGTTTGCATCATTGACCAAGTATGGGTTATGATGAAACCTTTTCAAAGTAGCTATGCTTAAGTCCATCCAGATCCTACTTGCCACGGCTACATACCATGACTACGATATCTGGCGGTTGGGTGTCTTGACCGCTTTTCTAAATGATGATTTGGAAGAAAGCGTCTATAAGTACACAGTCAGAGGGCTTCGTAGACAGTGGGAGCAGCGGAAACGTATGCAAGATGTTTTATGTGATAAAGCAGGCATCGCGGAGTTGGAACATCTGTTTTGATGAGTTAGTCAAAGAGTTTGACATCATCAAAATGGTAGATGAACCTTGTATATACAAAAAGGTAGTAGGGAGTATGGTGGTGATCCTCGTAGAGTACGTGGATGACATACTCTTGATAGGGAAGAAGTTTCCTATGCTACGCTCGGTCAATCTCCGCTTATCACAAGGATTCTCCATATAGGATCAAAGTGATACCTACTAAATCCTGGGTTTTGGATCTATGAGATAGATCTAATTGGATGTTAGAATACTCACTAGTTGTAGTGAGAAGGTATCAATCGGTCCTGGGGAGAATCACTGGAAAGGTTCCAGAGTGATAAAGATGACTGAATGTCAGTCACAGGCATTGTCTTTACCCTCAGTGGAGGGACGGTATGTTGGAAGAGTTCCAAGCTAGATACCGTGACATACTAGACGATTAAAGGCAAGATACATCGTTACCAAAGATGCTACCAAAGAGGAAGTCTGGGTGTATATTAGTTCATGAGATGAACTTCGTTCCTCCCATTGTGTGACAATGGAGTTATGGCTTATTCCAAGGAACGCCCGTCCCATCAGTGATCTAGACATATTCTAAGGCAGTATCACCAGATCGTGGAGATGGTTGATCTCCAGGGGATCGAGGTTAGGAGAGTTGACTCAGAGGACAACACGATGGATCCACTCACGAAAGGCCTTTTCCCAGAGAGAGACTTTTATGGGATGGTTGAGTATGAGATACTACAACCACTGCTATCAGATGGACCTAGTGCAAATGGGAGATTGTTAGTTATATGTATGCCCTAGAGGCCATTACTGTACATAGGATGTATATTGTAGTGGATGCTTGGACATATATAGGGATGACTTTCTTACTCGATATGATAGTATGCTATCTGGTTACTCTTTACCTTAACGTGTACACTGATTGTCTCTCTGTTACATGTTGGTAAAGCCTTTAGGATGTGTACTTGACTACCTGGACTATGATGCAGATCATACTAGTGGGGACATGGTAGTCTATAAGTACATCCTTCAAAGTTCCTAGTCGTGGGTGTATCGAGACGGGGCATCGATATGCCAGAGTAGACTAGCGTGTAGCTTCTCGACCCATACAGATAGGCGATGGATGATCCCATATCCATTGGTGTTTGACATTAGAGATGATATACGGGTGCTCAGTAGAGACTGGCTACACTGGACGGACTCACCGAGAACTCCTAGATGGTATTATACCTTACGTCAGATGGCAGTTCTCTGGTGACACTGGTGCAGGTTAGTCTGTAGACCCAAGATCGTCATAGAGTCTTGTGTGATTCCCACTGTGCTTTGATTTCCATCATACCACGTCCAAGAGGGCATGCAAAAAGGTGGCTTTTGGGTACAGTCCCGAATCACATGGAGGCAATGAGCGATAGGAGGGGTTTCGTCTCTCCCGGTATAGGGAGTTGATGTTGCGCAGTGTTCGATTGGCTATAACAGGAAGTCCTTGGCCAAGGCTGCTTTTGGGATTTACTGGTAAGTGTTACCAGTAGTTTCTCGACCCGTTATGAGCCTCATATCGACACGACTTATCGAGTTATTGGGGTCTGACGTTTACCACCCCTAGACGAGATATGCGACATATCAGACGAACAGACCGGACTGTACGGTAGTGTTACTCGTTGGATTCACTGGAGTGTTTGCGAGCTTGCTCGTTGATCTTCTGATCGCTCAATACCCGGTTGGTCGTTACGTTTAGCAGTCCGCTTGCGGCTTGTGGGTGTTTGATATGATCATCACCTACTGCCGGCGTATTGACGAGTCTTTAGAGTCCTACACAGGGGTTTCCTGGCTCAAGCGAAATGAAATAGGAGCGCATATGAGATATGTGCGGGACCGAGGATAATACCAGTATGTGATACTGTATTCTATTCTCGTGATTTGTGACATTGATCGGTTGTATGCGATATAGCCGGGTTATCGGATCAAGTGTTGTTTCGATAAGTTGTTACTATTGATATTAGTCGTTTATATGCGATATGACCGGATCATTAAATCAAGTGTTGATTTAATGATTTAATGTATAATTATATATTTGATATATTACTTTACATTAACTAGTATTGGTTCATTTAAGATTAATTTTCTCACTTGAATGTGCACATTGTTTATATGTGATATATGCAAGTGTACATGTCTGTATCATGCTTGATGATACAAACAAGTTGTGTGTATGAGACTTGAACCAAATCAAGGTTAGATTAGGGTTTACTATTTTCTTAAGCATATAACAAAAGAGTGTTACTTTGGTCAAAGTTATCAAGCTTCATGAAGCTTGATAAACATTGACAAAGTCAACTCTTTTGTCATATGTTTTTATATATTAGTTAACTCAACCTTTAACCTAATGGTTTGGTTAAATCTCTACATGAGTTAAGCATGAGGGCATAACTCAACCATGGTGCCATCATTCATTTGGATAGGTTTTCACTTTGGATATTATTCATATGATTCTTTCTTCTTCTTCATCTTCATCAAGCTTGAAAAAGCTTGCTAGCTCCAATGGCATCATGAGAAAAAGTGTGAGAAATCCAATTCTAAAGTGAACCCACTTCCTATTTCTTCATCCTCTACCACTTTCCATGTAGTATAGGGTGTTCTCTTCACAAAGTTTTCGACCGAGTGAAGGAATAGCTTGAGTTTGAGTCTCCCCGACGTAGATCATCTTCGGCCTCGAAGTCAATGACCTAGCCCGATCATTTCTCCGACGAAACCATTTCTAGAGTCCAGGATCCGATGATCGCAGTGGAGGGATATCAACACGGAGCTAAAGAAGTGGTGGACCGGATCTACAAAGGTTGTAATCCCTTTCACTTAGTAGCAAAGTCGTTTGCTTGCTTGCTTTTCTCCTTTCCTTCTAGTTAACGATCTAGTTTAGGGTTTCTCGGCACCGGAAAATTTTTGTTTGGCATGGTTGATGCCTTGTGGAATCTCCTTAGTGTGCCTAGTAACCCTACAAAACCCTCTGTGTGGGACTCTAAAGACTCGACAATACGTGGCAGTGAGTTTAACCATAAGTCCGTCAGTGGTACTAGCTGCACGTAACGGCTAACTAGGTATCTGCCGATAAGAAGGCCGATGAGCAAACTCATCAGAACTCTTACTGAGCCTATCTGTGACAATATCCGTACAGTCCGGCCTGTTTGTCTAAGATACTCGCATATAGGGCCTAGGGGGATGGTAACCGTCAGATCCCTAATAGCGCAATAAGTCGTGCCGAGGTAGAGCCCAATACACCCTGAGAAACTACTGGAGTTCCTACCAGTAAATCTCCCTTGCCCTTGCCAGGGACTTTGTGTAATGGATTTCCAAACACAACGCGATATCAACCCCCAATACTGGGAGAGACGAATCCTATCTAACCGCTAATGCCTCCAAGTGCTTCGGGACTGCACCCAACTACTACCTGTTTGCACGACTCCTTTGAGTCGTGGTAGGGTAGTGATCTAAGTACAGTGGGAACACACTCGAGACGAATAATGATGTTAAGTCTATAAGCCGATGTCGCGCACCCCGCAGTTCGCGGGGAGGCAGAATTTTCAAAAAACGATTTTAACGAACTGCGTAACACCGGCTAACTCCAGGATCTATACAAAAACCTTAACAAACTAAACTACTGGGAGGTTTAGCTACTCTGTAAGAGTGTTATAGCTCCATGTACTAGTCCTTCGGGTCTTCTTTTCCTCCTCTCCTTAGCTCCTAGAAGTATGGATCGAGCTTGCGACGTCGGCCTCCTCGCGTCAAAGATGATCCACCCGAGGGTATGTGCTTTGAGCTCCAACCTCTAAACCGAGGTAACTAGGGTAAATGGTTCGCTAATCCAAGTAGCCTAGGTGATGTAAAGAATGTCTAATGGATTGTATTATCTCACTAAACACTATGACTCAAAGCACATGTGAAGGTTAGAGTTTAGCTTGAGGAAGAAGGAGATGAAATGAAGAGAGAGAAGGAGAGGAAGCAAAATGAACTAAGAGAGTTATGTTGGCTAATTGTGGAGAATGGATAATAATAATCCCTCACTCATTGAACCATGGATTAAAAACCTATACAATATATCACCCATGCTTCAATAGTAAGTCAAGATGAATATAATAATCCATGAGTCATTCCTCTCACCATGCCAAGTATGTCTCCTCCATTTCCACCTCATTAATCCATTTAAGAAAATGGATAATACCAAATAATGAGGTGTCTCCTTCTAGAAGCATTCTTGAGAAAATTACAAGAATACCCCTCACCGTATATACATACCCGTATTCGTATTCCGAAAAATATGAATACACTGAGACGATAATAATCCAATAATACAATACTAGGATCCGGCTTAAACCAAAGCCCACTAGTATTGTCTGCCCGAACATCATCCGTGTGCAAGTACACGTATGTGATCGTAGCCCTGCCGTAAAACCATACGGCCTCTACATCTTTTACCCGAAGCAGGGAAACCTTCTGTGTGGGACTCTAAAGACTCGACAGTACGCTGGCAGTGGGTTTAACCACAAGCACGTCAGCGGTACTAGCTGCACGTAACGGCTACCCAGGTATCTGTCGATAAGAAGGTTGATGAGAAAACTCATCCGAACTCCTACTGAGCATGTTTGTGACAATATACGTACAGTCCGGTCTGTTCGTCTAAGATACTGGCATATCGAGCCTAAGGGGATGGTAAACGTCATACCCCTAATAGCCTAATAAGTCATGCCGGAGGAGAGCCCAATACACCCTGAGAAAATACTGGAGTGCCTACCAGTATTTCTCGACTGCCATGGCAGGGATTTTGTGTAATGGCTTTCTGAACACTGCACGATATCAACCCCCAATACCAGGAGAGACGAATCCTATCTGACCGCTACTGCCTCCAAGTGCTTTGGGAGTACACCCAACTACTACCAGTTTTCATGACTCTTTTAAGCCGTGGTAGGGTAGTAATCTAAGTGCAGTGGGAACACACTCGAGACGAAGTAGTGATGGCAAGTCAATGGATTAACCTGCACTCATGTCACCTGGGAACTGCTTCTTGACGATAGGTATAATACCAACCAGCAGTTCTCGATGAGTCTTGTCCAGTGTAACTCATAACCTAATGAGCACCTGCATACTATCTCCAGTACGACGTACTAATTGCTGTGGAACAGACCATCTCCCTTGCAGGGATGAGAAGCGTATACACTAGTCTACTCTGGAGTATCGATGCCCCGTCTCGATAATCCTATGACTAGGGACCTGTATAAGGATGTGCTTATAGACTACCTAGCCCCCACTAGTGTGACTGCCATCACAACACTGGTAGTTAAGCAAAGATCTTAAGGTTTCTACCAATATGTATAAGCGATATGCTAAAAGAAACACATGCACATATTGAGGTTTAATCAAACCAGGTAGCATACTACCATTTTGAGCAAGACTGTTATCATAACTGTGAATATCCCAAGCTTCCAATATGTAATATATAATCCAGTATTATACAATAATGGCCTCTAGGGCATATATCACTAACAATCTCCTGTTGGATATATGTATTCCTTAGAGGCCATTATATGATAGTGGATGTATTTATACATGTGTGTGTGTATGTATATATATATATATATATATATATATATATATATATATTCAGTGTCCATTCTTGCTCGACATGATAGTATGCTATCTGGTTATACTTTATCTGACATGATGACTTGATCATGCTTTTATTCATTTACACATGTTGATAAAGCCCTGAGGATATTTTCTTGACTACTGTGATTATGATGGAGATCATACTAGTGGGGCGTCTGTAGTTTATAAGCATATCCTGAAATGTCCCTAGTCGTAGGTGTATAGAGATGGGGCATCGATATACCGGTGTAGACTAGCGTATATGATACTAGACCCATATGATGGGCGATGGATGATCCCATATCCATCGATGTTTGACATCGAGATTATATGCGGGTTCTCAGTGGAGACTGGGTACACTGGACGGACTCGCCGAGAACACCTATATGGTATTATATCTAACGTCAGATAGCAGTTCTCAGGTGACACTGGTACATGTTAGCCTGTAGACTCGAGATCGTCATAGAGTCTTGTGTGCTCTCCCACTGCACTTTGATTACCACCATACCACGGCTCTACTGAGTCGTGCAAACAGTTGGCTTTTGGGTACAGTCCCGAGACACACGAATACGATGAGCGATAGGAGGGGTTTCATTTTTCCCGGTATTGGGAGCTGATGCTGTGCTATGCTCGATTGGCTATATCAGTAAGTCCTTGGCCAGGGCTGTTGAGATTTACTGATAAGTGTTATCAGTAGTTTCTCGATCTGTTATAGACCATTCATCGGCACGACTTATTGAGTTATTGGGGTCGACGTTACCATCCGTAAACTCAATATGCAACATATCTGACGAAGAGACCGGACTGTACGGTAGTGTTGCCGGTTGGCTCGACGGGAGTTGTGACAGGTTCGCCTGTTTTCTTCTGATCGCTCAATACCCGAGTGGCCGTTACGTTTAGCTGACCTCTTGCAGCTTGGGGGTGCTTGATATGATCATCATCCACTGTCGGCGTATTGACGAGTCTTAGAGTCCCACAATGGAGTTACCTAGTCCAGGCGAAACGATGTGGTGTGCATATGTGATATACGTCGGGACACGATTAAATGCGCGTATGTGATACCGTATATTAATCGGGCGGTTTGCTATTGGTCGGGTCGTATGAGATATGACCGGTTTTCTAAATCAAGTGTTGATTTAACATTGACCATTAGCATTTTCACTTTAGACCCTTTTGTCTTTTGTTGTATGCATGCATGTATGCACGTGTTTACATTGATGCACATATGGATGCGCATGCATAAATACATGCATACACATTTCTATCATGGTTGTTGATACATTGGATGGTGGCAATATAAGACTCACACCTTAATAAATATGTTGATATTTTTTTTTGGATTAATGGAAGTTGAAATATCACTCATGGTTGATTATTTTATTCATCCACTAACCCATTTGTTAATCTTGAGTTATCTTTCCATGGCCATTAGTGATCCAAATGAAATATCTAGATATTTATTAACTAGGGTTAATAATGAGAAGAGGAATACATATATATATTCTATTCTTATTTTTATCCTTAAGCTTATCATTATCTTGAGCTCTTTCATTTGCAATCTTCTTCTTCCTCGCTCTCTTGCTCTCTAGGTTTTGATAGTGAACAAAAGAGTGATCAAGTTAGGATTTTGAAGTGAGAAAACAAATCACATCATCATTTTATACTACTCTTGCCCATTATTTTAGAGTGTTGGCTTCAACTTCTTCTCTTGATCAAGTGGAGCTTCAAGCTTGGACAAAGAGGGCTCCGGGTGGATCGTCGTGGACTTGGAGGATCTCAAGCAATCTTCTTTCAACTCTCAAGTAGCTAAGGAGTCTAGCGAAAGGAGCTACAAATCTTGTATTCTCTAAACCTAGTTCTTTACTACTTGTTGATTGTGTTAATGTTTTGTGTTACCCTAGCTTTTCTAGTTTGATCCTTAGGATAGTTTCTTTAGCAGAATATAAATTTTTAATATGGCATGTGTGATGCTACCAAACCCTAGTAGTGGTGCTAAGGAAACCCTTCATGGTATCAGAGCCTAACAATAAACCTAGACGATGTTACGATAATCCAAAAACGTAAAACTCCGCAAAAATACGATTTAAGAAACCCTTGGAAATGTCCTCTGGAAAATTTTTTAAAAGTGGTTTAAAAATTATTTTAGCAACTGTAGAGTGGCATTTAGGATATTTTAAGAACACAGGTGAAATACGAGTGGAGGGGGCTCGGAAAAATCTGACAACGGCACAACTTTTTCCAGCATCGCCGGCCGATTGTGCTCCCTTCTGGCTCGTATTGCACCTGTGATCTTTTGCTCATGATTTGGGGTTTCTGGTATTGTTTTGAATTACAAATTTGCATGTGATGTTAGTTTGGAAATTTTCTCTTTGCGGAGTATTTTGTATTCGTAATTTTTAGCAATGTATTTGTAAATTTGGCGACGTTAAACAGGTCGAACGAATTATCAAACACTGGTATTTTCCAGGTTGAACTTACTTGATATATAATGCAGGAATTCCTATGGACCCTCTAGAAGAATGAAACCCTAACTCGAGATGTGACCACCAAACTGCGACTAAACCTTAGGGTTTACCGTAGTTAGTGGCGCCACAAATGAGGCTTGGGTTTGCCCTTCTACGGCCGGTCCATTAAATACTGTGGCAAGGACTTTGGGTATTGTTTAACGGCGCTCAAGTGTTGAGCTTGCTAGGGAATGCGGGTGTTCGTTAATTCGATCGAAGGGTTTACCATCGCCTAGTAGTATATGATACTTGTTTTTGCGACCGTAAGCGTAGTATGTGTATCGCCGGTTTCGTAGCTATATGTCAAAAGTAATTGGGGTACGCATACTTGCTTACGTTGATGACATGTGATGTTTTGTGTTGCTGTGCTATGATGTATAGGATTGTCGTGATCGAATAGCCAGGGGGGTTTATGTGAGATGAGAGTTTTACTTTTCATTCATGTAAAATTCATTCGTAATGTAATATTCTTTTATTTGGGGTACTTCCGGGTTAAGGATGATATCACCATTGTTGTATACTATATACTTTTCTGCATTAGAATAGACCCAAGGTGGAGAGCACAAGTAACCGGGTTCTAGAGTACAGTAGGAGACCATCTCGAGGAGTCGGGACCGGGTCTCCTAACTCTAGAATTTATAGGGTCGCTTGCCGCTCTTGTAAGTCCATGCTATCTCTCCCGGTACTTTCGAGAATGCGGAATTTGGTAAAAACAATTTTTACGGAGGTGGTAACATGGACCTATAACCCGGATCTTGGTTAAACATCTATCTAACAACCTAACTATGAGTTTCTAGCTACTCGGTTAGGGGGTTATACCTTGCTTGTTTTGAACTCCTTCGTCTTCAAGCTCCGATGATGGTCCGATTGGCTTCTTCTCGTCGTCTCCGTACGCCGAAGATAGATCCACCTGAAAGCTCCAACCTTTAGCTCCTTCTTCGTTCTTTGAAGAAACTAGTTCACTTGGTTTGCTAAACCTAGTGAACTAGAATGAGTAGAGAAGAATTAGAATGGGATTTTATCTATGGTTCTTGATTCTCAACTCATGAGAGATATGAACCATAGAGTCAAGAGAGGGAGCAAGAGGATGAGGGTGAGAGCAAAGCAAGAGAGCTCAAGAACAAGAGAGAGAATGAGCAAGAAAGAATGAGGCTCTCTTTTGTCTTTCACCCTCTCATAATCCAAAGCAATGATCACACATCATACAAATCAAGTGTTATGTGATGGTTGAAGCAACCATAACCATATCATTTCATGCACTTATTTTGCACAAATGAGCAAGCAAGCAAAAGTCTTTGCCATGAAATGATAGCTATGGTTATCATGATGGTCAACTAGTCAAGCCTAGTCAACCGGTCAACAAAAGTCAACAAGTCAACAAAGTCAACAACCATGTCACCATAATACTTAATTAATATAATTGTTAATCTCATATCATATTCTCATTAGGGTTGATCAAAAGGTCAATAGTCAACGGTCAACTGTCAACAACCCTAATGAGAATCCACTGCAACTGTCTCCCTGTCAACTGTGCATACACACCCGCATCCGCGTTCCGAGGAACACGAATGCAAACTGGATATATCCAATCCCATAAGGTACACTAGGATCTGGCTTAAACCAAAGCCCGCTAGTGTAAACTGTCCGAACACTGTACGTGCACAAGTGCACGGATGTGACCGAACCCTGTCGCAAAACCATGGGACCTGTCGCAATACCATGCGACCTCTACTCTTTTGCCTAAAGGCGAAAAGCTTTCTGTGTGGGACTCTAAAGACTCGACACTACGCTGGCAGTGGGTTTAACCACAGACCGCAAGCGGCACTAGCTGTGCGTAACGGTCCCCAGGTAATGCCGACAAGAAGACCGACGAGGCGAAACCCATCTGAACTCCTACTGAGCCTGAATGTGACATTCTCCGTACAGTCCGGTCTTTCGTCTGATACATCGCATGGCGGGCCTAGGGGGCGGTAAACGTCAGTCCCCCAATAGCGGTACAAGTCGTGCCGGAGCGAAGCCCAAAACACCCTGATATAACACTGGAAGCTTACCAGTATATCTCATTTGCCCTGGCCAGGGACTACTCGTGTAATGGCTCTCCTAGACACAGCGCGATGTCAACCCCCAATACCGGGAGAGACGAATCCTGTCTAACCGTCACTGCCTCCAAGTGCTTCGGGACTGCACCCAACCACTACCTGTTTGCACGACTCCTTTGAGCCGTGGTATGGTAGTGATCAAAGTACAGTGGGAACACACTCGAGGCGAAGTGACAGTGTCAAGTCAGCGGACTAAGCTGTACTCATGTCACCTGGGAACTGACAACTGACGATAGGCATAATACCAACTAGTCAGTTCCCGACGAGTCCTGTCCAGTGTACCGGTAACATAACGAGCACCCGCATACTATCTCAAGTACGACGTACTGACGGCTGTGGGACCGACCGTCTCCCACACTGGAATGAGAAGCGCATGCGCTGGTCTACTCCGGAGTATCGATGCCCTGTCTCGATAGTCCTGCGACCAGGGACCTGCATAAGGATGTGCTTATAGATTACCCAGCCCCACTAGTGTGACGGCCATCACATCGCTGGTAATCAAGCAAAGATCCTAAGGGCTCCACTAATGTGTATAGGCGATATACAAAAATAAACACATGTACACATTGAAGTAGAAACAAACCAAGTAGCATACTACTATTTTGAGCAAGATTGTATATACAAGGTGAATATCCCAAGCTTCCATTAAGTAATATACAAACTAGTATGATACAGTAATGGCCTCTAAGGCATATACACTAACAATCTACCACTTGCACTAAGGCCATGTACTGGCGTATCGAAGACCTATCATCTCGATCTGCCGCTCGAACTGAGTCTGGGGCAGGGCCTTGGTGAATGGATCTGCAGTGTTATCTTCTAAATTTACTCTCTTTACCTCGATCTCCTGGCGATCAATGATCTCCCTGATCAGGTGGAACCGCCTCAAAATGTGCCTGGACTTCTGATGGGACCTGGGTTCCTTCGCTAAAGCTATAGAGTCGTTGTTGTCACAATACAGCGGTATTGGATCAACACTGGTAGGAACCACCTGAAGTTCCGTGAGGAACTTCTTCATCCAGACAGCTTCCTTTGCGGTATCGCAAGCAGCTATGTACTCCGCTTCCATGGTTGAGTCAGCAACGGTTTCCTGCTTGGAACTCTTCCAGCAAACCGCCCCTCCATTGAGGGTAAAGACATAACCCGACATGGACTTGGAGTCATCCTTGTCACTCTGGAAGCTGGAGTCAGCAAAGGTCTCAATCTGGAGGTCTTTTCCGCCATACACCAAGAACATCTCCTTAGTCCTTCTCAGGTACTTGAGAATGTTCTTTACTGCTATCCATTGTTTCTCCCCTGGGTCCGACTGATACCGGCTTACAACGCTCAATGCGTATGCTACATCTAGTCTGGTACATAACATCGCATACATAATAGAGCCTACCGCAGATGCGTAGGGTATTGATGACATGCGAGCCCTTTCCAAATCAGTCTTGGGAGACATCTCTTTGGAGAGGGTGATTCCGTGACAAGCCGGTAGATTACCGTGCTTGGAATCTTCCATACTGAATCGTTTCAGTATGGTGTCAATGTACCTTGACTGTGAAAGTCCCAACATCCTTTTAGATCTATCACGATAGATCTGGATCCCCAGAATGTAGTTGGCATCGCCCAGGTCCTTCATGGAGAACCTCGGTGACAAAAATCCTTTGACTGACTGTAGCTTAGGAATATCATTTCCTATTAGGAGAATGTCATCGACGTACAAGACGAGGAATACCACATTTCTCCCTACAATCTTACTGTAAATGCATGGTTCATCTGGGTTTTTGACAAAGTCGAATTCTTTGACAGTATCATCAAAGCAGATGTTCCAACTCCGCGATGCCTGCTTAAGTCCATAGATGGACTTGAGAAACTTGCACACTTTACCGCTGCTCCCACTCTGAATGAATCCCTCTGGCTGATCCATATAGACGCACTCTTCCAAATTTCCATTTAGGAAAGCCGTCTTTACGTCTATCTGCCAGATCTCATAATCGTGGAAGGCAGCAATGGCAAGAAGGATCCGAATGGATTTAAGCATGGCTACCGGAGAAAAGGTCTCGTCATAGTCCAAACCAGGTCTTTGACGAAAACCCTTTGCAACGAGCCTAGCTTTATAGGTTTCAACCTGCCCATCTACACCAATCTTCTTTCTGAAGATCCATTTGCAGCCTACGGGTTTTACCCCTTCTGGAGCAAAGTCCAAAGTCCAAACTTTGTTGGTGTACATGGACTACATCTCGGTCCGCATTGCATCCAGCCATTTTACCGAGTCACCGCTCTGAATGGCTTGCTGGAAGCTAGTAGGCTCATCATAATCTATGATGCAATCCTCTCTATCCCCGTCTATGAGAAAACCGTAGTATCTCTCGGGCGGATGAGACTGCCTACTACTCCTGCGGAGCGGCGTAGGAATGTCCGGTTCCCCTGAACCTTCTGGTTCTACTAAGGTTTCAGTAATAGCTTGTGGTTCTGGAATTTCTTCCAGTTCTATTGCGCTCCCACTTATCTGACTTTCTAAAAACTCAGTTTCCAAGAAGCGGGCATGACGAGAAACAAGGACTTTTTGCTCCTCTGCGTAATAGAAAAGATACCCCTTGGAGTTCTTTGGGTATCCCACAAACTTGCACTGTACTGAGCGTGCCTCGAGCTTGTCCGCATGCTGCTTTTTTACAAAAGCCGGACATCCCCATGTCTTAAAGGATTTAAGACAGGGTTTCTTCCCACTCCACATCTGATATGGTGTGGTAGGCACTGTCTTAGTAGGAACTTGGTTCAAGAGATGTGCAGCTGTTTCCAGTGCATAACCCCAGAAAGATCGCGGTAACTCAGCCTTACTCATCATGGAACGAACCATATCTAATAGGGTTCGATTCCTTCTTTCCGATACACCGTTGTGTTGTGGTGTGTATGGAGGAGTACGCTGAGAGAGAATTCCATTCTCTTTTAAGTAGTCCAGAAACTCGGCACTCAAGTATTCACCACCTCGATCCGATCTTAGGATCTTGATACTTTTGCCTGTTTGTTTTTCTACTTCATTCTTATATTCTCGAAATTTCTCAATGGCCTCGGATTTGTGCTTCATTAAGAAGACATGTCCAAACCTAGAGAAATCATCTGTGAAAGTAATGAAGTATGAATAACCGCTTCGCGCATGTGTAGACATTGGACCACACACGTCACTGTGCATAAGTCCCAAGAGCTCGCTCGCTCTTACTCCGTGTTCAGTGAACGGAGTCTTTGTCATCTTTCCCATGAGACAAGATTCACAAGTGGCATAAGACTGGTACTCGAACGGATCCAAGTATCCTTCTTTATGTAACTTAGTCAACCGTGTCTTATTGATGTGACCCAGTCTACAATGCCATAAGAAAGCCTGATTTAATTCAGGAGACTTTCTTTTAAGTGTGTTCTGGACACTGAATATCTGAGCTTGATTCAATACGTATATACCGTTATTTAATGTACCTGACCCAATCAATGCTTGATTTAGGTGGATGTTTACTACATCGCTTACAAAAGCAAAATCATATCCTTCCTTAGAAAGTAAAGATACAGATATGATATTACAAGTCGCACCTGGTACATACAAACAGTCACGCAGAATCAATATCTGCCCAGTTGTCAGTCCTAGGTGATATTCCCCTACGGATACAGCATCCATGCTCATTCCGTTAGCAACCCTGAGAGTCAAATCACCTTTCCTGATAACCCTACGGTTTCTCAGACCCTGTAACGAATTACAGATATGAGATCCTGATCCGGTATCCAATACCCAGGAAGTAGGGTTAACTGATAAACAGTTCTCAATTACAAACACACTCGAAGCCGAAGCCACAACATGCTTCGAATTCTGGCTACTGGCTATACAAGCCCTGCAATCTCTCTGCCATAGTTCATTCCCGTTACAATAGGAACATCCCTCTTTAATCATATCCAGTCCCGAAACTTTTGCTCTTCCTTTTTCTTCCCTGGTTTCTTTCAGGGTATAAGCGGAGGGCTGGGACTGTAGAACTAGGTCAGTACTTGACCCATTCTCCAACGTGGTCTCCGGGTCCGTGAGATTAAAATAGCTGGTCTCTGTAAGGACGTTGCCCCCTACAGATGACCCGACAGCCAACCTCGCTTGAAGCAATTCGTTCGAGGTCTCATATCTTGCGATACGAGATTGCTCTCCATATAAAACTTTGTTATGGAGGAAGATAGAAACTGAGTCCATCTTCTCGTTCTGCCTCTGGTTTGCACCATTAACTGAGGCTAACACGAGGCACTTGGCTTTCGCACAATCCTTTTCCGATGTCCTGCGGATGTGAACATCCGTGACAGGGGAAACTGGACCTAAGACAGCAGGGATTTGATTAGTTAAGAGGTGTCCCAGCTTGTCATGGGCAATGGACATCTGGACACACCTTTGCCAGTCATAACAGTCAGGTTCAGTCATATTTTTATCTAGATGTAACCTAGGTGCGGTCACAGGGTCGCTGCAATTAAGAGAGATAGAAGAAAACACTCAGCATGATACTCTTGCAAGTTTAGAGTGGTTTTTAATTTGTCTAAACAGGATGGCTCCCACTGTCTCTCGAATTCCTCCTCAAAACCAAAAAGGAAGAATTAGTCAGGATCAATCCCACCGTACAATACTTGCTTAACCGTTCGGCCAGGCTGGTGTCGGTACTTCGAGGGAGGTTTTCCAATGCTTTCGCGAAGTTCCTTAATTAAATAACCTCATTTCCCTGTGGGCGTAGCCCCGCTAACACCTTTCTAGACACCTAATTGGTTTATAGCATTGATCGTTAAGTGAGAAATTTCCCGAGGAGTAGCATATACTCACAGTAGGATCGGGATCCAAATATCATCGCGTGATAAAACTGAAGGAATCCTACCAGAATCATCACACTCCAAATGGTATGAAACGCTAGCAAGTTTCAGTTCTTTTGAAACTCCCGATGTGGATTTTTGCCCCATGCTCTTATGACCTTGACTAAGGCCAACAAATCATAAGTCACATGTCAAGTTCTACCCGTCGTTGTCCAGGTTAATTTGAACCCATCCGTATATACCCTTGACTATGGCCAACAAAGTAATACGACTGTCCCAAACCAACTCATCTATCTATGCAACATATGAGTATCCACCAGCTACCAATCACTGTGCCTTGACTAAGGCCAACAAACACAGCTTGAATACTGTTGAATATTTATATGAAACGACGGAGGGCTACGAATGGTTTTGGCGAAACCGTGAACGTAGTGAACTTGATTTAGTCGATGGAACGAGATAGCTTTTAAATGGAGTGGCTCAAACTCCGCATTTTAAAAGTTTGTTTTGAAAAGAACCGAGTGGTTTTTCGAAAGTGTTCCAACGACTTTTACTTGGTTTATTATCTTGCATTAGTTCTTTTAATGCGTGATATTCTTGCATTAGTTCTTTTAATGCGTCCCATCATTTAATCCTACCATTGCAGAAAACAACCAAAATATGACGTACGCTTATGCCATTCGCATTCGCCACTGGGCCCCGTCATTACCCGTTAGGTTACTTAACTAACGACAGAGCGGGGGCTAGGCTAGCGCGTCTGTAAAACATAAGCAACGCCTAAATAATATCATATATAGATATACTGCAATGATAAACATTTCAGATCACAGATGAATACATTGGATATACTAGGAATCTGTAATTCGTACGAGCCTGTAACGAAAGACAGATTACACGGTCGCGGTGAATAGCCAATACCCCACCCAAGACCCCTACGGGTGCGGCAAACTACCCGCCAAGTACCCGAAGCGTAGCAACCTCCCTCATCTCCATGAGTAGGCCACTCGACACTTCGGCATACCCGGTAGTTTGTGCACCCCCTCCATGGGTCTATCCTAGGAGCAACAACAGTAAAAAGAAATTATACAATGACGGCTACAACCCCGACCCGGTTGTGCAGCCATACAAATAATTATTACATCAATTTACAATTTTACATGAATTGAAAGAAAAGAAAACTCTCGTCTCACAACCCCCGGCTATTCACCCGCGACAATCCAACATATTCATATACACATTCCAGCACATTACAGATCACAGATTTGTATAACCCCCACTAATCGACATATAGCGATTAGTAGACGTACAATACAAATATCACATTACAGAAAAACCCGTTAGCTTAAGTCTTTTAGAAGTTCGATCAAAAATACGGATTTTCGGGACCCCAAAATAAAATTTTCGTTCTGGAAAATCTGGGTTGAAAATACATGTACCAAAATTCCCAAAATACCCCCAGATGCACACTGTAGCAAAGAAACACCAGAGAGGCGCCAAGGAGGCCGCGGAACCGCGGCAATAGCAAGCTATTGTCGCGTTTCCGCGGTCGTTTAGAGGAATCACTTGGTGATTTTTCTACAGTGTCTACAAAAAACCCTGAGCCGATTTTAGGTGTTAAAATAATCAACTTTTGAACAGTAAAAAAATCGACAGAAACTCGAATTTTTGGGGTTCGTTTTTGGGACTTTTTCTTTGATCGATCTTCTAGTTACTTGCTAACATGTTAGATAGAGTTTAACTAGGCTCTGATACCACTGTAAGTCCATGCTACCTCTCCCGGTACTTTCGGGAATGCGGAATTTGGTAAAAACAATTTTTACGGAGGTGGTAACATGGACCTATAACCCGGATCTTGGTTAAACATCTATCTAACAACCTAACTATGAGTTTCTAGCTATTCGGTTAGGGGGTTATACCTTGCTTGTCTTGAACTCCTTCGTCTTCAAGCTCCGATGGTGGTCCGATTGGCTTCTTCTCGTCGCCTCCGTACGCCGAAGATAGATCCACCTGAAAGCTCCAACCTTTAGCTCCTTCTTCGTTCTTTGAAAAAACTAGTTCACTTGGTTTGCTAAACCTAGTGAACTAGAATGAGTAGAGAAGAATTAGGATGGGATTTTATCTATGGTTCTTGATTCTCAACTCATGAGAGATATGAACCATAGAGTCAAGAGAGGGAGCAAGAGGATGAGGGTGAGAGCAAAGCAAGGGAGCTCAAGAACAAGAGAGAGAATGAGCAAGAAAGAATGAGGCTCTCTTTTGTCTTTCACCCTCTCATAATCCAAAGCAATGATCACACATCATACCAATCAAGTGTTATGTGATGGTTGAAGAAACCATAACCATATCATTTCATGCACTTATTTTGTACAAATGAGCAAGCAAGTAAAAGTATTTTCCATAAAATGATAGCTATGGTTATCATGATTGTCAACTAGTCAAGCCTAGTCAACCGGTCAACAAAGTCAACAAGTCAACAAAAGTCAACAAGTCAACAAAGTCAACAAAGTCAACAACCATGTCACCATAATACTTAATTAATATAATTGTTAATCTCATATCATATTCTCATTAGGGTTGATCAAAAGGTCAATAGTCAACGGTCAACTGTCAACAACCCTAATGAGAATCCACTGCCTCTGTCTCCCTGTCAACTGTGCATACACACCCGCATCCGCGTTCCGAGGAACACGAATGCAAACTGGATAAATCCAATCCCATAAGGTACACTAGGATCTGGCTTAAACCAAAGCCCGCTAGTGTAAACTGTCCGGACACTGTACGTGCACAAGCGCACGGATGTGACCGAACCCTGTCGCAAAACCATGCGACCTGTCGCAATACCATGCGACCTCTACTCTTTTGCCTAAAGGCGAAAAGCTTTCTGTGTGGGACTCTAAAGACTCGACACTACGCTGGCAGTGGGTTTAACCACAGACCGCAAGCGGCACTAGCTGTGCGTAACGGTCCCCAGGTAATGCCGACAAGAAGACCGACAAGGCGAAACCCATCTGAACTCCTACTGAGCCTGAGTATGACATTCTCCGTACAATCCGGTCTGTTCGTCTGATACATCGCATGGCGGGCCTAGGGGGCGGTAAACTTCAGTCCCCCAATAGCGGTACAAGTCGTGCCGGAGCGAAGCCCAAAACACCCTGAGATAACACTGGAAGCTTACCAGTATATCTCGTTTGCCCTGGCCAGGGACTACTCGTGTAATGGCTCTCCTAGACACAGCGCGATGTCAACCCCCAATACCGGGAGAGACGAATCCTGTCTAACCGTCACTGCCTCCAAGTGCTTCAGGACTGCACCCAACCACTACCTGTTTGCACGACTCCTTTGAGCCGTGGTAGGGTAGTGATCAAAGTACAGTGGGAACACACTCGAGGCGAAGTGACAGTGTCAAGTCAGCGGACTAAGCTGTACTCATGTCACCTGGGAACTGATAACTGACAATAGGCATAATACCAACTAATCAGTTCCCGACGAGTCCTGTCCAGTGTACCCATAACCTAACGAGCACCCGCATACTATCTCAAGTACGACGTACTGACGGCTGTGGGACAGACCGTCTCCCACACTGGGATGAGAAGCGCTTGCGCTGGTCTACTCCGGAGTATCGATGCCCTGTCTCGATAGTCCTGCGACCAGGGACCTGCATAAGGATGTGCTTATAGATTACCCAGCCCCACTAGTGTGACGGCCATCACATCGCTGGTAATCAAGCAAAGATCCTAAGGGCTCCACTAATGTGTATAGGCGATATACAAAAATAAACACATGTACACATTGAAGTAGAAACAAACCAAGTAGCATACTACTATTTTGAGCAAGATTGTATATACAAGGTGAATATCCCAAGCTTCCATTAAGTAATATACAAACTAGTATGATACAGTAATGGCCTCTAGGGCATATACACTAACAGCTCTCGTAGGGGTCTAGGGTGTTCATCACGACCGTGGAATCCGTATTTTCTATGGTTGGCTAAATACTAAATACGGACATCCTAGTATATCCTATATTATCATATCTGTGTTTTTGCTGCCTATATTCTGTGATGAGATCGCTTAATGTATCTAAGACGAATGCTATATTATATATGAGATATATAATAGACGTTGCTTATATTTTACACCCGCGCTAGTCCCGTCCCGGTATGCCGTTAGTTAAGTAACCTAACGGTGCATAACAGAACATTGCGGCGAATGCGGATGGTATAAGCGTACATTGTATTTTTTGTTTCTTTTCTGTGATTGGCTTAAGGACTTAAATGATGGGACAACATTAATATGATTAATGTGAAGAAAATAAACCTAAAAAGATGTTGTAGAATCGGATTTGAAAACCACTCGGCTTCAAAAAAGCTACATTTCAAAACTGCGGAGCTTAAACAACTCCTTTTGAAAGCCATTTGATTCTACGACGATATCAAGTTCAAAGCGTTAAAGGTTTTCTTAAAAACCATCTGCAGCTCTCCGTCATTTTAGGAAATTGAGTACTTAGTATTCGTGCTACGTTTGTTGACCTTAGCCAAGGCGTAGTGTACGGTAGCTAAGTGATGTCTTCCTACAATGCATATGATGCAGATTAATTGGGACGGGAATGTGACTTTGTTGACCTTAGCCAAGGGTCATGTGAACGGGTCTAATTAATCAAGAAATGACGGGTTGAACTTGACTAATGCTTATGATTTTTTGACCATAGCAAAGGTCATGAGTGCTAGGGTAAAAACCATATCGGGAATTTCAAAAGTTGAAATTTGCAATGATATTGCATACCTTCCATATGATGGTTGGATCCCGATCCAACTATGGGCAATAGTTGCTCCCAGGAGAGTTTTGCAGTTTACAATTAGCTAGCCCATTAGGTGTCTAGAAAGGTATTAACGAGGCTATGCCTCTGGGAAGATTTGGTTTATATTAATTAGGTCCGTGCGAAAGCACGGGGAACCTCCCTTAAGTACCGACACTGGCCTGGCTGAACGGTTAGCGAAGTTGTAGACTGTAATTAATCCTGGCTAGTTTTCCTTTTAAGGTTTGAGGGGAAATTTGATAAAAGCAGTAGGAGACATCGATTAGATAAGATAATAACCGATCTGATCTTTGCAAGAGCTTTCGCTAAGTGTATTCTTTTCTCTCTCTTAATGGAAGATACCAATGTCAGGACTCAAGCTTCTACTAGATAAAAATAAACTGAATGGGACCAATTATAAAGACTGGCTGAGGAACCTTAACATTGCCTTGACTTATGATAAGGTGACATATGTCCTCACGGCTCCAGCCTCGCCCGTCTCAGATCCTAAATCTTCAGTTGCGGATAAGGAAGTCCGCAAGACATGGAACGCTGACTGTGCCACGGCCAAATGCCTCGCGCTTGCATCGATGGATAACACACATCAGAAGCAGCACGAGAATATGGACGTCCAAGCCATATTTCTCCATACAAAGGAGTTGTAAGGGGGGCAATCTCGTGTCTTACGATACGAAGCATCACGAAAGTTGTTTCAGATGCGGATGGCCCCTGGCACACCAGTAGGAGACCATGTTCTTAAGATGATAGCTCTCATATAAGAGCTTGAGGACCTTGGGTGGACAATGGACAATGAGCAATATACTGATATTATTCTGCAGTCTCTCCCCTCCACCTTTGCTCAATTTATAGTTAATTTCAACATGCACAACATGGAGAAGGAACTACCTGAACTCCTTAATATGTTAAGGAGTGCAGAGAGCACGCTGAAGTCAGTGAAGACTCCCATTTTGAGTGTTGGGCTATCTTCCTCCTCTCGCCCGAAGGCTAAGGCCAAGGGAAAGATGAAGAAGAAACCCACCAAACCTAAGGGTGGAGTCAAAAAGGCTAAGGGGAAAGACAAGTCCAAGGCTGGGGAATCGGGGAAAGGGGAATGTTATCACTGCCACAAAACAGGACACTGGAAGCGCAACTGCACGAAGTACTTGGATCTCAAGAAGAAGCATGGGGATGCTTCCGCTTCAGGTGTGTTTGTGACAGAAAACTGTTTTTCAATAAACTTTGCTTCCTAGGTATTAGATACCGGCTCAGGTTCTCACATTTGCAATTCTATGTAGGGGCTGAGAAATAGCAAGGTTTTGAAGACAGGTGACCATACTCTCCGTGTTGGAAATGGTTCCAATGTACATACAGTTGCAATGGGAAAGTATCACTTGGGGTTGCTGTCTGGATGTATATTGGTTTTGAACCCATGTTATTATGTACCTAGTATGCTTTTTAATATAATATTCGTTTCTTTGTTAGACTATGAAGGATATAATTTTGTATTGCAGAACAATGTTATGAACATTCACCTGAATCAAATGTTGGTTGGGTATGGCACACTGAATAACGGGATATACGTCCTAAATCAACACACAGTTTTCAGCATACAATACACTAATAAAATAAAACTTTCAGAAATAAATGAAACTTTTCTTTGGCACTGCAGACTTGGTCATAATAACGAAATAAGACTAAACAAGCTACATAAAGATGATATTTAAACCCTTTTGAATATAAATCTTATGCGACTTACCAGTCTTGTATCAAGGGTAAAATGACCAAAACTCCGTTTACCGTACACGGATAAAGAGCTACTGAGCTCTTAGGACTCATACATAGTGATGTATGAAGGCCAATGTCTACACAGGCTAGAGGCGGTTTTTCATACTCCATTACTTTCACTGATGATTTCTCAATATTCGGTCATGTATTTTTATTAAAGCAGAAGTCCGAAGCTTTCGAGAAATTCACTGAATATAAACTCGAAGTAGAAAAACAAACCGGCTTGAGTATCAAAATGCTTCGATCGGATCGAGGTAGGGAGTATCTCAGTACAGAGTTTGCAGACTTCCTAAAAGAGAATGGGATTCTCTCTCAACTCACTCCTCCTTACACACCACAGCACAACGGTGTGTCAGAACGGCGGAATCGGACCCTATTAGATATGGTTCGTTTCATAATGAGTGACACTGAGTTACCCGTCTCATTTTGGAGGCATGCATTGGAGACTGCAGCATTTTTGCTGAACAGAGTCCCAACCAAAACCGTGTCTACGATGCCATATGAGATATGGCATGGGAAAAGACCATCTCTTAAACGTATTAAGATTTGGGGTTGTCCGGCCTAAGTTAAAAAGCAAAATCCGGACAAACTCGAGACACGGTCAGTCATGTGTAATTTTGTTGGATATCCAAGGAATTCTTATGGATATCTATTCTACTACAAGGAGGAACAAAAGGTGTTTGTTTCTCAGCATGCCACATTTTTAGAAAAAGAGTTTTTTACAAATGATACAGATGGCAGTGTGGTAGACCTAGAAGAAGTTCTAGAAACACAAATCACAAATGATGACTTGGTTGAACCGGCTGTTGCAACAAAAATTAATGAACCTCGGCCACTCCGTAGGTCTGGTAGGACTTCTCACCCACAAGAGAGGTACTACGGTTTCCTCATTGATGGTGATAGAGAAGATTGCATCATGGAAGATGATGATCCTACCAGTTTTCAGCAAGCTGTCACGAGTGGAGACTCTATGAAGTGGCTGGATGCCATGAGATCTGAAATGGAGTCTATGTCCACCAACAAAATATGGACTTTGGACGTTGTACCCCCTGGGGTAAAATCCGTGGGGTGCAAAGGGATCTTTAAAAGAAAGATTGGTGTAGATGGGCAGGTAAAGACCTATAAGGCAAGACTTGTGGCGAAGGGTTTTCGTCAAAGACCAGGTTTGGACTATGACAAAACTTTTTCTCCCGTAGCCATGTTTAAATCCATTCGGATCCTACTTGCCATTACTGCTCACTACGACTTTGAAATCTAGCAGATGGACGTTAAAACTGCATTTATAAATGGTGATTTAGAAGAATGCGTTTATATGGATCAGCCAGAAGGCTTCATTGACAGTGGGAGCAGCGGGAAATCATGTAGATTGCTTAAATCCATTTATGGATTAAAGCAGGCATCACGGAGTTGGAACATCTGTTTTGATGATGTTATCAAAGAGTTTGATTTCATCAAAAATCCAGATGAACCTTGTGTTTATAAGAAGACTGTAGGAAGAGCTGTCACATTCCTCGTATTGTACGTGGATGACATTCTTCTGATAGGAAATGATATTCCTATGCTACAGTCGGTCAAATCTTTCTTATCACTAAGGTTCTCCATGAAGGACCTGGGTGATGCCACATACATTCTGGGCATTGGGATCTATAGGGATAGATCCAAGAGGTTATTGGGATTGTCCCAAACTAGGTACATCAACACCATCCTAAAAAGGTTTAGTATCGAAGACTCCAAGCGGGGTGCCTTACCCGCTTTCCATGGAGTCACTATCTCCAAGGACTTTTGCCCAAAGACCGATGAAGAGAGAGCTCGCATGAGCATTATACCCTATGCTTCTGCCGTAAGATCTATAATGTATGCAATATTGTGTACACGCCCAGATGTAGCTTATGTGCTTAGTGTAGTAAGCAGGTATCAATCCAACTCATGGGAGAATCACTAGGTAGCTGTGAAGAACATTCTTAAGTACTTACGAAGGACTAAAGAATTGTTCTTGGTGTATGGTAATGGAGATCTCCAAATGGAGGCCTTTACCGATTCGAGCTTCCAGAGTGATAAGGACGACAGCAAATCTATCTCTTGGTTTGTATTTACCCTCAATGGAGGGGCGGTAAGTTGGAAGAGTTCCAAACAGGATATCGTTGCAGACTCTACGATGGAAGCTGAGTACATTACTGCGAATGATGCCGCCAAGGAAGTCGTCTGGATGAGGAAGTTCTTCTCGGAGCTATGAGTAGTTCCAACCATTATTGATCCAATACCATTGTATTGTGATAATAATGGGGCTATGGCGTTAGCCAAGGAGCCCAGGTCCCATCAGCGGTCCAGACACATCCTGAGGCGTTTTCATTTGAACCGGGAGATTGTAGATCGCTGCGAGATCGAGATTAGGAGAGTAGACACGATGAATAACACTGCGGATCCACTCACCAAGACCCTCCCTCAACCGTAGTATGAGCGACTTTTTGAGATGTTGGGTATGAGATACGCCAATAACTAGCCTTAGTGCAAGTGGGAGATTGTTTGATATATGTATGCCCTAGAGGCCATTATATGATAGTGGATGTATTTATACATGTATATATATATATATATATTCAGTGTACATTCTTGCTCGACATGATAGTATGCTATCTGGTTATACTTTATCTGACATGTTGACTTGATCATGCTTTTATTCATTTACCGATGTTGATAAAGCCTTGAGGATATTTGCTTGACTATTGTGATTATGATGGAGATCATACTAGTGGGACGTCTGTAGTTTATAAGCATATCCTGAAATGTCCCTAGTCGTAGGTGTATCGAGATGGGGCATCGATATACCAGTGTAGACTAGCGTATATGATAATAGACTCATATGATGGGCAATGGATGATCCCATATCCATCGATGTTTGACATCGAGATCATATGCGGGTGCTCAGTGGAGACTGGGTACACTGGACGGACTCGTCGAGAACTCCTATATTGTATTATATCTATCGTCGGATAGCAGTTCTTAGGTGACACTGGTACAGGTTAGTCTGTAGACCCGAGATCGTCATAGTGTCTTGTGTGCTCTCCCACTGCACTTTGATTACCACCCTACCACGACTCTACTAAGTCATGCAAACAGGTGGCTTTTGGGTACAGTCCCGAGACACACAAAGACGATAAGCGATAGGAGGGGTTTCGCGTCTCCCGGTATTGGGAGTTGATGCTGTGCTGTGCTCGATTGGCTATATCAGTAAATCCCTGGTCGGGGCTGTTGAGATTTACTGATAAGTGTTATCAGTAGTTTCTCGATCTGTTATAGACCATTCATCGGCACGACTTATTGAGTTATTGGGGTCGACGTTACCATCCCTAGACTCAATATGCATCATATCTGACGAAGAGACCGGACTGTACGGTAGTGTTGCTGGTTGGCTCGACGGGAGTTGTGACAGGTTCACTTGTTTTCTTCTGATCGCTTAATACCCGGGTGGCCGTTACGTTTAGCTGACCTCTTGCGGCTTGGGGGTGCTTGATATGATCATCACCCACTGTCGGCGTATTGACGATTCTTAGAGTTCTATAATGGAGTTACCTAGTCCAGGGGAAACGATGCGGTGTGCATATGTGATATACGTGGGGACCCGATTAAATGCGCGTATGTGATACCGTATATTATCGGGCGGTTTGCTATTGGTCGGGTCGTATGAGATATGACCGGTTTGCTAAATCAAGTGTTGGTTTAACATTGACCATTAGCATTTTCACTTTAGACCCTTTTGTCTTTTGTTGTATGCATGCATGTATGCACATGTTTACATTGATGCACATATGAATATGCATGCACACATACATGCATACACATTTCTATCATGGTTGTTGATACATTGGATGGTGGCAATATAAGACTCACACCTTAATAAATATGTTGATATTTTTTTTTGGATTAATGGAAATGGAAATATCACTCATGGTTGATTATTTTATTCATCCACTAAACCATTTGTTAACCTTGAGTTATCTTTTCATGGCCATTAGTGCTCCAAATGAAATATCTAGATATTTATTAACTAGGGTTAAGAATGATAAGAGGATTATATATATATTTTCTATTCTCATTTTTATCCTTAAGCTTATCATTATCTTGAGCTCTTTCATTTGCCATCTTCTTCTTCCTCACTCTCTTACTCTCTAGGTTTTGATAGTGAACAAAAGAGTGATCAAGTTAGGGTTTTGAAGTGAGAAAACAAATCACATCATCATTCTATAGTACTCTTGCCCATTAGTTTAGAGTGTTGGTTTCAACTTCTTCTCTTGATCAAGTGGAGCTTCAAGCTTGGACAAAGAGGACTCCGGGTGGATCGTCGTGGACTTGGAGGATCTCAAGCAAGCTTCTTTCAACTCTCAAGTAGCCAAGGAGTCTAGCGAAGGGACCTACAAAGGTTGTATTCTCTAAACCTAGTTCTTTACTACTTGTTGATTGTGTTAAAGTTTTGTGTTACCCTAGCTTTTCTAGTTTGATCCTTAAGATAGTTTCTTTAGCACCCTATAAATTTTTAATATGGCATGTGTGATGCTACCAAACCCTAGTAGTGGTGCTAAGGAAACCCTTCATCTCCCACTTGCACTAAGGCCATGTATTGGCCTATCGCATACCTATCATCTCGATTAGCCGCTCAAACTGTGTCTGAGGGATGTCCTTTGCTAGTGGATCTGCAGTTTTGTTCTCTGTCTCTACTCTCCGCACCTCGATATCCCAGCGATCAATGATCTCCCTGATCAGGTGGAACCGCCTCAAGATGTGTCTGGACTTATGATGGGACCTTGGTTCCTTCACCAAATCTATAGCGCCGTTGTTGTCACAATACAACGGTATTGGATCAACAATGGATGGAACCACCTGAAGTTCTCCTATGAACTTCCTGATCCAGACTGCTTCTTCTGCAGCTTCACATGCAGCAATATACTCCGCTTCCATAGTCGAGTCAGCAACGGTGTCCTACTTGGAGCTCTTCCAACAGACCGCCCTCTATTGAGGGTAAAGGCATAACCCGACATGGACCTGGAGTCATCCTTGTCATTCAGGAAGCTGGAGTCGGCGAAAGCCTCGATCTGGAGGTCTTCTCTGCCGTACACCAAGAACATCTCTTTATTCCTTCTCAGGTACTTGAGAATGTTCTTCACTGTTGTCCAGTGCTTCTCCCCTGGGTTCGACTGATACCTGCTTACAACGTTCATGGCGTAAGCTACATCTGGTCTGGTACACAACATCGCATACATTATAGATCCTACCGCAGAAGCATAGGGTATGATAGACATGCGATCCCTTTCCAAATCAGTCTTGGGAGAAATCTCTTTGGAGAGGGTGATTCCGTGACAAGCCGGTAAATTACCACGCTTTGAATCTTCCATACTGAATCTTTTCAATATGGTTGTTTTCCCCAATAAAAGAGCAAAGCTCTGTTCAAAATTACTAAGGCAGCGCTTCACGTGCCTTCCACAAAGGCGCCAGCGCCAGAGCCAATCTTATAGGATTAAAATCCTATGGTAGCGCCTCACGTGCTCCTCATGCGGGCGCCAGTGTGCAAAGCACATAAATGCCCATCTTAAGAATTAAATTCTTAAGCGGCGCCCACGTGCACAACACGTGAGCGCCATCGCCCAAGTTAATATCTGTAGAATTAAATTCTACATTTCTCCAATAAAACTTAGGATATTCTCTATTAAACAGAGTCGTTGGATCAAAGATTTAATGGAGAAAACATCTCCCAAATCATTCTAAATAAGAAGGATACTCTCGGTTGGATCAATGATCCAACAATTGAATATAATTATATTTCTTGGGAATATATTCCCTCAACCTTTCAAAATAAGAAAGATTGCTCTCTGTAGTACAGAGAACCGGTGGATTAAAAAATCCAATGGTGATTAAAAATCACCGTTTTACATAATAAATTCTGTATAAGGGGAAAATATTTCTCCAATCTTGTTAATAACAAGAGCGGCATCTTCTGTGAACAGAAACCCTTGGATCAATAATCCAACGGTGGGTAAAATTCCCCAAATCAATTGGAATCTCTCAATGAGAGATTTCCTCAAAGCTAATTAGAAAATTGCCTCTACTATATAAAGGACCCAAGACTGCAAGTCAGAGAGAGAGGAACCCCCCATAAGCTTCTAAAAAAAAGAGAGAGAACTTCAAATGGAACAGAGAATTAAATTCTCAAGGAAGAAGATCTCCCTCATCAACAAATCTAGATAAATAAAAAAAATAGAGATCAAAACATCTCATTTACCTATTGAAGGATTTAACCCTTTTAAAAAAACTTAGTTCTTTCTCCGGATCTGAGATCCGCGAGGCAAGTCTTCCACAAGTTGAGAATTTAATTCTCATCGGGAAGAACTTTTTCTTGAGAATCAAAGATTCAGAAAAGAACCAGAAATCAAGTTCCTAAAAAACAAAAATATACAAGAGAAACCTAGTTCTTACAAAAGAACTTAGTTCTTACAAATGGAGCTTGATCATAGATTCTCAAAACAAAGATCCTGGTGATCTTTAATAGGAAAAAATGCCATCAACAGAGGAGAAAAGAATTCAACGTCCCATGTGCTTCCCACATGGACGTCTCTAAAAGCGCCTAGCGCCTTACGTGCTCCTCACGTAGGCGCCACAAAAAAGAAGAGTGGTTAGCACTCATTGCCCAGCGCCCGATGCCCAGTGCCGCACATGGAAATCATGAGGGCGCCATAAAGTGCTCAGTACTCCATAAAAAAAGAGAGCCAGAGGGTTGAGTGTTCAACATTCATTGGGCAGCGCCCAGTGTCTCACATGCTTCCCACGTGGGCGCTGCAAAAGAGAAGAAAAGAGTGCTTAGCACTCCACAGGAAGCCCAAGACGGCTGAGTATTCAACACTCATTGGGCAGCGCCCAGCGCCTCATATGCTCCCCACGCGGGTGCCGCAAAAGAAAAGAAAAGAGTGCTTAGCACTCCACAGGCAGCCCAAGACGGCTGAGCGTTCAACACTCATTGGGCAACGCCCAGCGCCTTACGTGCTCCCCACGTAGGCGCCACAAAAGAGAAGAAAAGAGTGCTTAGCACTCCACAGGCTGCCCAAGATTGCTGGTGTTGGATATAGTGCCCTCAAAGTCAATTATTGGATCGCAGGCACGTGATTGCAATGATTGAGGAGGACGTATACCGGTAGGACAGTCTTACTCGAGATGATAGTATGCTATCTGGTTTGTCTTTATCATCGTGTGCTGCTTTAGGTGACATTATAGATCACTATTACACGTTGATAGAGCCCTTGGGATTCTTGATTTACTACCAGCAGTATGATGTCGATCATATACGTGAGAGTTGGGTAGTCTATAAGCACATCCTTAAAAGGTCCCTAGTTGAGGAAGTTTCGAGACATGGCATCGATGCTCCAGAGTAGACTAGTGTATACAGTCGAGACCCCGACGAGGGGAGGTGGCCGGTCTTACAAGCCATTGGTGTAAGTTGGTTCACCTAAGATGTATACAGGTGCTCATTGGGTTATGAGTACACCGGACATGACTCGCCGGGAACCTGCTAGTTGGTATTATACCTAGCGTCAGATAGCAGTTCCCTGGTGACATGTGTACAGGTTAGTTCATCGACCTGAGATCGTCATTTGTCTCGTGTGAGTTCCCACTGTTCTTTGATTACTACCCTACCACGGCTCAAAGGAGTCGTGCAAACAGGTTTTAGTTGGGTACAGTCCCGAGCCATATGGAGGCAGTGAGAGGATCGGCAGGGGTTTCGTGTCTCCCGGTATTGGGGGTGAAATCGCGCTGTGTCTAGGAGAGCCTGTTAGATATATGTATGCCCTAAAGGCCATTATATGTATAGTGGATGCTTGGACATGTATATATGATTTTAGATGACTTTCTCGCTCAACATGATAGTATGCTATCTGGTTTACTTTATCTTGACATGTTGATTTGATCATGCTTTTATTCATTTGCACATGTTGATAAAGCCCTCGGGATATTTGCTTGACTACTGTGACTATGATGCGGATCATGCTAGTGGGGCATGTGTAATTTATAAGCATATCCTTAAACTGTTCCTAGTCGTGGGTGTATCGAGACGGGGCATCGATATTTCGGAATAGACTAGCGTATACTATTCTTGTCCCATATGATGGGCGATGGATGATCTCATATCCATCTGGTGAGGTGAAACCAAAGATTGTATGCGGGTGCTCAGTATAAACTGGGTATACTGAACGGACTCACAGAGAACTCCTATGTGGTATTATATCTATCGTCGGATAGCAGTTCTCAGGTGACACTGGTACAGGTTAGTCTGTAGATCCAAGATCGTCATAGAGTCTTGTGTGTCCTCCCACTGTACTTTGATATCCACCCTACCAAGGCTCTACTGATTTGTGCAAATAGGTGGACTTTGGGTACAGTCCCGAGGCACATGGAGGCGATGAGCGATAGGAGGGGTTTCTTCTTTCCCGGTATTGGGAGTTGATGTTGTGCTATGCTCGATTGGCTATAACAGGAAGTCCCTGGCCAGGGCTACTGAGATTTACTGATAAGCGTTATCAGTAGTTTCTCGATCTGTTATGATCCATACACCAGCATGACTTATTGAGTTATTGGGGTCGACGATTCCATCCCTAAACTCGATATGCAACATATCTATCGAAGATACCGGACTGTACGGTAAGTGTTGCCAGTTGGCTCGACGGGAGTTTTTACAGCTTCGCTGGTTTTCTTCTGATCGTTCAATACCCGGGTGGCCGTTACGTTTAGCTGACCGCTTGCGGCTTGTAGGTATTTGATATGATCATTACCTACTGCCGGCGTATTGACGAGTCTTAAAGCCCCATAATGAAGTTTCCTGGCTAAGGCGAAAAGATATGGTGTGCATATGAGATATGCGTGGGGACCCGATTAAATACGGATATGTGATACCGTATATTAATCGGGCATTTTCTATTGGTTGGGTCGTATGTGATATGACCGGTTTGCAAAATCAAGTGTTGATTTAACAAATGACTTTTAGATTAATTCTTTAATTAAACCCTTTTTCTATTTTTGTATGCATGCATGTATGCACATGATGATGTTCATGGACACATTCATATATACATTGTATCATGGTTGTTGATACATATTTGGTGGCAATGCAAGACTCATATTTTAGTAATTATCTATTTATTTATCATTTTGAATTAAAGGAAAGGATAATTCACACATGGTTAATGTTTATCATCTTTGACCATACTTCAACTATTTTTTAACCTTGAGTTAATTATCCTTTTGCTTTATTAACTCATTGATAAAGATCTAGATAATTACTAACCATGGTTGAAGTGAGAAGGATTAATATAGATTATTCTTTCTCATTTCTATTATTCATTCATATCATTATCTTTTGAGCTCAAGCTTAGCCACCATCTTCTTCTTCCTCTCTTGAAAATTTCTTTGAGTGAAGTTGATAAAAAGAAAGGGTTTTGATTATAGAATACTAACCAAATCATCATACTACACACATCTAGCCCATTTGTGTAAGGTGTTTGCTCTACTTCATTCACAAATCAAGTAAAGCAAGGGGCTTTGGGCAAAGGGACTTCGGGTGGATCTTCATGGACGAAGAAGGCTTCCAACGATCCGTTCCAAACACTCATAGTGCCAAGAAGTCACCAAGGGAGGTCTACAAAGGTAGTAATCTCTACCCTTAGTGATAGTTTTTCATTTGCATGTGATGCTTAGTCAAATGAAACCCTAAATTTCTAGTTATGATTCTTGTCAAGTTCACTTAGCACCTTCAAAATTTGATTTTGGCATATGTGATGCTTCTAAAACCTTGATAAGGTACTAGGTAAATCCAACAATGGTATCACAGCCAAGCTAGAGCTTTAGGCGACGTTTAGGTGAAGTTAAAACTCCGATCGAACCACGAAACACCAATTTAGACCCTTTTCTGGACATTTTTTAAAACTGTGATTTTTTCTGTATTAAAAATACTTAAAAAATTCATTAGGGAAATATAAGCATTACTGTAAAAAACGAGGCCATAATCCGTACAAACCGCCGCGGAACCGTGGCCATACCTTGCTCTGGCCGCGGATCCGCGGCCGTATAGAAGTATTATTGCATCGTTTTTGCACGGTAATGTCCGTAGCTGCTTGTATTTATTTTTCGGTATTTTTAATCTGACTCAAGTGTTGAGTGTTCTGGGGATTATTTTGAATTCGTTGATTCGATCGGAAAATTTAATTTCGTTCTGTTTTTCGGATATTTAGAAACTGTTAAAATGTTCGAACGGATATCATTAACTCACTTTTTCCCGGCACGAAAAACTTTCAAGTGTCGAATTTTTCTCGAGTTTAAATCTTTCGGAAAAACGTGCAAGTAACGTGGTGGACCCTCTAGAAGAACACAAACCTTAACTCGATTATGTGACCGTCTGAACAGTCTCTAAACCTTAGGGTTTACGGCGTGCCATATGTGAGGCGTTGGCTTGACCCTTCTATGGCTGGACTACTGCTACTGTGACATGTCCTGGGATTTTTGAACTCCGCTCAAGTGTTGAGCTATTTAGGAAATCTTGGGTATTTGATTATTCGATCGGAAAGTTTAATACTGTCTATTTATCTGGAATGTGATACAATATGTGGAATTCATATAGTTAGGCATGAAATGCGAAGTATGTGATATTTCGGATTTACGATGTCTAAAGAGATTGTGGATTCCAAATGTTGTAGTTTTACACTTTCTTTTCTGTGACCGTAAGCGTAGTATGTGGGGTATCGCCGGCTTCGTTGCTATACATCAACGTCAATCGGGATACGCATACTTGCTTACGTTGATGATATGAGATATTATGCGTTACTGAGATATGATGTGCAGGATTGTCGCGATTGAATAGCCGGGTTTTTTTTATGTGAGATGAGAGTTTTATTTTCATTCATGTATAAATCAATTGTATGTAATATTCTTTTATTTGGGCACTTCCTGGCTGAGGAATATGTTTCCATCATTGTATATTATTTACTTTTCCGCATTAGGATAGACTCAAGGAGGGGAGCACAAGTGACCGGGTTCTAGGGTTCAGTGGGAGGCCATCTCGAGGAGTCGAGACCGGATCTCCTAAACTCTAGAATTGGCAGGATCACTTGCCGCTCTCGTAGGGGTCTAGGGGTGTGGGCTTGGCTATTTGATTAGTCGAAAATATTGCATCTTTTAGCCGGCAATTTCCTCATCATTTGCATTCATATAGAAGTGTTCGGCATTTATATTTCACATATTAGCAAATCTGTCGCAAAATATCAGATTACATGTGTTAGACCTTAAAACCGGCATTTCTTGGGAAATTGACTGCATTTCATAGCATGGCATCATTTCTATATATCGCAACCCGTGTTTCGAAGTCCGTGTAGGAAAATCAGAAGATCGGTCAAAATTTACAGGACAACACTGCTAAAAGATACGTCAACTCAAGGATTTGGAATCTTGTATTGATCTAAAGTGCATGCAGAGATTAAACATATCAGAGAATACTAAAGAATACAGTAAAAGGCAGCACATGAAGTTTGAAGCCTCAAGGAGCCCAAATGGCCGCGGAACCGCGGCCTAAGCCGCCTTGTGCCGCGGTTCCGCGGTCAACTTGCCACCTCAGCCCTACTTCTTTGCACCATAACACCTATGCAAGCTTACAGACTTTAGAAAGATACAACAAATTCCAGAAAGCCCCAGAAGCTTCTGCCAGATCAGCAAACCCTTGTTCCTACACTAAACTAGCCTTGTATTCTAGAAAGTTCTCCCTAAACCCTAGCTTAAACCCTAAGCTAAGCCTAACTAACTACTTCTAGAAGTCTTTCAACAAACTTTTGGAGGGAACTTCTATTTCAAACTCAAGGCATAGGGTTTGGGAGATCTATAAATAAGACCCTAGGCTCACTTGTAAAAGAATCCAATTATCCAAGGATATAATTGATTCATTCATTGAAATTGATTGATCCATTTACTCTCTTTCTTCATCTTCTTCTTCCACAAGTCTAGTGACAAGGCTTGTGTGAAACCCTAACCCTAATTCCAATCAAAATCCAAGATCCCGAGTACCCAATCAAGCAAGAAGCCCTTCAACCTTTTAGGAGCGAAGCCGATCTTCAACAGAGCAAGTGGTCCAAGCCGATCCACGACTCACGGAGAAAAGCGACGCCAGATCGACAATTTAGTTCTTCCTCTTGTAGTTCTTGAGCAACTGTAATCAAATTGTTGATAAAAATAAAAGGTGATATTCTTTTATCTTGTTTTCTTTAAATTCTTGCATCATGATTCGATCTCAATTTCTAGTTGTAGTTATTGTTGTGATGTTTGAGTAATACTCCGCTCGTCGAGGAGTCGAGACGATCAATAGAATGATGATATAATATATCTAAAAACGATTCTTGATTCCTACGAGTTTTGTAAACCCTAGCAAGTTCAAGAACCGACGACCCATTTCGTTGCGATCCTTTCTTGATTGATATCACTCGAAATTGGGGAGTTTCGATCGTTTCTTGAAATTGCTAGAGGCTAGAATGTGAATGATATCGACGAAAGAACAAGGGTTAAATGATGAAACCCTAGTTTCACGAGGAAGCCCTAACTCTCGTCGATCATCATCGATCTAGTATCAATTCTTTGAAGGACAAGAACATGATATCTTGAGATTATATCACATCTATAGATCCGATCGATTCTTACGAGCCTCATTTAGATTCTTGGCATTTTGGTTGGAAATATCATCGAAACCAGATTCTCGATTGTTTATCATTTTCTTGATTCTTGATTAGATTAGTGACACCTGAATCAATCGATAAAATCTTGAATCATGTTTTGTTTTCTTTTCAATTAACTTTTCAATTCAAACAAATCAAATATAAAAACGAATCGCACAATCCCTGTGGACGATCCACACTCGCTTACGATCTACAATTGACACCGTAATTGATTGCGGTCAAATATAATTCTTTGATTGTGAATTTTATTCAATTTTCTAAATACCGACACAAGAAACTCTTATCGATCAAATGAAACCGTTATCGGGAATCATTTGATGTGATTTACACAGTCTCGAATTTCTTATCAACCAAATGGCGCCGTTGCCGGTGATTACACGCTAATTCGTTTCATATTAAAGTTTGAATTGATAGATTTATTCCATTGTTATTTTGAGATCAAAATTCGTGCAAACCCTAAACGATTTGTTGTGGTTCATTGCAAGGAAATCTGGAGCTGTTTGGCAATTGAAGAATTTTTTTTGAGAATTCCAGAGGACTAGGGAAGTGATCAGGAGTATTCTGCAAATTTTCTTTTCAAGAGATCTGACTAATACACCGCGGAAGCGCGGCATTAGGCTCCAATTACGGCGGAACCGCGGCAGCCTTGAGGGATCTCTGTGAAATTTTTGCTCAGGTGATTTCTTACCTTCTCCTCTCTCCTCTTTTTAGCTCCAACTAACAAATTTCTGCAGGATTCTTTGCAAATAATCGCAGCTCGCAAATAGCAAAATTAAATTTGTGTGTGTTTTTGTTTCTTGGTTGTTTGCATTCTAAATACGGATATTAAGGGGCACGGCCAAATCCAAATTAGGTGGGGAGTTCATTATCCTTCCTAGGCCCCGAAAACCGCAAAACTTGCATCAGCATTTACCCCAATTAACTAAAAGAAATCTAGAGATGACTCTAAGGACCATCGCGCTCACTTAGGACAGAAGAAAGCCGTGGGTAATTCATTGCTTATCCGCGTTTTCTTGTGGTGTCTAGGCAAGTGTGTCGAAGGCTAGTGGTTATTAATTAGGCCCACTACTTACGTAGTGGAGTACCTTCCCACTTACCTGGCACTTACCTGGCCACAGGGGGACAAAGAGGCAGTGGAGGATTCTATCCTGCGACTTGTCTTTTGGCAGTTAAGAGCGGTCTAGATCCGGACCTAGGTGACCACTAGATTCTAGGGTTTGTGTGCTGCATTTGTTGTGTCGCATCATTTTTTCAAAAATCCGCCCCTTTTTCAAAGCAAACACCGCATTCATTCATTTACTCCTAATTATAAGTCAACGCTGCCACTTGTACTAACCCTTTTTAGTACAAGATAGGCTGTACACGGGATTCTAGTACCCGTTTAGTCCGCGTACCCTTTATCGACTCCGAAGTCGGTATTTCTCCATTTACTTCTTCTTTACCCACTACCACACCCACACCGATGGATCCACCTCCATCAAACTTCTTTAACCCTAATCTGCCGCCGTCCGTTGGTGCGCAGAATCCACCCCGCATCTCTCTCCAGGAGAGGTGCTATCCACTTCGAGGTCCTCTTTCGACCTGCTTATCCACACCACCAGCCAATGGGGATAACTTTGAGATTAAACCCCAATACATCAACCTTTTACCCAAATTCCACCGACTCGAGACTGAGGACGCTTACGTTTTCATCACCAAATTTGAAAACGTATGCGCAATGATGGGTACGTCACAACTTTCAGTGGATGCGATGCGTCTACGACTTCTTCCATTTACATTGTGCGATATAGCCGAGAAGTGGCTATATAACACTACCGCACACTCTATTACGAATTAGGAAGAATTCGTCGCTGCATTCCTTAACAAATTTTACCCAATACAAAAGACAGCTCGAATCCGTAGCGAACTGAATCAATTTTCCCAGCTCCCTACTGAACTATTCTCTAAATGCTTTGAACGTTTCAAGGATCTATTGGTTCAGTGTCCTCATCACGGCATCACGAGATGGGAATTGTGCTGAATCATTTATGAGGGCATTAACCCAAACACTAAACAGATCCTTGAAAACATGTGTCAAGGTACTTTTATGACTAAGGATGATGGGGAAGCATGGAAGTATTTAGAAGAGTTCGCTGAAAAATCACTACAGTGGGAGAGTGGAACCCAACCATTGAATAGGGGTGGCGTACACCAAATAGATGTGTCCATAGGTGTTCGAGCTGAGATGGCAGCAATGCAAAAGAAGCTCGACGCTATGGAACACAAATTTTCTGCAGCCTCCCTAAACCCAATGTCACTCCCCAAAACTGTATGTGGCTGTTGTTCTGATCCATCTCACTTGACGGAAGAATGTCCGTTTCAAGGTCATGAGCATACAAATGCCGCATTTCAAAGACCTAGAAACGATCCATATTCTTCCACTTACAATCAGGGTTGGAGGAATCACCCGAATTTCGCTTGGAACCAAAACCAATCTCAAAACACGGTTCCAAACACGAATAATTTTCAAAGGGCTCTTCCTCCACCACAACAGCAACCACTTCAAATCACTCAGCACCCCTACCAGTCACAAAACTTCCAAAATCAGGTCAACAATCCTGCACAGTCTAATCCTATGCAGTTGTCCTGTTCCGACGAATTCTCTCAATTCACTCAAACCATGAAATCACTTTTATCAAATTTCATAGAGGTTTCGACTGAGGTTAGATCTTCCGTCAGTGAGATAAAGAAAAACTCAGCGTCTCAAGCTGAGAGTATCAGATCGATGGAAGCTGAAATAGCTCGACTTAAAGCCGAAATGAGTGCGAGAGAAAAAGGGAAACTTCCCTCTCAACCCCTACAGAATCCTGGGCATTACAATGTAAATGCCGTCACAACGTTGAGATCGGGAAGATTGCTGAACAATCATGTCGGGGAAGGTATTGATGATATTGAAAATCCTATCAATAACACCCCGGCTGAGACCTTTCCTCACACACACACTTCTAATTCTGATCCTTCTTTTTCTACCACACCTCCTTCTCGAGAGCCTATTCTCCATTTCCCACTAGGCTCGACACCTCAACCCAACCCTTATAGTTCTCCACAGACGGTCCCCACACCTTTTTTGGGATCTCGTCTACCCCCTCTTCCTTCTCCTATGATGGACCCGGCGCTTATTGCGAAAGCTCCTTACCCGAATCGGTTAAGGGGTAATAGAACGAGTCCTCATATGGAGAAAATTATGGAAATGTTCAAACAGGTTAACATCAATATCCCTCTCCTAAATGCGATTCAACAAGTCCCCGCTTATGAGAAAATTCTTAAGGACTTGTGCACTAGAAAGAGGAAGGCTCAAGTGCCGAAGAAGGTCTTCATGGCTAATAATATCAGCACTGCTTTTATCCCACAGCTACCAAAGAAACGAAAGGACCCAGGATGTCCTACAATATCGATTTCTATTGGGGGTAAAAACATAAATCGTGCTCTTTTAGACCTTGGCGCAAGTGTTAACCTACATCCATATTCTGTATATGAGCAATTAGGGATTGGAGAGCTGAAACCTGCTCACTGCACTCTCCAAATGGCAGACCGTTCAATCACCAAACCAAGGGGTAGGATGTGTTGATAAAGGTCGGGGAATTTGTTTTCCCTGTAGAGTTCATTGTACTTGATACACAGCCTGTAGCAAACCCCCGAGGCCAAATTCCGGTGATTCTGGGTCGTCTTTTCCTTGCCACTTCCAACGCTGTTATAAATTGTAGAAATGGTTCAATGAACTTATCATTTGGAAATATGACTATTGAACTAAATATCTACAAGTTGGAAGTCAGCCATCAGAACCCTATGCTCATATTTTAGATGTGTGCTCTGTCCATGAGATCGCTCCCGATAGTTGTGGAGCTGAGGAACTTTGCTTTACTGATCTCGATGACATTACCACATCTCTGTTTGACTTCACACAAGATCTTAGTGAGGACACTTTACCGACACTTGAGTCCTGCACTCCTGACTTTTCTCCACCCGAGTCTGTATCTTTCACAGGCTCTGAGCTTCTTTGTAAATCCAAAAATCACTCAATGATCCCTCCTTCTATCATTTCTCCGCCCGAATTAGATCTAAAAATTTTACCTTCTCATCTTAAATATGCTTATTTAGGTGAGAAGGAGTCTTTACCGGTTATAATGTCCGCTTCTCTAGCATTAGAGCAAGAGAATGCACTTTTATCGGTATTGAGATCTAACAAAGAGGCGTTTGGTTGGAGTATGGCGGACATCAAAGGGATTAGTCCCTTGATAGTTGAACATCATATACATGTGATGGATGATGTCAGACCAACCCGAGAACCACAGAGATGGTTAAATCCCGTCATGAAGGAAGCAGTAATGAAAGAGATCGTCAAATGCTTAGATAATGGTATTATATACCCCATCTCCGATAGCCAATGGGTGAGTCCTATACATGTCGTTCCTAAGAAATCCGGCATCACTGTTATAACCAATGAAGCAAATGAGTTGATTCAGACACGCACCCAAAATGGGTGGCGTGTATGTATCGATTATAGAAAACTCAATGCTGCCACGAGAAAAGACCACTTTCCTCTACCATTCACTGATCAAATGCTGGAACGCTTAGCGGGACGAGAGTATTATTGTTTTATGGACGGATACTCAGGCTATAATCAGGTCCCCATCGCCAAAAAGGATCAAGATAAAACCACTTTTACTTGTCCTTTTGGTACCTTTGCTTACAGTCGCATGCCCTTCGGGTTATGCAATGCTCGCGCTACCTTTCAGCGGTGTATGATGGGGATATTCTCTGATATGGTAGAGAATTTCCTGGAGATCTTTATGGACGATTTCTCGATTTTTGGAGACTCTTTTTCCGATTGCCTAGCGAATCTTGACGATGTTCTTACTCGTTGCAAAGAGAAGAACTTAACATTGAACTGGGAAAAATGCCATTTTATTGTCCAAGAAGGAATTGTTCTTGGACATGTTATTTCACAGAAAGGCATTGAGGTTGACAGAGCTAAGATAGAGGTCATTCAAAACCTCCCTCATCCCAAAAGCGTCAAAGATATTCGATCTTTCCTTGGCCATGCAGGCTTTTATAGAAGATTCATTAAGGATTTTAGCAAAATTGCTAGACCTTTAACTTTTCTCCTGGCCAAGGATACGACCTTCCATTTTGACTCGGACTGCGAGACAGCTTTCGACTCACTTAAACACTCACTCACTTCAGCCCCCGTTTTATCATCACCAAATTGGGACTACCCCTTTGAGCTAATGTGTGACGCATCCGACTTTGCAGTAGGTGCAGTCTTAGGACAGCACATCGAAAAGATGCCACACGTGATATACTATCCAAGTAAGACCCTGAATGATGCGCAAATCAATTATACAACCACAGAAAAAGAACTTTTAGCGGTTGTATTTGCATTAGAAAAATTCAGGCCTTACTTAATTGGCTCACCAATAGTTGTGTACACGGACCATTCCTCCTTAAAACATCTTCTGGCGAAGAAAGATGCAAAAGGTCGACCAATACGTTGGATCCTTCTGTTACAAGAATTCGATCTTGTTATCAAAGATAAGAAAGGATGTGAAAACGTAGTAGCTGACCATCTTTCACGCATCTCTTCTTCCCTTGTGACCCTGCCGATCAATGATTCGTTCCCTGACAAACAACTCTTGAGCGTATCCAATGAACCATGGTTCAGGGATATTGTGAACTATCTTGTCACGGGACTTATACCCAGCGATTGGTCAAAACAGGACAAATACCGCTTTTTATCCCAAGTAAAACACTTTTACTGGGACGATCCATACTTGTTTAAGTATTGTCCTGATCAGATCATCCGCCGGTGTGTCCCGAAAGAAGAGTTCAAGAGTGTTCTTTCTTTTTGTCATGATCAGGCCTGTGGGGGTCACTTTGGTCCTAAAAAGACGGCGGAAAAGGTTTTGCAATGTGGATTTTATTGGCCGACCTTATTTAAGGACGCATTTGAGCATTCCAAAACCTATACACAATGTCAGTATACGGGTAGAATCTCCCAGAGGAATGAAATGCCTCAGCAACCCATCTTGGTTGTTGAAATATTCGATATTTAGGGCATTGATTTTATGGGTCCCTTTCCCAACTCCTTTGGGAATTTGTACATACTGCTGGCGGTTGATTATGTCTCAAAGTGGGTTGAAGCCATTCCATGTCGCACTAATGACAAGAAAGTTGTCATTAAGTTCTTAAAAGAGAATATATTTTCGCGATTTGGACACCCACGTGCTATTATTAGAGATAATGGGACACATTTCTGCAACAGATCTTTCGAGACTCTGATGCGGAAATACTCAATCAACCACCGACTTTCTACACCCTATCACCCCCAAACAAGCGGGCAGGCTGAAATCTCAAACAGACAAATCAAACTTATCCTGGAGAAGACTGTTGCTAAAAATAGAAAAGACTGGTCGACCAAACTGACGGATGCTCTTGGGGCATTCCGAACTGCATTTAAAACCGACCTAGGGATGTCTCCATATAGGATAGTTTTTGGAAAAGCATGTCATTTACCCGTCGAGATAGAGCATAAAGCATTGTGGGCTATTAAGGAAATAAATTTTGATCTAAACTTAGCTTGCAGCTTTCGGAAGCTGCAAATAAATGAGCTAAGCGAACTCCGCGATGAAGCTTATGATAACGCTGTAATTGTAAAGAATAGGACTAAGGTTTTTCATGATAAAAACATTTTGAGGAAAACATTTTCACAAGGTCAACAAGTCCTTTAAGATTCACGATTACACCTTCACGCGGGTAAGCTCCGATCTTGGTGGAAGGGGCCTTTTGTTGGGCGATCTGTATACCCGCACGAGGCAGTAGAAGTAGAAAATATTAAAAACGGCACATTTTTTAAAGTAAATGGACATAGACTAAAGCCTTATTTTTCCACTGACCCCACGGAGGAGCTCCTGTTCTTACAGGAGTCAGTTTATTTGGATTAAAATTCCTCCGTCTCATCTTCATATCCTGCATATCTTTACATCATCTTTTGAATGGAGGTGAGTGAAAAGAGTAAGTTTGGGGGAAGTTCTTCACTTATATATTTTGCCCCCACTAATAATTCCTCCCAGACTTACAGGTTTTGTAGATATAGTTGTTGGCAACAGTGAGGACACTGTTGAAAACAAGTTTGGGGGAGGTTTGTGCTTATTTTCGCATCATTTGCATATCATTTGCATAAGCACCAAACATTTCTTTAAAAACTTATAAAAATTTCAAAATTTCAAAATCCATAAAAATTTAAAATTTTCAAAATATTAATATTTTTAACATTTAAACATTTTTGTACATAAATAAGATAATGAAAGTTTAGATAGTGAAAAATTACATCCATGAGATTAGAAAGATTGAAGAAAACCAAGAAAATTAGAAGTTTTCTTATACGAACTAGTAATAAGTAGTTATGAGCCGTAGTCCCAAGGGTTAGTAAGATGAAGGATGTCCCTAATCTGAGGATAAAAATAAGTCTGAAAAATAGTTTCTATTCTGGAAAGCCAAACATTTTGAACGTTGATACCTTGCTATTCGCACTTACACACGTCTTAAAGCCTGGGATATTAGAGGATACCTTGAAATGCTCTTATCTTAAAGCCAAAAGTATGAAGGAAATAAAAAAGTGAATAAAAAAAAATGAAATGAAGAAAATATAAAGTGGTGAGACAAATGGACACTGGTTTTGTTATCGCCAAGGGCAATAAAATAATTTATAGCGAGGGTGCCTCTTCACCTAGTGCCTTAAGGCCAACTGGTCTGGGAGTCACTGCTATGCCTGAGGTGGTGCAAGACGAGGAAAATACACCAAGTAAGCAAGCACAGAAGTAATCGGTCGGTTAGTACCTCAAGAAGTATTAACGGTCGCATGAAAGTGTGTGAGCAATCTCATCTAAATATTCATTAATTAAAAAGTACTGAGGCTGATGGGCAAGAGTATGATAGCTTGAATTGAATTCTCCGGGTGTAGGGATGTCCTTTATACACACGCAGGGTGATATGATCGATGTTTGGAAGAAAGATAGGAATGAAGAATAAGACGATGTTTTATTGAGTGAGGACGTGATTTCTGACATCTTTTCATGACCATTAAGATAGGGCTCATGACAACCGAAAAGCTAGCTTAGTTGGAAACCCTAATTTTCAAGGCTTTTCTTTTACAATTCTTTTCTTTAAATATAATATTCATGATCTTTCTTTTATTATTGGATTTTGTGGGTGCAATCCGCTGAAAACCCTCAGGAGACAACACTCCTCCTACTAGGGACACCTAGAGGTTTAAAGGCTTGTTGCACGTGCTCAGTGCAATCGTGTTGCCTACGAAAGTGTGCTAGTAAGTTTTTCTCTTTCTTTATTTTCTCCTTCTCCTTTTAAAAAAAAAAGTTCGCCTGAAACGATCGAAATTAAGTTTGGGAGAATTTAATTAGTCGAAAATATTGCATCTTTTAGCCGGCAATTTCCTCATCATTTGCATTCATATAGAAGTGTTCGGCATTTATATTTCACATATTAGCAAATCTGTCGCAAAATATCAGATTACATGTGTTAGACCTTAAAACCGGCATTTCTAAGGAAATTGACTGCATTTCATAGCATGGCATCATTTCTATGTATCGCAACCCGTGTTTCAAAGTCCGTGCAGGAAAATCAGAATATCGGTCAAAATTTACAGGACATCACTGCTAAAAGATACGTCAACTCAAGGATTTGGAATCTGGTATTGATCTAAAGTGCATGCAGAGATTAAACATATCAGAGAATACTAAAGAATACAGTAAAAGGCAGCACATGAAGTTTGAAGCCTCAAGGAGCCCAAATGGCCGCGGAACCGCGGCCTAAGCCGCCTTGTGCCGCGGTTCCGCGGTCAACTTGCCACCTCAGCCCTACTTCTTTGCACCATAACTCCTATGCAAGCTTACAGACTTTAGAAAGATACAACAAATTCCAGAAAGCCCCAGAAGCTTCTGCCAGATCAGCAAACCCTTGTTCCTACACTAAACTAGCCTTGTATTCTAGAAAGTTCTCCCTAAACCCTAGCTTAAACCCTAAGCTAAGCCTAACTAACTACTTCTAGAAGTCTTTCAACAAACTTTTGCAGGGAAATTCTATTTCAAACTCAAGGCCTAGGGTTTGGGAGATCTATAAATAAGACCCTAGGCTCACTTGTAAAAGAATCCAATTATCCAAGGATATAATTGATTCATTCATTGAAATTGATTGATCCATTCACTCTCTTTCTTCATCTTCTTCTTCCACAAGTCTAGTGACAAGGCTTGTGTGAAATCCTAACCCTAATTCCAATCAAAAGCCAAGATCCCGAGTACCCAATCAAGCAAGAAGCCCTTCAACCTTTTAGGAGCGAAGCCGATCTTCAACAGAGCAAGTGGTCCAAGCCGATCCACGACTCACGGAGAAATATCGACAATTTAGTTCTTCCTCTTGTAGTTCTTGAGCGACTGTAATCAAATTGTTGATAAAAATAAAAGGTGATATTCTTTTATCTTGTTTTCTTTAAATTCTTGCATCATGATTCGATCTCAATTTCTAGTTGTAGTTCTTGTTGTGATGTTTGAGTAATACTCCGCTCGTCGAGGAGTCGAGACGATCAATAGAATGATGATATAATATATCTAAAAACGATTCTTGATTCCTACGAGTTTTGTAAACCCTAGCAAGTTCAAGAACCGACGACCCATTTCGTTGCGATGCTTTCTTGATTGATATCGCTCGAAATTAGGGAGTTTCGATCGTTTCTTGAAATTGCTAGAGGCTAGAATGTGAATGATATCGATGAAAGAACAAGGGTTAAATGATGAAACCCTAGTTTCACGAGGAAGCCCTAACTCTCGTCGATCATCATCGATCTAGTATCAATTCTTTGAAGGACAAGAACACGATATCTTGAGATTATATCACATCAATAGATCCGATCGATTCCTACAAGCCTCATTTAGATTCTTGGCATTTTGGTTGGAAATATCATCGAAACCAGATTCTCGATTGTTTATCATTTTCTTGATTCTTGATTAGATTAGTGACACCTGAATCAATCGATAAAATCTTGAATCATGTTTTGTTTTCTTTTCAATTAACTTTTCAATTCAAACAAATCAAATATAAAAACGAATCGCACAATCCCTGTGGACGATCCGCACTCGCTTACGATCTACAACTGACACCGTAATTGATTGCGGTCAAATATAATTCTTTGATTGTGAATTTTATTCAATTTTCTAAATACCGACACAAGAAACTCTTATCGATCAAATGAAACCGTTATCGGGAATCATTTGATGTGATTTACACAGTCTCGAATTTCTTATCAACCACTATTCATCGCGACCGTGGAATCTGTTTTTTCTATTGTTGGCTAAATACAAAATACGGACATCCTAGATATCCTTTTATTTTCATATGTGCTTCTGCTGTTGATATTCTGTAATGTGATTACTTAGTATCTGAGACGAATGGATTATTATTATATATATGATATATAATAAACGTTGCTTATGTTTTACACCCGCACTAGTCCCACCCCGCTATGCCGTTAGTTAATTAACCTAACGGTGCATAACAGGACACTGTGGCGAAGGCGGATGGCATAAGTATACGTTCTATTTTCGTTTCTTTTCTGTGATGGCTTAGGAACTTAAATGATGGGATTGCATTAATAAGATTAATGTAAAGTAAAAGAAACCTAAAATATGTTGTAGAATCAGATTTGAAACCAACTCGGCCTTTTTATGAAAAATGCAAGTTTCAAAAGATGCGGAGCTTAAGCCACTCCTTTTCTAAACTGTTTTGATTCTACAACGAGATCAAGTTCAAAGCGTTAAAGGTTTTCATAAAAACCATCCGCAACCCTCCGTCATTTTAGGAAGCAGAGTACTTAGTATCCGTGCTACGTATTTTGATCATAGTCAAGGCGTAGTGTACGGTAGCTAAGTGATGTCTTCCTACAAAAAATATGATGCGATCAGTTAGGCATTCATGTGATTATGTTGATCATAGTCAAGGGTCATATGGGTGGGTCTAGTTGATCATGAAATGACGGGTAGAACTTGACTAGTACTTATGATATTTTGACCATAGCCAAGGTCATAAGTAACTAGGGGTAAAAACAATATCGGGAGTTTCAAGCGTTGAAATTTGCAATGAGATTGCATACCATCTATATGATAGTTAGATCCCGATCCCACTGTGAGTAAGTGTTACTTCTTGGAGAATTTAGCACTTTACAATTAGCTGATCCAGTAGGTGTCTAGAAAGGTGTTAATGGGGTTTGACCTCTGGGAAAACGAGGCTTACTTTAATTAGGTCCGTACGAAAGCACGGGGAACCTCCCTCAAAGTACCGACACTGGCCTGGCCGACCGGTTAGCGAAACTGTAGAATGTAATTAATCCTGTCTAGTTTTCTTTTCAGGTTTTGAAAGAAAATTTGATTAAAGCAGTGGGAGACATCGATTAGATAAGATAATAACCAATCTAATTCTTTGCAAAAGCATTTCGCTGAGTGTATTCTTTTCTCTCTCCTAATGGCAGATACTAATGACGGGACTTAAGCTTCTTCTAGAGAAAAATAAACTGACGGGGCCGAACTATAAAGAATGGTTGAGGAACTTGAACATGGCACTTGCATATGATAAAGTATCATATGTCCTCACAACCGAAGCCCTACCCGTCCTAGGACCTGAATCATCTGTCTCAGATAGGGAGATCCGAAAAACTTGGGATACTGATTGTAATACGGCCAAGTGCCTCGCGCTTGCTTCTATGGACAATATCCATCAGAAGCAACACGAGAATATAGATGTACAATCCATCTTTCTTCACACAAAGGATTTGTATGAAGAGCAATCTCGTACTTTGAGACACGAGGCATCTAGAAAGCTATTTCAGATGCGAATGGCCCCTGGTACATACGTAGGAGACCATGTTTTGAAGATGATTGGTCTTATAGAAGAACTTGAGGAACTGGGATGGACCATGGACAATGAGCAATATACGGATATTGTTCTACAGTCTCCCCCTACCTTTGCTCCGTTCATAGTGAACTTCAATATGAACGATTTGGAGAAATCATTGCCTGAACTTTGTAGGGTGTTTTTCGTCACCCCATTGAGATGGGAATACGCGCGCGCTTATCAGGCGTACTACAGATTCCCCCTGCCTAGGGTAGGCCGGGGTTTAATGATTGTGGGGATCCGAATCTCCGGCAGCCGCGACTAAGCTGCCGTTAATTACCCCTCGCCTTTGGAGCGAGGGAACCTCCGATTGACGGGTTAAACTGGTCATGCGAACTCAATGTGCAGTGTACTTGTGTTGTGTTTTGAAAGGGGGTTTTGGATATATCGGGAGCCACGCAGAGTTTTTACGGGTGTCCCGCTATCCGGATAGCGGGCTGGGGGTCAAGGGGGCGAGCAGCGCCCTTGCGGGGTGCGGGACAGTGCCCCGTTAGAATTTTTTTTCCAAAAGGAGCAGTGTCGTGGAGTATGTGTGTGTGTACATATGTATGTATATATGTATATATATATATATACAAGGGGGAAAAGGCATCCAAAGGATGCGTGGGGTTAGCGCCAGCGCTTTGAGCACAAGAGCGCTAGCGCTTTGAGCGCTAGCGCACCATGTGTCAGCACGTAGGCGCTCGGGCGCTAGCGCACTGAGCGCTAGTGCACCACGTGTCAGCACGTGGGCGCTAGGGCGCTACTGAGCGCAAGAGCGCTAGCGCTCTGACACGTGTCAGCACGTGGACGCTCGGGCGCTAGCGCTTTGGGCGCTATCGTTCTGAGCGCAAGAGAGCTAGCGCACTGAGCGCTAACGCGCCACGTGTCAGCATGTGGGCGCTCGGGCGCTAGCGCTTTGAGCGCAAGCGCGCCACGTGTCAGCACGCGGGCGCTCGAGCGCCAGCGCTCTAGGCGCTGGAGCTCTGGGCGCAAGAGCGCTGGCGCACCACGTGTCAGCACGTGGGCGCTCGAGCAGCAAAAGGGACTTGGTCCCTGCAATGGGAGTTGTACTCCCAGAAAGGAGCACTTATTATTCTGTATATATATATGAGGAGTTAAATTCCTAAGATGTTTTGAAGCTGATGAAGGGCTTCTCCCCTTGAGCCCTAGTTCTTCCCCAAAGTGGGGTTTCTGGAGATGGGTCTCCTTCTTCCTCCTTTGTTTGGCCAGATCTTGAAGATCAAGAAATGTAGGATTTTAAAAATCTCTTCTTTTTGAGATCTGATGGTAGATCCAAGTTCCCCTTTGTGGGTTTTATGGTTAAAAACTATTTAGTTTTGAAAAAAGAAGAGTAAAACTCTTGATTTAATTCAAAAGAAAGAAGAAGGTTTGGAACCTTCAGAAAAGGGGAAAGAGGCACAAACCCTAGGTTTTTGAGAGAATGAAAATTGTATTCTTTTATTCATCATCATGTTTCCTTATATAGGCTTACATATTAACCTATAGCCCCTTGGGCTTTACAAAATAGCATTTTGCCCATCCCATATCTCATGTGCTATTTTTTTTTGCACATAAGCCATGGGCTTACAAAAGTTTGGCTTTATGCCCATTTTGTATACATTCATGCATAAAAAATTACATAAAAATTATTTATTACATGATTTCATTTTGGCATGGGGGAGGGCCGGCCGCTTCATGTTCGGACTCGACCTGGGCATGGGCCCACTTGGCTTGGGGTTGACTTTGACTTGGTCAACCGCGGTGCAATTTTCGACTTCAACAAAGTGCCCCCATCAATAAATGCACACCACATGTGTGAGTCGTGTACATGAAATTGATGGATCTTCTTTCGTGTGGAGGCGACTTGCTTTGGTTCCCACTTTTTGGGATGCACTGCCCTTTTTACGATATGGACGGTCGACGTTCTGATCCGGAGCGATTTGGTTCCCGATTTGTGGGAAGCCTGCACTGCCCCGTTTTGCGACATGGACGGCCGACGCTCTGATCCGGAGCGATTTGGTTCCCGACTTTTGTGAAGCCTGCACTACCCTTTTTGCGACATGGACGGTCGACGCTGTGATCCGGAGCGATTTGGTTCCCGACTTGTGGGAAGCCTGCACTGCCCTTTTTGCGACATGGACGGTCGACGCTTGACGCGTCTCCGAGATGGAGTGTACGTGGTAGACGTTTCCCTGGCCCGGAGTGATCTGGTTCCTGCTTTGTAGGAAGCCCGCACTGCCCTTTTTACGACATGGACGGTCGACGCTCTGATCCGGAGCGATTTGGTTCCCGATTTGTGGGAAGCCTGCACTGCCCTTTTTGCGACATGGACGGTCGACGCTCTGATCCGGAGCGATTTGGTTCCCGATTTATGGGAAGCCTGCACTGCCCTTTTTGCGACATGGACGGTCGACGCTCTGATCCGGAGCGATTTGGTTCCCGATTTGTGGGAAGCTTGCACTGCCCGTTTTGCGACATGGATGGTTGACGCTCTGATCCGGAGCAATTTGGTTCCCGACTTGTGGGAAGCTTGCACTGATCGTTTTGCGACATGGACGGTCGACGCCCTGATCCGGAACGATTTGGTTCCTGACTTGTGGGAAGCCTGCACTGCCCTTTTTGCGACATGGACGGTCGACGCTTGACGCGTCTCCGAGATGGAGTGTCCGTAGTAGACGTTTCTCTGGCCCGGAGTGATCTGGTTACTGCTTTGAAGGAAGCCCGCACTACCTTTTTTACGACATGGACGGTCGACGCTCTGGTCCGGAGCGATTTAGTTCCCGATTTGTGGGAAGCCTGCACTGCCCTTTTTGCGACATGGACGATCGACGCTCTGATCCGGAGCGATTTGTTTTCAGATTTGTGGGAAGCCTGCACTTCCCTTTTTGCGACATGGATGGTCGACGCTCTGATCCGGAGCGATTTGGTTCCCGATTTGTGGGAAGCCCGCACTGCCCTTTTTACGACGTGGACGGTCGACGCTCTGATCCGGAGCGATTTGGTTCCCGACTTGTGGGAAGCCTGCACTGCCCTTTTTGCGACATGGACGGTCGATGCTTGACGCGTCTCCGAGATGGAGTGTACGTGGTAGACGTTTCCCTGGCCCGGAGTGATCTGGTTCCTGCTTTGTTGGAAGCCTGCACTGCCCTTTTTACGACATGGACGGTCGACGCTCTGATCCGGAGCGATTTGGTTCCCGATTTGTGGGAAGCCTGCACTGCCCTTTTTGCCACAAGGACGGTCGACGCTCTGATCCAGAGCGATTTGGTTCCCGATTTGTGGGAAGCCTGCACTGCCCGTTTTGCGACATGGATGGTCGACGCTCTATTTGACTTGCTCTGCTTCCTGCAGTGTCTGGGGTGAACTTGACTTGCTCCGCTTCTTGCGGCGTCGAGATTGGATTCTGACTTGCTCCGCTTTCTGTGGTGTCAGAGTTGAAGTTGACTTGTTGATTGTGATTTGGGTTGACATCAGCATCGCTATACTGGAAATAGTACCAGGAGTGAATCATCGTCTGTCTTTGAGAGGATTTTGGGATTGGTTTTTTGTCGGCATCTGCATTGCTGCACTGGAATAATGCCAGGAGCAACTCATCATTTGCCCGGGGGGGATTTGGGAATTGGGTTTTTTTCGGCATCTGCATTGCTGCACTGGAATAATGCCAGGAGCAACTCATCATTTGCCCCCGGAGGATTTGGGAATTTGTTTTTTTTTTCCAGCATCTGCATTGCTGCACTGGAATAATGCCAGGAGAAACTCATCATTTTACCCGGGAAGATCTCGGAATTGGTGGCTTAGGAGACAGGTTTAGATCCCTATCACCTAAGGCTTTTCAATTTTATGGGCCGTAAGGGTCCCACAAAAGCATTTTCTCCCTACGAGTCGAAAGGATCTCGTAGGTGTATTTTCTCCTTAGGAGTCGTGGGGACTCCTAAGTGTGTTGCTCCTTTGTGAGTCGTAAGGATCTCACGCGGGCATTTTCTCCTCACAAAGTCGAGAGGACTTTTTGAGTGCATTTCATTTCTTTTTTATGAATTTGCGCCCTTTCGGGTTTTCATAAACTCTCCGGCAGTCCTGCTGTTTTTACTCACGGAGACCTTTCGGGTTTTCATCCGTGCCCCTTTTGCTTGTGGACATACCATTTTTTATTTTTTTTTTGGACTTTGAATGTGGTCTCACCGGTAGGACTCGGGAGATATTGGGATTGTTTTACACCCGTGGATTGTATACGGTTTTGCAGGATGTATGATCCAGACCGTAGGGCCGAAAAAATTTTGGGACTTTGTTGGCGTCTGCATCGCTGCACTGGAATATGGTACCAGGAGCGACTCATCATTCGCCGTTGGGGTATAGGATTTGGAATTTGGTTGGCGTCTGCATCGCTGCACTGGAATTGTTAGTGTATATGCCTTAGAGGCCATTACTGTATCATACTAGTTTGTATATTACTTAATGGAAGCTTGGGATATTCACCTTGTATATACAATCTTGCTCAAAATAGTAGTATGCTACTTGGTTTGTTTCTACTTCACTGTGTACATGTGTTTATTTTTGTATATCGCCTATACACATTAGTAGAGCCCTTAGGATCTTTGCTTGATTACCAGCGATGTGATGGCCGTCACACTAGTGGGGCTGGGTAATCTATAAGCACATCCTTATGCAGGTCCCTGGTCGCAGGACTATCGAGACAGGGCATCGATACTCCGGAGTAGACCAGCGCATGCGCTTCTCATCCCTGTGTGGGAGACGGTCTGTCCCACAGCCGTCAGTACGTCGTACTTGAGATAGTATGCGGGTGCTCGTTAGGTTACGGGTACACTGGACAGGACTCGTCGGGAACTGACTAGTTGGTATTATGCCTATCGTCAGTTATCAGTTCCCAGATGACATGAGTACAGCTTAGTCCGCTGACTTGACACTGTCACTTCGCCTCGAGTGTGTTCCCACTTTACTTTGATCACTACCCTACCACGGCTCAAAGGAGTCGTGCAAACAGGTAGTGGTTGGGTGCAGTCCCGAAGCACATGGAGGCAGTGACGGTTAGACAGGATTCGTCTCTCCCGGTATTGGGGGTTGACATCGCACTGTGTCTAGGAGAGCCATTACACGAGTAGTCCCTGGCCAGGGCAAACGAGATATACTGGTAGGCTTCCAGTGTTATCTCAGGGTGTTTTGGGCTTCGCTCCGGCACGACTTGTACCGCTATTGGGGGACTGACGTTTACCGCTCCCTAGGCCCGCCATGCGATGTATCAGACGAACAGACCGGACTGTACGGAGAATGTCACACTCAGGCTCAGTAGGAGTTCAGATGGGTTTCGCCTCGTCGGTCTTCTTATCGGCATTACCTGGGGACCGTTACGCACAGCTAGTGCCGCTTGCGGTCTGTGGTTAAACCCACTGCCAGCGTAGTGTCGAGTCTTTAGAGTCCCACACAGAAAGCTTTTCGTCTTTAGGCAAAAGAGTAAAGGTCGCATGGTATTGCGACAGGTCGCATGGTTTTGCGACAGGGTTCGGTCACATCCGTGCACTTGTGCACATACTGTGTCCGGACAGTTTACACTAGCGGGCTTTGTTATAAGCCAGATCCTAGTGTACCTTATGGGATTGGATTTATCCAGTTTGCATTCGTGTTCCTCGGAACGCGGATGCGGGTGTGTATGCACAGTTGACAGGGAGGCAGAGGCAGTGGATTCTCATTAGGGTTGTTGACAGTTGACCGATGACTATTGACCTTTTGATCAACCCTAATGAGAATATGATATATGATTAACTATTATATTGATTAAGTATTATGGTGACATGGTTGTTGACTTTTGTTGACTTTGTTGACTTGTTGACTTTTGTTGACTTGTTGACTTTGTTGACCTGTTGACTAGGCTTGACTAGTTGACCATCATGATAACCATAGCCATCATTTCATGGCAAAGACTTTTACTTGCTTGCTCATTTGTGTAAAATGAGTGCATGATATGATATGGTTATGGTTGCTTCAACCATCACATAAGACTTTTTTGATATGATGAGTTATCATGACTTTGGATTATGAGAGGGTGAGAGACAAAGGACTTGCTCATTCTTTCTTGCTCATTCTCTCTTTTGTTCTTGAGCTCTCTTGCTTTTGCTCTCACCCTCATCCTCTTGCTCCCTCTCTTGACTCTATGGTTCATATCTCTCATGAGTTGAGAATCAAGAACCATAGATAAAATCCCATTCTAATTCTTCTCTACTCATTCTAGCTCACTAGGTTTAGCAAACCAAGTGAACTAGTTTCTTCAAAGAACGAAGAAGGAGCTAAAGGTTGGAGCTTTCAGGTGGATCTATCTTCGGCGTACGGAGACGACGAGAAGAAGCCAATCGGACCACCATCGGAGCTTGAAGACGAAGGAGTTCAAGACAAGCAAGGTATAACCCCCTAACCGGGTAGCTAGAAACTCAAGTTAGGTTGTTAGATAGATGTTTAACCAAGATCCGGGTTATAGGTCCATGTTACCACCTCCGTAAAAATTGTTTTTTACCAAATTCCGCATTCCCGAAAGTACCGGGAGAGGTAGCATGGACTTACAGTGGTATCGGAGCCAGGTTAAACTCTATCTAACATGTTAGCAAATAACTAGAAGATCGATCAAAGAAAAAGTCCCGAAAACAAACCCCAAAAATTTGCAGTTTCTGTCGATTTTTTTACTGTTCAAAAGTTGATTATTTTAACACCTAAAATCGGCTCAGGCTTTTCTGTGAGCACCCACCAAAAATTGTCCAACGTTCGAGTCAAAGAGCCGCGGAAACGCGGCGGGAGCACGCTCCCGCCGCGGATCCGCGGCCGAGTTGACTCGGCCGAGGTCAATATTTGGTGCAGTGTTTTTATGGGGGTATTTTGGGATTTTTGGAATATATATTTTCTGCCCAGATTTTCCAGAACGAAAATTTTATTTTTGGGGTCCCGAAAATCCGTATTTTTGATCGAACTTCTAAAAGACTTAAGCTAACGGGTTTTTCTGTAATGTGATATTTGTATTGAACGTCTACTAATCGCTATATATCGATTAGTGGGGGTTATACAAATCTGTGATCTGTAATGTGCTGGAATGTGTATATGAATATGTTGGATTGTCGCGGGTGAATAGCCGGGGGTTGTGAGACGAGAGTTTTCTTTTCTTTCAATTCATGTAAAATTGTAAATTGATGTAATAATTATTTGTATGGCCGCACAACCGGGTCGGGGTTGTAGCCGTCATTGTATAATTTCTTTTTACTGTTTTTGCTCCTAGGATAGACCCATGGAGGGGGTGCACAAACTACCGGGTATGCCGAAGTGTCGAGTGGCCTACTCATGGAGATGAGGGAGGTTGCTACGCTTCGGGTACTTGGCGGGTAGTTTGCCGCACCCGTAGGGGTCTTGGGTGGGGTATTGGCTATTCACCGCGACCGTGTAATCTGTCTTTCGTTACAGGCTCGTACGAATTACAGATTCTTAGTATATCCAATGTATTCATCTGTGATCTGAAATGTTTATCATTGCAGTATATCTATATATGATATTATTTAGGCGTTGCTTATGTTTTACAGACGCGCTAGCCCAGCCCCCGCTCTGTCGTTAGTTAAGTAACCTAACGGGTAATGACGGGGCCCAGTGGCGAATGCGAATGGCATAAGCGTACGTCATATTTTGGTTGTTTTCTGCAATGGTAGGATAAATGATGGGACGCATTAAAAGAACTAATGCAAGAATATCACGCATTAAAAGAACTAATGCAAGATGATAAACCAAGTTAAAGTCGTTGGAACACTTTCGAAAAACCACTCGGTTCTTTTCAAAACCAACTTTTAAATACGGAGCTTGAGCCACTCCTTTTAAAAGCTATCTCGTTCCATCGACCAAATCAAGTTCACTACGTTCACGGTTTTGCCAAAACCATTCGTAGCCCTCTGTCGTTTCACATGAATAGTCAATAGTATTCAAGCTGTGTTTGTTGGCCAAAGTCAAGGCATAGTGATTGGTAGCTATTGGGTGTTCATGTGCAGCATAGATAGATGCGTTGGTTTGGAACAGTCGTACTTCCTTGTTGGCCAAAGTCAAAGGTATGTGCGGGTGGATTCAAATTAACCTGGATTACGACTGGTAGAACTTGACATGTGACTTATGATTTGTTGGCCAAAGTCAAGGTCATAAGAGCATGGGGCAAAAATCCACATCGGGAGTTTCATAAGTACTGAAACTTGCTAGATTTGCATACCATTTGGAGTGTGATGATTCTGGTAGGATTCCTTCAGTTTCGTCACGCGATGATATTTGGATCCCGATCCTACTGTGAGTATATGCTACTCCTCAGGAAATTTCTCACTAAACGATCAATGCTATAAACCTAGTAGGTGCCTAGAAAGGTGTTAGCGGGGCTACGCCCCCAGGGAAAAGAGGTTCTTTAATTAAGGAACTTCGCGAAAGCGTTGGAAAACCTCCCTCGAAGTACCGACACCGGCCTGGCTGAACGGTTAAGAAAGTATTGTACGGTGGGATTGATCCTGACTAATTCTTCCTTTATGGTTTGAGGAGGGATTCGAGAAACAGTGGGAGCCATCCTGTTTAGACAAACTAAAAACCACTCTAAACTTGCAAGAGCATCATGATGAGTGTTTCTTCTTCTCTCTCCTAATTGCACGACCAATCAACATGACTGGACTTAAGTTACTCCTAGATAAAAACAAACTGACAGGGCCAAACTACAAAGATTGGCTCAGGAATGTCAAGATAGCAATCACTTACGACAAGCTGGGGTATCTTCTTACCACCAAAGCTCCCCCTGTCCCTGGTCCAACTTCCAGCGTCGCGGATAAGGAAATCCGCAAGACTTGGGAGATTGATAGCGCGAAGGCCAAGTGCCTCGTGCTTGCCTCGATGGACAACGAACATCAGAGGAGGCACGAGAATATGGACTTGGAATCCATATTGCTTCATACAAAAGAACTGTATGGAGAGCAATCTCGTATCGCAAGATACGAAGCGTCGAAAAAGTTATTTTCGACAAGAATGGCCGTCGGATCATCAGTAGCCGAGCACGTGCTAAAGATGATCGGCTACATTGAGGAGCTCGCGGGCCTAGGGATCACATTGGAGAGTGAGCTATATACGGATATAGTTCTCCAGTCCCTTCCTTCCACTTACGCCCAGTTTATACTGAACTTCAACTTACAAGAAAAAGAGGTTGAACTTTCAGAGCTCCTCAACATGCTGAGGAGCGCAGAGGGCAACCTACAGAAAGGTAGGGAAACATCCACTTTGTTTGTAGGAGGATCATCTTCTTCTAGGTCCAAGGCGAAAGCCAAGGGAAAGAAGAAGAAAGCCCCCGCCAAACCAAGGGGCGGTGTTAGTAAAGTGGATACGAAGAGAAAAGCAAAAGCAACAAAGTTGGCGGGAAAGCTTGTGGATAAGGAAGAATACTTCTATTGTCATAAGAAAGGACACTGGAAGAATGATTGCAGGGCCTGGAAGGCCAGAACACAGGAATTGAAGCAGGTTGCAGCTTCAGCTTCAGGTGTGTATGTTATTGAAAACTGTCTTTCAATAAACTCTACTTCCTGGGTATTGGATACCGGATCAGGATCTCATATCTGTAATTCTTTGCAGGAGTTGAGAAACCGTAGTGTTTTGAAAGCAGGTGACATGACCCTCAGAGTTGCGAACGGAGCTAGCATGGATGCTAAAGCCGTGGGGGACTATCACCTGGGAATGTCAGATGGACATGTTTTGGTTTTGCGTAATTGCTTTTTTGTACCCAACACAACTTGTAATATCATTTCTGTATCTTTAGTTTCTAAAGAAGGTTATGAATTTCCGTTTGTAAGTAATGTTGTAAACATTCACCTTAATCAAGTTTTGATTGGGTCAGGTACATTAAGTAATGGTATATACGTGTTAAACCAACCACAGATTTTTAATGTCCAGAATACACACAAAAGAAAGTCTCTAGAAATAAATCAGACTTTCTTATGGCATTGTAGATTGGGTCACATCAATGAGAGAAGGTTGACGAAGTTACATACAGAAGGGTATTTGAATGCGTTCGAATATCAGTCGTATGCCACTTGTCAATCCTGTCTCAAAGGAAAGATGACCAAGACTCCGTTTACTGGACATGGAGTAAGAGCGAGCGAGCTCTTGGGACTCGTACACAGTGACGTGTGCAGTCCAATGTCTACACATGCCCGAAGCGGACATTCTTACTTCATTACTTTTACGGATGACTTCTCAAGGTACGGTTATGTCTTCTTAATGAAACATAAGTCCGAGGCCTTTGGAAAATTCCAGGAGTATAAGAATGAAGTAGAGAAACAGACCGGCAAAAGTATTAAGATTCTAAGATCGGATCGAGGTGGAGAATACTAAAGTGCTGAGTTCCTGGACTATTTAAAAGAGAACGGAATTCTCTCTCAGCTTACTCCTCCATACACCCCGCAACATAACGGTGTATCGGAGAGACGGAACCACACCCTATTGGATATGGTGCGGTCCATGATGGGTAACGCTGAGTTACCGCGATCATTCTGGGGGTATGCGCTAGAATCAGCTGCGCACCTTTTGAACCGAGTTCCGACTAAGACTGTGCCTTCCACGCCATATGAAATGTGGTGTGGGAAGAGACCCTATCTTAAGCACATTAAGACATGGGGATGTCTGGCTTTTGTCAAAAAGCAGCATGCGGACAAGCTCGAGGCACGCTCAGTACAGTGCAAGTTTGTGGGGTATCCAAAGAACTCAAAAGGATATTTCTTCTACTGTGAAGAGGAACAAAAAGTTCTTGTTTCTCGTCATGCCTACTTCTTGGAAACTGAGTTTTTGGAAAACCAGATAAGTGGGAGCACAGTAGAACTGGAAGAAATTCCAGAACCACGGACTATTACTGAAAGTTTAGTGGAACCAGAAGGTTCGGAAGAACAGGACATTCCTACGCCGCTCCGCAGAAGTAGTAGGCAGTCTCATCCGCACGAGAGATACTATGGTTTTCTCATAGACGGGGATAGAGAGGATTGCATCATAGATTATGATGAGCCTACTAGCTTCCAGCAGGTCGTTCAGAGCGTTGACTCAGTGAAATGGCTGGATGCAATGCGGACCGAAATGGAGTCCATGTACACCAACAAGGTATGGACGTTGGACATTGCTCCAGACAGGGTAAAACCCATAGGATGCAAGTGGATCTTCAAAAGGAAGATTGGTGTAGATGGACAGGTTGAGACCTATAAAGCTAGGCTGGTAGCAAAGGGTTTTCGTTAAAGACCTGGCTTGGACTATGACGAAACCTTCTCTCCAGTAGCCATGCTGAAATCCATTCGGATCCTTCTTGCCATTGCTGCCTTCCACGATTATGAGATTTGGCAAATGGACGTAAAGACAGCTTTTCTAAATGGAAATTTAGAGGAGTGTGTCTATATGGACCAGCCAGAGGGTTTCATTCAGAGTGGGAGCAGCGGAAAGGTGTGCAAGTTGCTTAAGTCCATCTATGGACTAAAGCAGGTATCGCGGAGTTGGAACATCTGCTTTGATGAGACGGTCAAAGAATTTGGCTTTATCAAAAATCCAGATGAACCATGCATCTATAGTAGATTTGTAGCGAGAACTGTAGTATTCCTCGTTTTATACGTGGATGACATTCTCTTAATAGGAAATGACATTCTTATGCTACAATCTGTCAAGGGGTTCTTGTCACACAGGTTCTCCATGAAAGACCTGGGTGATGCCTCGTACATTCTGGGTATCCGGATCTACCGTGACAGATCCAAGAGGATATTAGGACTTTCACAGTCCAGGTACATCGACACCATACTGAAGAGATTCAGTATGGAAGATTCCAAGCGCGGTAACCTACCGGCTTGTCACGGGATCACCCTCTCTAAAGAGATGTCTCCCAAGACTGATTTGGAGAGAGATCGCATGTCTATTATACCCTACGCTTCTACGGTAGGCTCTATAATGTATGCGATGTTGTGTACCAGACCGGATGTAGCTTATGCACTGAGTGTGGTAAGCCGATATCAGTCAAACCCTGGGGAGAAACACTGGATAGCGGTAAAGAACATTCTCAAGTATCTGAGAAGGACTAAGGAGATGTTCTTGGTGTATGGCGGAAAAGACCTCCAGATCGAGGCCTTTGCTGACTCCAGCTTCCAGAGTGACAAGGATGATTCCAAGTCCATGTCGGGTTTTGTCTTTACCCTCAATGGAGGGGCGGTGTGTTGGAAGAGTTCCAAACAGGAAACCGTTGCAGACTCGACGATGGAAGCGGAATACATCGCTGCATCTGATGCCGCAAAAGAAGCTGTCTGGATAAGGAAGTTCTTGAAAGAACTTCAGGTGGTTCCGTCCATTGTTGATCCAATACCTCTGTATTGCGACAACAACGGGGCTATAGCTTTAGCGAAGGAACCCAGGTCCCATCAGAGATCCAGACACATCTTGAGACGGTATCACCTGATCAGGGAGATCGTGGATCGCCAGGAGATCGAGGTTCGGAGAGTCGCTTCAGAAGATAACACTGCAGATCCATTCACCAAGGCCCTGCCCCAGACTCAGTTCGAGCGGCTGATCGAGATGATAGGTCTTCGATACGCCAGTACATGGCCTTAGTGCAAGTGGGAGATTGTTAGTGTATATGCCCTAGAGGCCATTACTGTATCATACTAGTTTGTATATTACTTAATGGAAGCTTGGGATATTCACCTTGTATATACAATCTTGCTCAAAATAGTAGTATGCTACTTGGTTTGTTTCTACTTCAATGTGTACATGTGTTTATTTTTGTATATCGCCTATACACATTAGTAGAGCCCTTAGGATCTTTACTTGATTACCAGCGATGTGATGGCCGTCACACTAGTGGGGCTGGGTAATCTATAAGCACATCCTTATGCAGGTCCCTGGTCGCAGGACTATCGAGACAGGGCATCGATACTCCGGAGTAGACCAGCGCATGCGCTTCTCATCCCAGTGTGGGAGACGGTCTGTCCCACAGCCGTCAGTACGTCGTACTTGAGATAATATGCGGGTGCTCGTTAGGTTACGGGTACACTGGACAGGACTCGTCGGGAACTGACTAGTTGGTATTATGCCTATCGTCAGTTATCAGTTCCCAGGTGACATGAGTACAGCTTAGTCCGCTGACTTGACACTGTCACATCGCCTCGAGTGTGTTCCCACTGTACTTTGATCACTACCCTACCACGGCTCAAAGGAGTCGTGCAAACAGGTAGTGGTTGGGTGCAGTCCCGAAGCACTTGGAGTCAGTGACGGTTAGACAGGATTCGTCTCTCCCGGTATTGGGGGTTGACATCGTGCTGTGTCTAGGAGAGCCATTACACGAGTAGTCCCTGGCCAGGGCAAACGAGATATACTGGTAGGCTTCCAGTGTTATCTCAGGGTGTTTTGGGCTTCGCTCCGGCACGACTTGTACCGCTATTGGGGGACTGACGTTTACCGCCCCCTAGGCCCGCCATGCGATGTATCAGACGAACAGACCAGACTGTATGGAGAATGTCACACTCAGGCTCAGTAAGAGTTCAGATAGGTTTCGCCTCGTCGGTCTTCTTATCGGCATTACCTGGGGACCGTTACGCACAGCTAGTGCCGCTTGCGGTCTGTGGTTAAACCCACTGCCAGCGTAGTGTCGAGTCTTTAGATTCCCACACAGAAAGCTTTTCGCCTTTAGGCAAAAGAGTAGAGGTCGCATAGTATTGCGACAGGTCGCATGGTTTTGCGACAGGGTTCGGTCACATCCATGCACTTGTGCACATACTGTGTCCGGACAGTTTACACTAGCGGGCTTTGTTATAAGCCAGATCCTAGTGTACCTTATGGGATTGGATTTATCCAGTTTGCATTCGTGTTCCTCGGAACGCGGATGCGGGTGTGTATGCACAGTTGACAGGGAGGCAGAGGCAGTGGATTCTCATTAGGGTTGTTGATAGTTGACCGTTGACTATTGACCTTTTGATCAACCCTAATAAGAATATGATATATGATTAACTATTATATTGATTAAGTATTATGGTGACATGGTTGTTGACTTTTGTTGACTTTGTTGACTTGTTGACTTTTGTTGACTTGTTGACTTTGTTGACCGGTTGACTAGGCTTGACTAGTTGACCATCATGATAACCATAGCCATCATTTCATGGCAAAGACTTTTACTTGCTTGCTCATTTGTGTAAAATGAGTGCATGATATGATATGGTTATGCTTGCTTCAACCATCACATAAGACTTTTTTGATATGATGAGTTATCATGACTTTGGATTATGAGAGGGTGAGAGACAAAAGACTTGCTCATTCTTTCTTGCTCATTCTCTCTCTTGTTCTTGAGCTCTCCTGCTTTTGCTCTCACCCTCATCCTCTTGCTCCCTCTCTTGACTCTATGGTTCATATCTCTCATGAGTTGAGAATCAAGAACCATAGATAAAATCCCATTCTAATTCTTCTCTACTCATTCTAGTTCACTAGGTTTAGCAAACCAAGTGAACTAGTTTCTTCAAAGAACAAAGAAGGGGCTAAAGGTTGGAGCTTTCAGGTGGATCTATCTTCGGCGTACGGAGACGACGAGAAGAAGCCAATCGGACCACCATCGGAGCTTGAAGACGAAGGAGTTCAAGACAAGCAAGGTATAACCCCCTAACCGAGTAGCTAGAAACTCAAGTTAGGTTGTTAGATAGATGTTTAACCAAGATCCGGGTTATAGGTCCATGTTACCACCTCCGTAAAAATTGTTTTTTACCAAATTCCGCATTCCCGAAAGTACCGGGAGAGGTAGCATGGACTTACAGGAATATGGTACCAGGAGCGACTCATCATTCGCCATTGGGGTATGGGATTTGGAATTTGGTTGGCGTCTGCATCGCTGCACTGGAACATGGTACCAGGAGCGACTCATCATTCTCCATTGAGGTATGGGATTTGGAATTTGGTTGGCGTCTGCATCGCTGCACTGGAACATGGTACCAGGAGCGACTCATCATTCGCCATTGGGGTATGGGATTTGGAATTTGGTTGGCGTCTGCATCGCTGCACTGGAACATGGTACCAGGAGCGACTCATCATTCGCCATTGGGGGTTAGGGATCGATGGCTTAGGAGACTGGTTTAGATCCCTACCACCTAAGTCTTTTCAATTTTATGGGCCGTGAGTGTCCCATAAAAGCATTTTCTCCCTGCGAGTCCTAAGGATTTCTCAAGTGTATTTTCTCCTTAGGAGTCGTGAGGACCTCCAAGTGTGTTTTTCCTTTGTGAGTCGTAAGGATCCCACAAAGGTTTGTTCTCCTCATGCATCGTGATGACACATGAGTGGGTCTTCCCAATGGAGCATAATTCCAAGGACAGAGACTAACCGCTGGTTAGTGATTGGGGTGGGGCATGGGTATGATGAGAATTATTTGAGCCCGTGGATTGTATACGGCAGTCAATTTGGGGACTGGCCGTAGGGCAGCAGAATTTTGAGAAATTGGATTTTGGTTGGCGTCTGCATCGCTGCACTAGAATATGGTACCAGGAGCGACTCATCATTCGCCGTTGTTTTGTTTTCTTTTTGTTGTACTGCGATTGCTCTATCATTTCAGATTTTCTTATCGCGAAGATCGCGATTGCCCTATCATTTCAGCTTTTATTTTGCTCTTTATTTTTACTCGCTGATTTTTATTGCGAGTTGCCCTATCATTTCGGCTTTTTATTATTTTTGTTTTATTTACACATTTTTTGTTTATTTACATTTTTTTACATTCCCAGTTTAACGACTTAGAGGTCGATGATTCCCAGTTTAATGACATGGTGGTCAGCTGCTTCCAGTTTAACGACTTAGTGGTCATCTGTTTCCAGTTTAAAGACTTAGAGGTCTATCATTCCCAGTTTAACGACGTGGTGGTCCTCTTTGCTTATCCCAGCTCCTTGAACTTTGATCTTGGCGGAGCTGTGTTGATGACCTAGCTCTGTGGCTTGCCGATACATCCGAGGATTGTGAGGTTTTTCCATGCTTGTATTGGTCCTCTGCCCAATCTTTGAAAACACAACAGTCTTCAATGGTATGACTCACCACTCTATGGTATGGGCAATATACGGGATTTCCGGTCATATTCATTTCATGTGGCCTTTTCGGAATAGGCAATTGCAGACCGTTGTTCAAGGCTTCCTCGAATATATTGCGGACCTCAACCCTCCTGAAGGAATACACCTTCTTCTTTCTCTCCATTAGAGTAGGTGCCCTTACTAATGCTGGTTCTTGAGGCCGATCAGTCTTTGGTTCGCCCTTTTCAGATAGTGGCACATGTATGGGAGGATTGGGTTCCCGAAAGGCTTCGGTCTCCATTTGTACGGAATCGGCGGTCGTAGCTTGACTGTTTGCCAACACGCCTTTAGACGGTTCTATCTCTCCCGTCTTGTATTGCCTTTCGACCCAATCTTTGAAGACGAAGCAGTCCTCAATGGCATGACCTATCACCCTATGATAGGGGCAATATTTTGGGTCGTCGGTCATATTCGCTTCCTGCGGTCTCTTTGATTCTGGCAGTTGTAGACCGTTTCTTAGGGCGTCCCTGAATATCTTGTGGACTTTTTCCCTATTGAAGGAATAGGCTTTTTCTAGTTTCTCTTTCAGAGGCGATTCCCCCCCGGCGTATGTATCGGAGGACTGGAGGCTGATTGCGGCCGTTTTTCGCGAAGGCGCTCCGCTCTTAAGTTGAAGGGGGTATCAGTTGGCTGCCTCCGGGTATCAATCCCTGGCTCATGAACCAAAATTTGATTCTGCTGTAATTGGAATCGGGAGACTTGGGTCGCGAGATCTGCCGTGACGTTTGCCAATTCGTCGACCTTGGACTGTCCCTTGGCTAACTTCTCGTCCCTGTCCTGAAGTTGCCTCTGAAGCCATCGGAATAACGCTTGCTCTGTAGTTCCGGCTATGACAACCGGGTCATCTTTATTGCCTGAGCTCAATTCTGCAGGAACCACGGGCTCCTCTGGCTTATCGGCCTGAGCGGGCTCTTCATCACTTAGATCGAGCCGATGTTGGGCAGCGTCCGCCATATCATCACCATGGCTGTGAAGCATGGGAGGGTTCGTTTCTTCATGTCCGACCATGTAAACAGTGCGAACCACATACCCAGCCATCTCTTTATCTTTGGCGGTCGATTTCGCGGAGCGGTCCGGGCTTTGGAAATTCATAAATTTTAACATGTCCAGAGCCCTAGCCCTTTTGTTGCCTCTGTATCTAAGCCTCTTCTGCTTCAGCTTCTCTGCCTTGAGCGCTTGGCAGGCTTCCGCTCTTCGGGAAGCCGCCATAGGCTGAGTGATGGGGAGGCTTAAGAAGACACCCAATCGAGTAGTTGTCAGAGGCGCCGCTGGAGCTTGCCCGAGACGCCTTGTTGCTTTGTTGGTATTGATGGCTTTGCCCCCAGCTGGGGCCAAGGAAAGTCTTTCAAACACCGACTTGCGTTTGTGTTGGGGCGCCCTCGCGACCATGACATTCGGCCTTTTCCCCTTTGAGACCGGTTTGTCTGTTACCGGAGCTTGAGGAGCTGGGACGACGTTAGCTGACACGAACATAATAGAGCCGAATGGTAGCGGCGGCTCTTCCCATTGTCGTCCGAGACTGGCCGGAAGGACCGTCCTGGAGTCTATCTTCATCGTGTAGAAGATGGGAGCTGTGCTGAGAGCCGAGATTATCTTTGGAGACATTGTTGAAAATTGGTTGCTTGAAACCTGCATGAAAGAGCCTTATTTTAGTATTAATATAGACATGTATATTGATTGAGTTCGCATGAACGTTTAATCCGAAATATGGGAGGAGAGACAGGTCCCACCGGGCGTGCCAGAATCTGTAGTGTGTTTTTCGTCACCCCATTGAGATGGGAATACGCGGGTGCTTGTTAGGCGTAATACAGATTCCCCCTTCCTAGGGTAGGCCGGGGTTTAATTATTGTGGGGATCTGAATCTCCGGCAGCGGCGGACTAAGCTGCCGTTAATTACTCCTTGCCTTTGGAGCGAGGGAACCTCCGATTGACGGGTTAAACTGGTCATGCAAACTCAATGTGCAGTGTACGTGTGTTGTGTTTTGAAAGGGGGTTTTGGATATATCGGGAGCCACGCAGAGTTTTTACAGGGGTCCCGCTACCCGGATAGCGGGTTGGGGGTCAAGGGGGCTAGCAGCCCCCTTGCGGGGTGCGGGGCAGCGCCCCGTTAGAATTTTTTTCAATAGGAGCAGTGTCGTGGAGTATGTGTGTGTGTACATATGTATGTATATATGTATATATATATATATATATATATATATACAAGGGGGAAAAGGCATCCAAAGGATGCGTGGGGCCAGCGCCAGCGCTTTGAGCGCAAGAACGCTAGCGCACCACGTGTCAGCACGTGGGCACTCGAGTGCTAGCGCACTGAGCGCTAGCGAGCCACGTGTCAGCACGTGGGCGCTCGGGCGCTTTGGGCGTAGCGTTCTGAGCGAAAGAGCGCTAGCGCGCCACGTGTCAGGACTTGGACGTTTGGGCGCTAGCGCTCTGAGCGCAAGAGCGCTAGCGCGCCACGTGGACGCTCGGGCGCTAGCGCTCTGAGCGCAAGAGCGCTAGCGCATTGAGCGCTAGCGCACTGAGCGCTAGCGCGCAACGTGTCAGCACGTGGGCGCTAGCGCTTTGGGCGCTAGCGCTCTGAGCGCAAGCGAGCCACGTGTCAGCACGCGGGCGCTCGAGCGCCAGCGCAGTAAAAGGGACTTGGTCCCTGCAATGGGAGTTGTACTCCCAGAAAGGAGCACTTTTTATTCTGTATATATATATATATATATATATATATATATATATATGAGGAGTTAAACTCCTAAGATGTTTTGAAGCTGATGAAGGGCTTCTCCCCTTGAGCCCTAGTTCTTCCCCAAAGTGGGGTTTCTGGAGATGGGTCTCCTTCTTCCTCCTTTGTTTGGCCGGATCTTGAAGATCAAGAAATGTGGGATTTTAAAAATCCCTTCTTTTTGAGATCTGATGGTAGATCCAAGTTCCCCTTTGTGGGTTTTATGGTGAAAAACTATTTAGTTTTGAAAAAAGAAGAGTAAAACTATTGATTTAATTCAAAAGAAAGAAGAAGGTTTGGAACCTTCAGAAAGGGGAAAGAGGCACAAATCCTAGGTTTTTGAGAGAATGAAAAGTGTATTCTTTTATTCATCATCATGTTGTCTTATATAGGCTTACATATTTACCTATAGCCCCTTGGGCTTTACAAAATGGCATTTTGCCCATCCCATGTCTCATGTGCTATTTCTTTTTGCACATAAGCCATGGGCTTACAAAAGTTTGGCTTTATGCCCATTTTGTTTACATTCATGCATAAAAAATTACATAAAAATTATTTATTACATGATTTCATTTTGGCATGGGGGAGGGCCGGCCGCTTCATGTTCGGACTCGACCTGGGCATGGGCCCACTTGGCTTGGGGTTGACTTTGACTTTGACTTGGTCAACCGGGGTGCAATTTTCGACTTCAACAAACTTCTCAATATGTTGAGGAGTGCAGAGAGCATGTTGAAAACAACGAAAACTCCCGCTCTGTTATATGGGCCATCTTCCTCTTCCGTCCCAAAAGCCAAGGCCAAGGGAAAGAAAAAGAAGAAGTCCATCAAACAGAAAGGTGGAGTTAAAAAGGCAAAGGGGAAAGACAAATCCGGGGCTGCGGGAAGCAGGAAAGAAGATTGTTTTTACTGCCACAAGTCAGGACATTGGAAACGCAACTGTGCTGTGTATCTTGCTGATCTCAAGAAGAAGAAGCATGCTGATGCTTCCACTTCAGGTGTGTTTGTAACTGAAAACTATTTTTCTTTAAACTCTGCATCTTGGGTATTAGATACCGGTTCTGGTTCTCACATCTACAATTTTATACAGGGATTGAGAAATAGTAGAGTTTTGAAGACAGGTGACCATACTCTGTGGGTTGGAAATGGTTCCAATGTACATGTTGTATCCGTGGGAGAGTATCATCTTGGGTTGCCTTCGGGTTGTATTTTGGTTTTGAACCCATGTTATTTTGTACCCAGTATGCTATGTAATATAATATCCGTTTCTTTGTTGGACAATTAAGGATATCATTTTGTATTGTAAAATAATGTTATGAACATTAACTTGAATCAAGAGTTGATTGGGTATGGTACACTAAATAATGGTATTTACGTCCTGAACCAACACACAATTTTCAATATACAACATACTAATAAAATAAAGTTTTCAGATATAAATGAAGCTTTTCTTTGGCATTGTAGACTTGGTCATATTAATGAAACAAGATTAAACAAACTACATAAAGATGGATATTTAAATCCTTTTGAATATAAATCTTATGCGACTTGCCAGTCTTGTATCAAAGGTAAAATGACCAAAACTCCGTTTACTGGACACGGAGAAAAAGCTGTGGAACTCTTAAGCCTCATACATAGTGATGTATGCGGACCAATGTCTACACATGCTAGAGGTAGTTTTTCATACTTCATTACTTTTACTGATGATTTCTCAAGATTCGGACACGTGTTTCTGATAAAGCACAAATCCGAAGCTTTCGAGAAATTCAAGGAGAATAAACTTGAAGTAGAAAAACAAACAGGCTTGAGCATCAAGAAACTTCGATCAGATCGTGGTAGAGAATATTTAAGTACAGAGTTTTTAGACTTCATAAAAGAGAATGGGATTCTCTCTCAGCTCACTCCTCCTTACACACCACATCACAATGGTGTGTCAGAACGGAGGAATCGTACCCTATTAGATATGGTACGATCCATGATGTGTGATACTGAGTTACCGCTTTTCTTTTGGGGGCATGCATTAGAGACAGCGATGTATCTATTAAACATGGTTCCAACCAAGACTGTGTCTACCACTCCATATGAGATATGGAGTGGAAAGAGACCATCTCTTAAAAGAGTTAGGATTTGGGGTTGTCCGGCTTTTGTTAAAAAGCAGAATCCAGATAAACTCGAGACACGATCGGTCATGTGTAAATTTGTGGGGTATCCAAAACATTCGTATGGATATCTATTCTACCACAAGGAGGAACAAAAGGTGTTTATTGCTCAGCATGCCACATTTTTGGAAAATGAAATCTTTACAGACAATACTGATGGCAATGCGGTAGAACTAGAAGAGGTTCTAGAGACATAAATTACTCAAGACGAATTGGTTGAAACTGATGTTTCAGTAGAACTTCGAGAACCTCAGCCGCTCCGGAGATTTGGTTGAACTTCTTGCCCACCAGAGAGATACTATGGGTTTCTCATTGATGGTGATAGAGAAGATTGCATCATGGATGATGATGACCCTACTAGTTTTCAGCAAGCTATCACGAGTGGTGACTCAGTGAAGTGGCTGGAAGCCCTGAGATCCGAAATGGAGTCCATGTATACGAATAAAGTATGGACTTTGGACGTTGCGCCTCTTGGGATAATACCCGTTGGGTGCAAATGGATCTTTAAAAGAAAGATTGGTATATATGGACAGGTAGAGACCTTTAAAGCAAGGCTAGTAGCGAAAGGTTTTCGTCAAAGACCAGGATTGGACTATGATGAAACTTTCTCTCCAGTAACAATGCTTAAATCCATTAGGATCCTACTTGCTATTGATGCTCACTATGATTATGAAATCTGGCAGATGGACGTTAAAACTGCATTTCTAAATGGTGATTTAGAAGAATGCGTTTTTATGGATCAGCCAGAGGGCTTCATTGACAGTAGGAGCAGCGGGAAAGCATGTAGATTGCTTATATCCATTTATGGATTAAAGCAGGCCTCACGGAGCTGGAACATCTGCTTTGATGATACAATCAAAGAGTTTGATTTTATCAAAAATATAGATGAACCATGCATTTATAAGAAGATTGTAGGGAGTACTGTCACATTTCTCGTATTGTACGTAGATGACATTCTCCTGATAGGAAATGATATTCCTATGCTACAATCGGCCAAACTATTCTTATCACAAAGGTTCTCCATGAAGGACCTAGGTGATGCCTCATGCATTTTGGGCATAAAGATCTATAGAGATAGATCCAAGAGGTTATTGGGATTGTCCCAATCAAAGTACATAGACACCATCCTAAAAAGGTTTAGTATGGAAGATTCCAAGCATGGTGCCTTGCCTGCTTGTCATGGAATCACTCTCTCCAAGGACTTCTGTCCGAAGACTGATGAAGAGAGAGCTCGCATGAGCGTTATACCCTACACTTCAGCCGTAGGATCTATAATGTATGCGATGTTATGTAATCACCCTAATGTAGCTTATGCACTAGCTGTAGTAAGCAGGTATCAATCCAACCCAGGGGAGAAACATTGGATAGCAGTGAAGAACATTCTTAAATACTTGCGAAGGACTAAAGAATTGTTCTTGGTGTATGGTAATTGGGATCTCCAGATGGAGGCCTTTACCGATTCCAGCTTCCAAAGTGATAAGGATGACAACAAATCTATCTCGTAGTTTGTTTTTACCCTCAATGGAGGGGCGGTTAGTTGGAAGAGTTCCAAACAGGATACCGTTGCAGACTCTACGATGGAAGCTGAGTATATTGCTGCAAATGATGCTGCCAAGGAAGCCGTCTGGATGAGGAAGTTCATCGCGGAACTAGGAGTAGTTCCAACAATTGTTGATACAATACCATTGTATTGTGATAATAATGGAGCTATGGCGTTAGCCAAAGAACCAAGGTCCCATCAGAAATCCAGACACATCCTGAGGCGATATCATTTGATCCGGGAGATAGTAGATCGCTAGGAGATCGAGATTCGGAGAGTAGATACAAAGGATAACACAGCGGATCAACTCACCAAGGCCCTCCCACAGCCACAACATGAGCGACTTTTTGAGATGTTGGGTATGAGATACACCAATAACTGGCCTTAGTGCAAGTGGAAGATTGTTAGATATATGTATGCCCTAGAGGCCATTATATGTATAGTGGATGCTTGGACATGTATATATGATTTTAGATTACTTTCTCGCTCAACATGATAGTATGCTATCTGGTTTACTTTATCTTGACATGTTGATTTGATCATGCTTTTATTCATTTGCATATGTTGATAAAGCCCTCGGGATATTTGCTTGACTACTCTGACTATGATGCGGATCATACTAGTGGGGCATGTGTAGTTTATAAGCATATCCTTAAACTGTTCCTAGTCATGGGTGTATCGAGACGGGGCATCAATTTTCCAGAGTAGACTAGCGTATACTATTCTTGTCCCATATGATGGGCGATGGATGATCCCATATCCATCTGGTGAGGTGACACCAAAGATTGTATGCGGGTGCTTAGTATAGACTGGGTACACTGAACGGACTCACAGAGAACTCCTATGTGGTATTATATCTATCGTCGGATAGCAGTTCTCAGGTGACACTGGTACAAGTTAGTCTGTAGTCCCAAGATCGTCATAGAGTCTTGTGTGTCCTCCCACTGTACTTTGATATCCACCCTACCACGGCTTTACTGAGTCGTGCAAACAGGTGGACTTTGGATACAGTCTCGAGGCACATGGAGGCGATGAGAGATAGGAGGGGTTTCGTCTCTCCCGGTATTGGGAGTTGATGTTGTGCTATGCTCGATTGGCTATAACAGGAAGTCCCTGGCCAGGGCTAAAGAGATTTACTGATAAGCGTTATCAGTAGTTTCTCGATCTGTTATGAGCCATACACCAGCATGTCTTATTGAGTTATTGGAGTCGACGATTCCATCCCTAGACTCGATATGCAACATATCTAACGAAGAGACCGGACTGTACGGTAAGTGTTGCCAGTTGGCTCGACGGGAGTTTTTACAGGTTCGCTGGTTTTCTTCTGATTGCTCAATACCCGGGTGGCCGTTACGTTTAGCTGACCGCTTGTGGCTTGTAGGTATTTGATATGATCATTATCTACTGCCGGCGTATTGACGAGTCTTAGAGTCCTACAATGAAGTTTCCTAGCTCAGGCGAAAAGATGTGGTGTGCATATGAGATATGCGCGGGACCCGATTAAATACGGATATGTGATACCGTATATTAATCGGGCATTTTCTATTGGTCGGGTTGTATGTGATATGACCGGTTTGCAAAATCAAGTGTTGATTTAACAAATGACTTTTAGATTAATTCTTTAATTAAACCCTTTTTTTCTATTTTTGTATGCATGCATGTATGCACATGATGATGTGCATGGACACATACATATATACATTGTATCATGTTTGTTGATACATATTTGGTGGCAATGCAAGACTCATATTGTAGTAATTATCTATTTATTTATCATTTTGAATTAAAGGAAAGGATAATTCACACATGGTTAATGTTTATCATCTTTGACCATACATCAACTACTTTTTAACCTTGAGTTAATTATCCTTTTGCTTTATTAACTCAATGATAAAGATCTAGATAATTACTAACCATGGTTGAAGTGAGAAGAATTAATATAGATTATTCTTTCTCATTTCAATTATTCATTCATATCATTATCTTTTGAGCTCAAGCTTAGCCACCATCTTCTTCTTCCTCTTTTGAAAATTTCTTTGAGTGAAGTTGATAAAAAGAAAGGGTTTTGATTATAGAATGCAAACCAAATCATCATACTACACACATCTAGCCCATTTGTGTAGGGTGTTTGCTCTACTTCATTCACAAATCAAGTAAAGTAAGGAGCTTTGGGCAAAGGGACTTCGGGTGGATCTTCGTGGACTAAGAAGGCTTCCAACGATCCGTTCCAAACTCTCATAGTGCCAAGGAGTCACCAAGGGAGGTCTACAAAGGTTGTAATCTCTACCCTTAGTGATAGTTTTTCATTTGCATGTGATGCTTAGTCAAATAAAACCCTATATTTCTAGTTATGATTCTTTTCAAGTTCACATAGCACCTTCAAATTTTGATTTTGGCATATGTGATGCTTCTAAAACCTTGATAAGGTGCTAGGTAAACCAAACAGAGCCATTACACGAAGTCCTTAGCCAAGGCAGGAGATTTACTAGTAGTTATTCCAGTAGTATCTCAGGGTGTTCTGGGCTACACTCCGACACGACTTATACCGCTTTTGGGGGTCTGACGTTACCAACCCCCTAGGTTCGATATGCGATACTCATAGACGAACGGACCGGACTGTATGAATATTGTCACTGATAGGCTCAGTAGGGTTGCTCATCGGCTTCTCTTTTGCTCAATACATGGGCAGCCTTTACGTACCGCTAGTACTACTGATGTGCTTGTGGTTAAACCCACTGCCAGAGTATTGACGAGTCTTTAGAGTCCCCCACAGATAGTTTCCCAAGTTCGGGCGAAATGTTGTAGAGGTCGTATGGTTTTATAGCAAGGTTCGAACATACACGTGCACTTGTGCATGTGTCATAATTCGGACGGATAATACTAGTGGGTTTTGGTTTAAGCCGGATCCTAGTATTATATTGTGTAGGAATATTTTTGTCTCGTTGTATTCGTATTCAGTCGAAATACGGATATGGGTATGTATATATGGTTGAGGGGTATTCTCGTAATTTCATTACAAGATACTTCTAGAAGATGCCACCTCATTATTATATAAACCATTTGGATTAATGGTTTAATGAGGTGGAGGGTGACTCATGTTTGGCTTTAAATGAAGCATGATTGTTTCGGTGATTCATGGGGTGAGTCATTAAGTGACTCACCTTACACTATTCTTTCATGATAAGTTTTGTGAGATATTTTGCTTAACCTTTGGGGTTTATTTTTTTCTTGAGTTGCAAGCTAGAATGAAAGATCTCACAACACTTAGCCATGATGTTTTTGATGAGTTACTTCTCTCACCCTCTTTGGCTTCATCTTCTTCCTCCACCCATAATGTCTCATGAGCTGAGAAACATTGGGTGTCTTGAGACAAAGTAATCCTACACACTCTCTACTTCATCTTGGACATGTCGGTTGGCAATTTTCATGTCCGAGTTGCCTCGGTATAGAGGCGGGAGCCCGTATAAAAATTCGTTGACGTGGTGCCACTTCGACGAGGAGACAGGAGATCGAGCGAGATCGGAGATACCACGTGGAGCTAAGGATGGTGGCTAAAGATCGAAGGACACAGATCGATCGGTATAGCCATTCTATCATCTTTGTAGTTTGCTGGTTTAGTGTTAATGGCACGATCCGGGTGAAATTTTGCGTTAGAGCCAGTTCATACCGTGTTTGGCCTCGGATTGACGGCCGGGGTGCTACCGTAGACTTACAGCTGAGTGTTCAACACTTATTGGGCAGTGCCCAGCGCCTCACGTGTTCCCTACGTGGACGCCATAAAGAGTGCTTAGCACTCCATATAAAGACAAAACGAGTAAAGTGTTCAACTCTTATTGGGCAATTCCCATGATTGAAAGCTCTACATGATTATATGTGGGCGTCAGAACTCATATAATTGATCAGCACTTTTTTCATAAAAAAAAGGAACTGAATAAACAGAGCCCAAATAAGTGCTTAACACTTTTTCAGGAAAAAGGAAAGACTAAGCAGACTAAAGCACAAATCGGCTAAGTTGCTAAAGTCTTGCAACAGAGTCCAAATGCTCTGTTGCTGGGTTTTAAATAAAGAAGATCCTAAAATGTTGTTAAGTGGATCTTATTCTCAAATTAGACTAACATATCCTAACAAAGAAATTAATCGAGCCTATATGCTCTCGATTTCCAAGGTCTCAAATATGACTAAAAATTCTTAAGCCCACAACAAACCCTTTTCCCTCAAATACGGGATTTGGTTCAAAGGTACATCTTTTCACACCTCTGATACATGTCGTTCTAATTCTCCAACGTCTTAAGAGAGGTGGCGGGTCCCGACGGCCAATAACTTCTTCATGCATTGACGTGCATGCCTCAAATCGGATTGTGCCCCAAATTGGGCACATTCCATATCTCCATTGTTCACTCTGCCACGTAACAAATACATGTGCGCATAGGGTGAATGATGGACCGAAATGTCCCTAAACTAATATTCGCCTCTAAAATGGCGATAAAGGACTGAAACCTCCTTAAAATTAACATTTCGCCTCAAACACGGCGATAATGGACCGCGATATCCTTAAACTAAAATCATCGAGCCCAAATTTTCATATGTTTAAGTTGATCTTAATCTCAAACCAGATTAATGATCCTTAAATCAAACCAAATCCAAATATAAAAATTATACGGATTTGGACTAATCCACGTCCTACAAGCGAAGACATAAATTAGTCTCCGTATACAATCCATGGGCAACCAAAATAAAACAAAAACATACACACGATATGAAGTGAACTTCCGGAGCAGGAGAAAGTGGTTATCGCGATGCGGTAACGTAATTAAATGCAGGGGCTTGCGCTTGCAGGGAAGAGCGTCCCCACAATCAAAAAACCCTTCATAAACAAGGGGAATTTGACGAAATCTGCTACAACGGCCGCACCCGTCCAAACCTCCGATATACGGTGCTATAAATCAACTTGGCATATTCGGAGAGGTGGACGGATAATTCCAAATAGCATCTGCCCCCAGGATTAAGGACGGACGTCCCGACTTCCCGGTCCGTCTTCCGGCGGTGAACAGATTCTTGTTAGTTGTATGTATGCCCTAGAGGCCATTATTGTACATGATTGTATATTATAATGGATGCTTGGACATATATAGGGAGGACTTTCTTGCTCGACATGATAATATGCTATCTGGTTACTCTTTATCTTAACATGTATACTTGTACTATCTCTCTGTTACATGTTGATAAATCCCGTAGGATGTGTACTTGACTAGCAGGGCTATGATGCAGATCATACTAGTGAGGCCAGGGTAGTCGGAAAGTACATCCTTTAATTGTTCTTAGTCAAGGGAGTATCGAGACGGGGCATCAATATTCCAGAGTAGACTAGCGTATACATTTCTTGACCCATCTGATGGGCGATGGATGATCCCATATTCATTGGTGATTGACATCAAAGATTATATACGGGTGCTCAGTGAAGACTGGTTACACTGAACAGGACTCGCCGAGAACTCCTACATGGTATTATACCTAACGTCATATTGCAGTTCTCTGGTGACACCGGTACAGGTTAGTCTGTAGACCCGAGATCGTCATAGAGTCTTTTGTGATTCCCACTGTGCTTTGATTTCCACCTTACCACGTTCAAGAGAGCGTGCAAAACGGTGGTTTTTGGGTACAATCCCGAGTCACATAGAGGCAATGAGCGATAGGAGGGGATTTCGTCTCTCCCGGTATTGGAGGTTGATGTTGCGCTGTGCTCGATTGGCCATAACAGGAAGTCCCTGGCCAGGGCAGATACTGAGATTTACTGGTAAGTGTTATCGGTAGTTTCTCGACCCGTTATGAGCCTCACATTGGCATGACATATCAAGTTATTGGGGTCTGACATTTACCACTCCCAGACTAGATATGCGACATATCAGAAGAAGAGACCGGACTGTATGGTAGTGTTACTGATAGTTTTTGCTGGAGTTTAGACAAGCTTGCTTGATGATCTTCTGATCGCTCAATACCCAGGTAGACATTACGTCCAACTAGTGCTGCTGACGGCTTGTGGGTAACTGATATGATCATTATCTACTGCCGGCATATTGACGAGTCTTTAGAGTCCTACACAGAGGTTTTCTGGCTTAAGCGAAACGAAGTAGGGCACATATGTGATATGTGCGGGACCGAGATTGATACTTGTATGTGATACAATATTCTAATCTCGCGATGTAGGTTATATGTGATATAGCCGGATTATTGAATCAAGTGTTGATTCAATGATTTGATATTAGTCGGTTATATATGATATAGCCGGATTATTAAATCAAGTGTTGATTTAATAATTTAATATATAATTATATATTTGATATATTAATATATATTAACTAATATGAGCTCACATAAGAATTTCTTTTTCTCATTGTACATTTAATATATATGTGATATTTATTAATGTATTATTTCCTTTGTGTCATGCTTGATGATACATTATACATGGGTGTATGAGACTCATACCATACCATAAGATAATTAGGGTCAATATTTATTTAGAGAATAAACAAAATTAGGTGGAAATAAGCATGGCTAAGAGGCTTGGAGAAGCTTGTGGTAGCTTTGACTTAAGTCTACTAATTTTGTTTTTACTTTAGATATTTATTAATCCAACCATTATCTTTAGCCATGTTTAAGTCTCTAATTTGATCATATATGATATTTTCTCACCCATGGTTTCCATTCTATTCATTCACCACTTCATCTTCTTCATCTCAATTAATCTCACTAGGTTTTCTTGAGGTGAAGAAAAAGAGTGAGAAAAATTATTCTAAAGTGAGAAAAATTTCTACTTCATCAATCTACACTAGACTAGACATTTAGTATAGGTTGTTTGCTTCACTAATTCTCAATTAGTGAAGAAGTAACTTGAGTTAGAGTCTCATCGACGTAGATCATCTTCGGCCTCGAAGATCTTTAAGTAAGCTTGTTCCTTTCATCTTGTGGAGCCTAACGATAGTCCGGGAGACCACTACTTGGAGAGAAGGGACTACTACACGGAGCTTTAGAAGTGAAGGACCGGTCTACAAAAGTTGTATTCCTTGTTTACTTAGAGTAATGTTTGTTTACTTGCTATAAAACCTTAATTCTCTAGTTACATCCTTGGTCCAGGTTTCTTAGCACTCTAGTTTTTATAAAATTGCTTGCTTGATGCCTTAGAAAACTTAGTAAGCGTGCTAAGGAACCCAGCAGTGGTATCAGAGCCAAGCTAGAGCATTAGGAGTTGCCTAGACGACGTTAAAGTGTTCGATCGAACTCCGAAAACCATATTTCCCATGCTCTCTGGAAATTTTTCCAAATGTTGGATTTTTCCAAGTTAAAAATATTCAAAAAATCATGCAGGGTTTTCTATGGACCCACAAGAAGAATGAACTCCTAACTCGACCATACGACCGCGGAACCGCTGCCAAACACTAGGGTTGGCGGCGGTTCTGCGGCGCTGTTGGCGAGGCAAGGAACGACCCTTCTTGTGTAGGTCCGTAGGTGCTGTTGGCATGTTCTGGGTATTTTTTCTGATACTAAAGTGTTGAGATCTCTGGGAAATGTGGGTGTTTGTTGATTCAATCGAAATGTTTAACATCGTCTAGCTATATGTGATATATGATACAATATTTGGAATCCACAATAATTAGTTTTGTGAAAACTGGTTTGAATTTTGTAAACCTAGCAATTTAGTCTCTTTTGATCGGTTGCCGCGGGGTTTTGATTCGGATCAAAACTCCATCACAATCTCGTATAGTACGCGAACGCGCGACGGGTAACACTAATAGATAGCTACGCCCTATAGCTCCGACCAAGTGACTGTAGGAGAACCCCGTTGCCTAAAGCATCCGTTCGGGTGCTCACGGCCGTGGTGTTCCGCCTAAGTGCTCTTCGTCGACGGCATCGGGGGTGAGGCCGTCTACTAAAGTCTCCGATGAGCATTCGATCAGGATGTTGGGAATCTTGTTGAATTGCCCGACTAGTTATTGAAAAGTGTTTTCAATATCGAGACTAAAATGCGGGGTTTATAATGTTAGACATGAAATTCGGAATATGAGATATTCCGGGTTTATGATGTCTAAGGAATTCATTTGGTTAGGCAGGAAATCCGAAATATGTGATATTTCGGATTTATTATGTCTAAGGTGGTTGCGGATTCCAATTATTGTAGTTTTCACTTTCTTTTCTGCGACCGTAAGTGTAATTGTAACGATCTTGAAATCGTTTTGTGCTTGTTTCTGTTTTTGGGTGAAATTCGTCGGTATTGTCAGTTTTATACCGATTGTGATCAAACGGCCATATCGATTTGCCAGCACCTAGTTTTGATAAAGTAAAGCTTGTGCGCACACTTTGAGAGTATATGGGACGTTTTGGTGCAATTTGAATTTTTCCCATTTTTAATGTTATTTTAATCCGGTTTGCACTTTTCGGGAAATCTTTTCCTTTGCATCTTTTCTTAAAAATTTTCCTAAGTAACTAAACCACATAGGATTGAGTGTGTGGCCTAGGTTTAATGGAAGAGAAAAGAATAGAAAAGAATGGATAAGAAGGTGCATGAATGGTTGACTAGGTGTGTGTATGCATTTATTGCTTTGAATTTTTGCATTATTGCATAGATAATTCACTCTCTCTCTCTCCTTTCCTCACATGGCCGAGCTCCCTCTCCCCTCTACTGCCCTTAAGCAATTCCCTTCTCATTTCTATCATAAATCATTCACAAAATCCAATTTTCTTCACAAGTTATCATAAAAATTACATCTTGTGCATGTTTTTCTCTTGTTCTTCACTTGGAGCATGCAAAGTTTGGTTCTTGGTGTTCTTTTGGATAGGTAAAGTTCTCTTACTGTTATTTTAAGTGTTTTTAGTGTTGTTTAACTAGATAATTGCAGTTTAGATGTTTAAATTAGGTTTTGATACGAAATATCGTATTTTGGTGTCGGTTTGTGGTTTTGATAACCTGCTTTGATCCGGGATGTCTACTGATGAATTCAACATAGAGGTTGTGTTTTACTAGAGGACCTGGAGCACCACCAGAGAGACGAGCCCCATCCCACCGGCCTGGGCCGGCGAGCACTTGAGGAGGGGCCGGCGACGCCGGCCAAAGTAGTGAGTTAGGGTTTGGGTTTTGGTCTGTAGGTGTCTGCTAGGGTTTGGGTTCCTCTGGTCTTGTTGAAATTGTTTAGTTTTCACAGTAGGAAAATCTGGGATCAATTGTGCAGTTTCTAGTGTTTCGTGTTCGTGCGATACGTGTTACGACACGCGTCGTGCCGTTTTCGTGGTTTCGCTCTTAAGTCGTTTTCGTCGTGTCGCTACTCTCGTTAGCCACGATACGAACACTTAAGAGGTGGTTGTGTGTTGTTGTGTCGGTTAGATGTAGCTAGTTCGTATTTCGTAGCTATTATTGATATATGTATATTTTTGTTGTTTATATGTTGCAGGTTCGCAGACGAGGACTACGGACACTGCCACAGGGGGATTCAGGTGGTAGATTCATCTAGCTTGGAGTGTGGGTGAGTAGATTTAACATCTACAGGGGAATCGCCCGCATGGCGTTATGCGTCTGGGCTAGAAACCTTTACCTTTGTCGCATATTCTATATCATGTTTAGAATTGCGCATATACCTGACTGCTTAGTGATAGTTGTGATTGGATTAGTATCCTTAGGACACTGCACTATTATTGACGGCTCAGATTGCGAGAGCACTGATTGGATGCCACACACACCGTCAATAATTGCCATGTCATACACGACCATATTTTAGAAATGCTATTGTATGGTTAGGGACATTGTGACTTTGATACATATTTTCTTATCGCTATACTTAGACTTGACATGCTAGTTCCTGTTTACCTATAGGATGTTGTATCAGTAGGGCTAGATACATATACACCTAGGGACATGGATACAGGTGTACATGTATTTCATACTTATACCTGATAGGTATATTACATTATCATATTGGCAGGTGTACTCGTATTTCATACCTATACCTGATAGGTATATTACATCATGACATTGATACTTTCATACTTTACTTATACCTGATAGGTATATCACATCAGTATACAGGCAGGTTACATGTATTTCTTATTTATACCTGATAGGTATACCACATCACCTTATAGGTAGATACCTATATTTCTGCTTTACGATTCATGTATTCATTTATTATCTGGTGAATGCTATGCTATTCATTTATACGCTTTCATTACAGTTTCATATTGCGTATATTTATTCATGGATTATCGCATTGTTATATGGATTTTTCATGATGTTTTCTGGATTTGGGGACCGTGGTAGTTCATGAAATTATGCATACATGAAGACCCGGTTTCCTTAAGATGATATTATAGCATCCACCATGAGATTTATCGGTGCAGATATATATATCCTATGCGAGGAGGCGTCGAGAGCCGCATGAGGATACATGGTGGGGCCCGGAGGTACCCCGAAGCAAGAATGTTGTCGGAGTGAGCCGATGAGGCCTAGGGGAGCTATACTTTCCGGTGACATTACCAGAGACTCGGCGGATATCAGGGGGATACCGTTGGGAGTCATGTGCGTATCGATACGTCGAGAGGCGAGGGGCAGACAGAGGCACTCGGGCTCTCGTGATAGCGTATGATACGTACTTATCAGTTTTCTGTGTCGATGCTTGACACATTGGTTTTTATGATATTCCTAAATACTCTTGTATATATAACAGGGGATTGAGCCGCTGTTATATATGCCTTTACACCAATATTAGTGGAATGGGACGCTAATATATGTGTACTGCCCTCATCATATTTATATATGTCATTATATTTAGGATGTTAGGACTGTGCTGGAGATTTGACTTGAGATTCATGAGATTCATTGGGATTGGATGATGATATCGTACACACTAGAGACGTGAGATCCACTTAGTGTGGTACATATGATATATTGTGAGATATACTGAGATTGTACAGACGAGATATGTGGGATCCACTAGCTGTTGTACATGTGATATAGGTGAGAGATACCTGATATTGTACAGACGAGATATGTGGGATCCACTAGCTGTTGTACATGAGATATATGTGAGATATCCCAGATATTGTACATACGAGAGATGTGAGATTCACTTGTATGGTACATTTGATATATGGGAGATATACTGTTATTGTACATACTAGAGATGGGAGATCCACTTACTGTTGTACATTTGATATGATAGATATACTGATGTTGTACCTACTAGATATGTGAGATTCACTTGTGTTGTACATTTGATATATGGGAGACATACTGATATTGTACATATTAGAGATGTGAGATCTACTTGACTTGTACATTCGACACTTATGTGAGATACATTTGATATTGTGTAGTTTGAGGAGATGTGACACTTAGACGATATGAGAGCGGATTTGGTGATTGATTGAGGATTGGGATATTGATTTGTCTAGATGGATTTTGATCCTACCACGATGTCAGGATGCCGTGGATTTGACATATTTCACTCCATACCTCATCTTTATATACTTGTGCACTGTTTTATGTATTAGGAGTACCTGTGAGAGTACCTCCCTGAGAGTTGCACATTTACTTTCTCATATCCCCAGAGCATGATTATTGCATACTGTTGTCACATTATTATTGCAGGATATATTGGTGGTACTTGAGAGTGTACTTTCCATTATTACGTACTCATGACATGTTATTATTGAAATGGACATATATTAGATTCATGCTGTACGTTCATTCTCGCGATTACCAGCATATGTTATTTACTATTCACGAGTTGGCAACTCACCCCCGTTGTGCCACAGGTTTTGCTGGAGTTTCCCCAAAGTAGTCAAGGCAAGCTATTCAGCTATTCAGCTACACACTCATCTATCATCTTTTGGGTTGCGGATACCACTTCGCCTGTTAGTGTGCAGTTTTGCCAGGTGGGTTTTGTGGTTATCTGAGAGTGTATTGTATATTCGTTGTATATTGTACTCTCCATCTATTACCAGATTGTTGTGACTTAGAGACTTGGTGAGGACGGTTTTGTATATACTGTGGATTTGTGGATTTTATACAGTTCCTTTTCTTTTGTCTCTTATTTCTTCGCTACGGCGTCGTATATATGTTGTGGTGTTGTTTTCCGCCGTTGGGCGTGGATTTTGCTCCCGTTTGGGATGCTTTACTTTATATTCATGTTGTACCCTTTTTGGGGGCTAGTTTTATAAAGGAGGTGCTGCCAAAATTTTAAAGAAAATGGGGACTCTTTTAAAAGAATTTGGGTTGTGATTTCAAACGTTTCCAAAACTTATTACTATCTTTTCCGTATTTTTATGGTTTAGATTTCTGGGTTTTGGCTTTCTTTTACTGCGTTACGTCTGGAGGCGTTGCGTAGTATTAGGGCCATCACGTACCTTTTTGGGTCGTGACAAAGTTGGTATCAGAGCGTGGTTTTACCTTTCGGAGTGTAGGATGACCCTGGTATGATGGAGTAGGTAACCTAAGCGGAGTAACGTACTGTGGGTATGTCTGCAGCATACTTACGATGCAGTATTTCGCCTAAAGTGCCTAAGTACAATTTCTTGAGATTCCTTCCTTGATGATTCATATCCTTGAGATTCGATTTCCTTGTTCTTATCGAATCCTATCTCTATTTATAGTCTTGCCATTGATGACTACGGGGACTCAGAGTGATGCAGCGAGAGCCGAGGTCAGGGTTAGCTCGGGTGAGACGAGCACTGACCAGGAGGGCACTCGTGTTGCACAGTTGCAGACGGATCAGCCTTTGACTGATCAGCTAGCTAGACTTGTGACAGAGATGCAGGATTTGCGCCAGACGATGAGATCATTAGTTGATGCCATTAGAGCGCAGCGACAGGAGGTTGTCACCCCAGTTGGACAGTTGTTCCTTGGGATCAGCGTGCAGCAGTCTGTTACTTACGTAGCACCAGTGGATGTAGCTCCAGTCGATGAGACACGTATTCCAGAGACTTTACGAGTTCCAGGACAGTGGAAGACCCGTACAGGTGTGCCAGTCCAGGGACAGAGGTTCAGTCGTCGTGACAGGTTTCGTGCACGGCATAGGAGTACAAGAGGTGTGAGACGAGGACAGTCGTCTAGCTCTTATCCCCAGGATGGTCGGCAGTTTTCTTCCGGATGTTATCGGTGCGGGAGCTTAGATCATCGGGTTAGAGTTTGTACTGAGCCACGTAGATGCGAGACAGCTATACTACAGAGTGGAGGATTTCAGCCAGTTGTGGGTAGGAGGCAGACACGAGGGTTTGTTTCTACTCAATCGGACGCTTGGACGTCCAATGCGGAGCTTTCAGGTATCCTTGTTCATGTTCGTTGATGTACTTGTTGGTTTTTCGCACTTTGTGTCGTGGTTGGGACGAGGATCTTGTTAGATAGATCAGCCGTTTTGTTGTGTTAACTTCTGGCAGCGATTCTTTTGTTGCGCGACACGTATTTCAGTCGTATGCCAATCGGTGAGGAGATTTTGCCGTCATTGGATCCTTCGAGAGATGTTGGATTTGACGTTCTCCTGGGCATGGATTGGTTAGCTACGTGTTAGGAGTCTGTGGACTACCGTGTGGAAACAATCAGGATTTGTTTTCCCGGCGAGTCAGTTCTTGTTGTGTAGGTGGATAGTCGTGCCGCCTTTCACAGCTTGAATTCAGCCTTTTTCGCTAGTTAGTTTTGGAGGAGATGTCGTGGATTCTTGGCGTTCATTCGAGATACCGGAGCTACATTGGGATTGTTGGGCCGGGTAGTTATCGTGCAAGAGTTCTTCGACGACATTCCAGAAGAGTTAGCGAAATTCAAGGAGCTTAAGGATCGGCTGCAGAGTTGTTGGTTGGGAGGTTTGTGTGTCCGTGTGTTTCGCTTGTGGGAGCCCCTAATTCTGTTCGTTCAGGAGAAAGACGACAGTTTGCGGTTGTGGATTGATAGATCGTCAATTGAACCGGCTTATGGTGCGGTTAGGTATCTGTTACCTTGATTGGACGATTTCTTCGATCAGCTCCAGAGTGCGAGACTTGTTCTAAGTTTGTTTGGGATCTGGTCATCATTGTTGCGGGTTTGGAGTAGTGGCATTCCGAATTTTGCTTTTGTGCGTGCTACGGGCAGTTTGTGTGTTGGTAGTGTCGTTGGACTTGCCAATGCCCTAGCAGCATTTGTGGGATATGATGTACCAGATTTCTTCAGGCCGTTCCTCGACCAGTTATGGTTGTGTTTTGATGACATTCTGGTCATTTTCTTTGTGTTTTGAGGAACAGGAGCAGCATTTGAGAATGTGTTTTGCAGACATTGGTAGAGCCCTGTGGTTTGCTAGTTTCTCGGAGTGTTCCTTCAGGCTTGTTTGTGTTGACTCCTAGGTCTTGTAGTTACGGGAGACGGTTTCGTATGGTTCCGAGGGAGATCGTGACCGTACAGCTTAGACCCAGACTTGTGTTCGGACAGAGTTCCTTTGATGTTGGGTTTAGCAGGTTTTTACCGCCGTTTCGTGCAGGATTACTAGAGTATTGTTGCACCGTTAACTGTGATGACCTAGAAAGGAGGTTCTTTTCTGTGAACTGAGGCATGTGTGCAGAGTTCTCAGCAGTTGGAGATTGGTTAGCAATTGCATCAGTTCTTGCTTTTGATTCGGAGACCTTGATTGTGACAAGGTTGTGCTAAGTTAGGGATGCGTTTGTGTACCTGATGTTATCGGGTAGAGACGTGAGATCCTAGGGCAAGCACATCAGTCAACTCTCTGTGTTCATTCAGTTCCGCCAACATTGACGTGACTTGTGAGATAGTAACAGGTGGACAGGAATGTGAAGAGAAATTTTAGGTTTCGTTTCAAGGTGTTTGTTTGGTTTGTTGTTTGCGGCAGTTGGGATCGTCACTCGCCATTGTTAGGATACTTCTGGATAGCTGTTATCAGGAGACATTTCAATTGGCAACCTTTAGGTTTAGTCAGGTAGTGTCGATCACCAGTCTGTTTTTCTGACTCAGCGTAATAGGATTTTTGGACCTCAGCTAGTCTAGAGACTTCGGAGATGTTCCAGTTGGTTCAGGTCAGGATGATAGTAGCCCAGTGCAGACAGAGACTGTATGTCGACCAGGTAGGTCGCAGATTGAGTTCGCAGTGGGAGATCATGTATTCCTACGGACTTTCCGATGAATGACATGTTGAGTTTTGGGAAGCTTATCCCAGGATTTTTGGTCCTTTTGAGATCCTTTATGTGAGTTAGTTTTCGTTGCTTTAATTTGGCACTTCCGCCCAGATTATAGATTATTCACCCCGTTTTCATGGTGTTGATTTTTGGCAAATACCTTCATGACTTTTTCACATGATTCAGCACAGACCATTGGTTTGGACTCGATCTTTTCGTTCACCGGCAGCCATGTGTGTAATGGTTCGGCAGGTGGAGAAATTTCGGTCAAGGGTCTTGCTATCTGTAAAGAGTTTCCTTGGACGTAGCTGTATAGTGAGGGGATCACTTGGGAAGCTGCGAGTGAGATTTGGGAGTTTTATACTCTTCTCTTTGAAGGTATGCTTGGTGAAAATTTTAAATTCGGGGACGAATTTTTATAAGGGGGGGAGATTGTAACGATCTTGAAATCGTTTTGTGCTTGTTTCTGTTTTTGGGTGAAATTCGTCGGTATTGTCAGTTTTATACCGATTGTGATCAAACGGCCATATCGATTTGCCAGCACCTAGTTTTGATAAAGTAAAGCTTGTGCGCACACTTTGAGAGTATATGAGACGTTTTGGTGCAATTTGAATTTTTCCCATTTTTAATGTTATTTTAATCCGGTTTGCACTTTTCGGGAAATCTTTTCCTTTGCATCTTTTCTTAAAAATTTTCCTAAGTAACTAAACCACATAGGATTGAGTGTGTGGCCTAGGTTTAATGGAAGAGAAAAGAATAGAAAAGAATGGATAAGGTGCATGAATGGTTGACTAGGTGTGTGTATGCATTTATTGCTTTGAATTTTTGCATTATTGCATAGATAATTCACTCTCTCTCTCTCCTTTCCTCACATGGCCGAGCTCCCTCTCCCCTCTACTGCCCTTAAGAAATTCCCTTCTCATTTCTATCATAAATCATTCACAAAATCCAATTTTCTTCACAAGTTATAATAAAAATTACATCTTGTGCATGTTTTTCTCTTGTTCTTCACTTGGAGCATGCAAAGTTTGGTTCTTGGTGTTCTTTTGGATAGGTAAAGTTCTCTTACTGTTATTTTAAGTGTTTTTAGTGTTGTTTAGCTAGATAATTGCAGTTTAGATGTTTAAATTAGGTTTTGATACGAAATATCGTATTTTGGTGTCGGTTTGTGGTTTTGATAACCTGCTTTGATCCGGGATGTCTACTGATGAATTCAACATAGAGGTTGTGTTTTACTAGAGGACCTGGAGCACCACCAGAGAGACGAACCCCATCCCACCGGCCTGGGCCGGCGAGCACTTGAGGAGGGGCCGGCGACGCCGGCCAAAGTAGTGAGTTAGGGTTTGGGTTTTGGTCTGTAGGTGTCTGCTAGGGTTTGGGTTCCTCTGGTCTTGTTGAAATTGTTTAGTTTTCACAGTAGGAAAATCTGGGATCAATTGTGCAGTTTCTAGTGTTTCGTGTTCGTGCGATACGTGTTACGACACGCGTCGTGCCGTTTTCGTGGTTTCGCTCTTAAGTCGTTTTCGTCGTGTCGCTACTCTCGTTAGCCACGATACGAACACTTAAGAGGTGGTTGTGTGTTGTTGTGTCGGTTAGATGTAGCTAGTTCGTATTTCGTAGCTATTATTGATATATGTATATTGTTGTTGTTTATATGTTGCAGGTTCGCAGACGAGGACTACGGACACTGCCACAGGGGGATTCAGGTGGTAGATTCATCTAGCTTGGAGTGTGGGTGAGTAGATTTAACATCTACAGGGGAATCGCCCGCATGGCGTTATGCGTCTGGGCTAGAAACCTTTACCTTTGTCGCATATTCTATATCATGTTTAGAATTGCGCATATACCTGACTGCTTAGTGATAGTTGTGATTGGATTAGTATCCTTAGGACACTGCACTATTATTGACGGCTCAGATTGCGAGAGCACTGATTGGATGCTATTGTATGGTTAGGGACATTGTGACTTTGATACATATTTTCTTATCGCTATACTTAGACTTGACATGCTAGTTCCTGTTTACCTATAGGATGTTGTATCAGTAGGGCTAGATACATATACACCTAGGGACATGGATACAGGTGTACATGTATTTCATACTTATACCTGATAGGTATATTACATTATCATATTGGCAGGTGTACTCGTATTTCATACCTATACCTGATAGGTATATTAGATCATGACATTGATACTTTCATACTTTACTTATACCTGATAGGTATATCACATCAGTATACAGGCAGGTTACATGTATTTCTTATTTAAACCTGATAGGTATACCACATCACCATATAGGTAGATACCTATATTTCTGCTTTACGATTCATGTATTCATTTATTATCTGGTGAATGCTATGCTATTCATTTATACGCTTTCATTACAGTTTCATATTGCGTATATTTATTCATGGATTATCGCATTGTTATATGGATTTTTCATGATGTTTTCTGGATTTGGGGACCGTGGTAGTTCATGAAATTATGCATACATGAAGACCCGGTTTCCTTGAGATGATATTATAGCATCCACCATGAGATTTATCGGTGCAGATATATATATCCTATGCGAGGAGGCGTCGAGAGCCGCATGAGGATACATGGTGGGGCCCGGAGGTACCCCGAAGCAAGAATGTTGTCGGAGTGAGCCGATGAGGCCTAGGGGAGCCATACTTTCCGGTGACATTACCAGAGACTCGGCGGATATCAGGGGGATACCGTTGGGAGTCATGTGCGTATCGATACGTCGAGAGGCGAGGGGCAGACAGAGGCACTCGGGCTCTCGTGATAGCGTATGATACGTACTTATCAGTTTTCTGTGTCGATGCTTGACACATTGGTTTTTATGATATTCCTAAATACTCTTGTATATATAACAGGGGATTGAGCCGCTGTTATATATGCCTTTACACCAATATTAGTGGAATGGGACGCTAATATATGTGTACTGCCCTCATCATATTTATATATGTCATTATATTTAGGATGTTAGGACTGTGCTGGAGATTTGACTTGAGATTCATGAGATTCATTGGTATTGGATGATGATATCGTACACACTAGAGACGTGAGATCCACTTAGTGTGGTACATATGATATATTGTGAGATATACTGAGATTGTACAGACGAGATATGTGGGATCCACTAGCTGTTGTACATGTGATATAGGTGAGAGATACCTGATATTGTACAGACGAGATATGTGGGATCCACTAGCTGTTGTACATGAGATATATGTGAGATATCCCAGATATTGTACATACGAGAGATGTGAGATTCACTTGTGTGGTACATTTGATATATGGGAGATATACTGTTATTGTACATACTAGAGATGGGAGATCCACTTACTGTTGTACATTTGATATGATAGATATACTGATGTTGTACCTACTAGATATGTGAGATTCACTTGTGTTGTACATTTGATATATGGGAGACATACTGATATTGTACATATTAGAGATGTGAGATCTACTTGACTTGTACATTCGACACTTATGTGAGATACATTTGATATTGTGTAGTTTGAGGAGATGTGACACTTAGACGATATGAGAGCGGATTTGGTGATTGATTGAGGATTGGGATATTGATTTGTCTAGATGGATTTTGATCCTACCACGATGTCAGGATGCCGTGGATTTGACATATTTCACTCCATACCTCATCTTTATATACTTGTGCACTGTTTTATGTATTAGGAGTACCTGTGAGAGTACCTCCCTGAGAGTTGCACATTTACTTTCTCATATCCCCAGAGCATGATTATTGCATACTGTTGTCACATTATTATTGCAGGATATATTGGTGGTACTTGAGAGTGTACTTTCCATTATTACGTACTCATGACATGTTATTATTGAAATGGACATATATTAGATTCATGCTGTACGTTCATTCTCGCGATTACCAGCATATGTTATTTACTATTCACGAGTTGGCAACTCACCCCCGTTGTGCCACAGGTTTTGCTGGAGTTTCCCCAAAGTAGTCAAGGCAAGCTATTCAGCTATTCAGCTACACACTCATCTATCATCTTTTGGGTTGCGGATACCACTTCGCCTGTTAGTGTGCAGTTTTGCCAGGTGGGTTTTGTGGTTATCTGAGAGTGTATTGTATATTCGTTGTATATTGTACTCTCCATCTATTACCAGATTGTTGTGACTTAGAGACTTGGTGAGGACGGTTTTGTATATACTGTGGATTTGTGGATTTTATACAGTTCCTTTTCTTTTGTCTCTTATTTCTTCGCTACGGCGTCGTATATATGTTGTGGTGTTGTTTTCCGCCGTTGGGCGTGGATTTTGCTCCCGTTTGGGATGCTTTACTTTATATTCATGTTGTACCCTTTTTGGGGGCTAGTTTTATAAAGGAGGTGCTGCCAAAATTTTAAAGAAAATGGGGACTCTTTTAAAAGAATTTGGGTTGTGATTTCAAACGTTTCCAAAACTTATTACTATCTTTTCCGTATTTTTATGGTTTAGATTTCTGGGTTTTGGCTTTCTTTTACTGCGTTACGTCTGGAGGCGTTGCGTAGTATTAGGGCCATCACGTACCTTTTTGGGTCGTGACAGTAATATGCGGTGTATCGCCGGTTTCGTTGCTATACGTCTACGACAATTGGGATACGCATATTTACTTACGTTGATGATATGTGATATTATGTGTTGCTGTTATATGTTATATTGGATCGTCGTGTTTGAATAACCGGGTTTTTTTGCATGAGATGAGAGTTTTTCATTTTCATTCATGTAAAAACATGTATGTAATATTCTTTTATTGGGACACTTCCGGGTTGAGGATGATGTCACCATTGATGTATATAATTTAGGTTTCCGCATTAGGATAGACCCAAGGTGGGGAGCACAAGTAACCAGGTTCTAGAATCCAGAGGGAAACCATCTCGAGGAGTCGAGACCGGGTCTCCTAACTCTAGAATTGGCAGGGTTGCTTACCGCTCTCGTAGGGGTCTAGGGATGTGGGTTTGGCTATTCATCACGAACGTGGAATCCATTTTTTTTTATTATTGGCTTAATTTAAAATACGGACCTCCTAGTATATCCAATATTTCATATGTTGACTTTTGCTGCTGTGTTCTGTGATGTGATCATATAACTGCGTGAGACGAATTCTATATATATGAAATATATAATAAACGTTGCTTATGTTTTGCACCCGCGCTAGTCCTGCCCCCGCTCTACCGTTAGTTATCTAACCTAACGGTGCATGACGGGACCCCGTGACGAATACAGATGGCATAAGCATACGTCATATTTTCGTTTCTTTATCTGTGATGCTTAGGAAGTATGAATGATGGGACTTCATTAATGAGATTAATGAAAAGGAAAGAAACCTAAAGATGTTGTAGAATCCGGTTTTAAAAATTGGTAGCTCTAGTTCTTGCTTTGCATAGTGGTATTCCTTAATGAATATACAGCACCTCATTCGATGAGGAAAGAGCCGAGATCCTTTCACCGAGAGTGACCTCTTTAGAAAAACTAGCAAATGCAACAACTCACTCGGTTTTGTCTTTTGATTGCTTCTCTAGTTCTTGCTTTTCATAGTGGTATTCCATGATGAATATCCAGCACCTCATTCGATGAGGAAAGAGCCGAGATCCCTTCACCGGGAGTGACCTCTTTAGCGAAACTAGTAAAAACCTAAAAAACACTCCTTTTCAAAATCACTCGATTCTACAACGATATCAAGTTCATTAAGCAAAAAGTTTTCTTAAAAACCAGTCGTAGCCCTCCGTCATTTCAGATAAGTACTATTTAGTACTCGTGCTGCGTTTGTTGGCCTTTGTTAAGGCGTAGTGTGCGGTAGCTGATTAGTGCTTATCAGCAAAGCATGTGATGCGATTGGATTAGGGTAGTCATACGACCTTGTTGGCCTTTGTCAAGGGACGTGCGGGTGGGTTTAATTCAATCAGGAAATATACGGGTTGAACTTGACTAGCGGCCTATGGTTTGTTGGCCTTTGTCAAGGTCATAGGACGTTAGGGGCAAAATATTATTGGGAATTTCAAGTGTTGAAATTTGCAATGAGATTGCATACCTTCTGTGAGATAGTTGGATCCCGATACCCACTGCGAGTAAGTGTTACTCCTGGGAGAGTTTTGCACTTTACAATTATCCGATCAAGTAGGTGACAAGAAAGGTGTCAATGGGGTTATGCCTATGGAAAAACGAGGTTTATTTTAATTAGGTCCGTGCGAAAGCACGGGGAATCTCCCTCAAAGTACCGACACTGGCCTGGCTGAAAGATTGGCGAACTTGTAGGGTGTAATTAATCCCGGCTAGTCTTACCTTTTAGGGTTTGAAGGAAGATTTGATAAAAACAGTGGGAGCCATCCTGATTAGATAAAATAATAACCAATCTAATCTTGCAAGAGCATACGCAGAGTGTTTTCTTCTCTCTCTCTCTCCAGGTAGCGACCCTGATATGTCTTAATCAAGATAATAATATGGATGTATTGACTGAACCTGCTTATTATACTGAGCTGGGGATCGTTGGTTCTGCTTTATCTTATAATTGTTATAAGTCCGAGCAAAAAATAGGAGAATATCCGGATTTCCATACGACCCAAACGAGGAATGAGCATGTTGATACATCTTTTTCGGGTGTGTTTATCACAAAGAACTGTTTCTCAGTACAATCTACGTCCTGGGTATTAGATACCGGATCAGGATCCCACATATGTAATATGTTACATGGGCTAAAGAAAGGTAGACAACTGAAAAAGGGTGATCATTCTCTAGAAGTAGGGAATGGTGCAAATGTTGCAGCCAAAGCAGTTTGCGAATATCACCTTGTATTACCAACTGGTAATACATTGATTCTGAATGAATGTTATTACATACCGAACCTGATATGCAATATTATATCAGTTTCTTTATTATGTAAAGAAGGATATAATTTTGTATTGCAGGATAATGTTATGAACATTTTTCTGAATCAAAGTTGATTGGATCAGGCACGTTATGTAATGGCATATACGTTATAAATCAAACTGAAGTTTTTAACGTACAGAACACACACAAGAGGAAAAGTTCAGAAATGAATGAATCCGTCTTGTGGCATTGTAGACTAGGTCATATCAATGCGACACGACTAGCTAAGTTACATACGGATGGATAGTTGAATCCGTTCGAATTTTCATCTTATGAAACTTGCCAGTCATGTCTCAAAGGCAAGATGACCAAAACCCCGTTTACTGGACACGGAGAAAGAGCTACTGAACTCTTGGGACTGATACATAATGATGTATGCGGTCCTATGTCTACATATGCCAAGATTGGTTTCTCGTACTCTATTATATTCACTGACAATCTCTCAAGATTCGGACATGTGTTCCTGTTGAAACACAAGTCTGAAACTTTTTGAGAAATTCAAGAAATATAAGTACGAAGTAAAGAACCAAACAGGTAGAAGTATTAAATCCTTCGATCCGATCGGGGAGGAGAATACTTAAGCATGGAGTTCCTGGATAATTTAAAAGAGAATGGGATTCTCTCTCAGCTTACTCCTCTGTATACACCACAGCACAACGGTGTATCGGGGCGGAGAAACCGCACCCTATTAGATATGGTGCGCTCTATGATGAGTACTGCTGAGTTACCTATTTCCTTTTGGGGTTATGCGCTTGAGAAGTCGCATATCTATTGAATAGGGTTCCGACCAAATCAGCGCTTACCACTCCATATGCGATATGGTATGGGAAGAGACCATGTCTTAAACAAGATAAGATATGGAACCCAAGAAACAAAACACCTTTCCGCAGATCGCGTGGGAATTTCTTCTACCACACCGAGGAACAAAAGGTGTTTTGTTTCTCGGCATGCCACCTATTTAGAAAAGGAATTTCTTGCGAAAGAAATTTATGGTCATGAGGTAGAAATGGATGAAGTTCCAGCAGCACAAACTACATCTGATGATTTGGTAGAACCGGAGGTTTCAATAGTTCCCAACGAACCTCAACCTCTCCACAGATCTAGTAGGGTTCCTCATCCGCCTGAGAGATACTACGGTTTTCTTAATAGCAGTGGGAGCGAGGATTGCATCATGGAAGATGATGACCCAACTAGTTTCAAGCAGGCCATCACGAGTGGGGACTCTGTGAAATGGCTGGATGTTATGCAATCTGAGATGGAATCCATGTACACCAACAAAGTATGACTTTGGAAGTTGCACCTGAAGGGGTAAAACCTATCGAGAGCAAGTGGATCTTGAGAAAGGTTCTTGGTGTAGATGGAAAAGTTGAGACTTTCAAAGCTAGACTTGTAGCAAAATGTTTTCGTCAATAACCAGGTGTGGATTTTGATGAAACATTTTCTCCAGTGGCTATGCTTAAGTCCATCAGGATTAAAGCAGGCTCGCGGAGTTGGAACATCTGTTTTGATGTGGCAGTCAAAGAGTTTGACTTCATCAAAAAGGTAGATGAACCTTGTATATACATGAAGGTTGTAGAGAGTAAGGTTGTCTTCCTCGTATTGTACGTGGATAACATACTCTTGATAGGAAATGGTGTTCCTATGCTACACTCGATCATACTCTTCTTATCACTATGTTTCTCCATGAAGGATTTGGGTGATGCCTCTTATATCCTGGGGAGAAACACCGGACTGCTGTGAAGAACACTCTTAAGTACTTAAGAAGGACTATGGTAACGGTGATAAGGTCGACTGTAAGACAGTCACGGGTTTTGTCTTTATCCTCAGTGGAGGGACCGTATGTTGGAAGAGTTCAATGCTAAATACCATGGCAGACTCGACGATGAAGGCTGAATACATTGCTACCAACGATGCTACCAAAAAGGCCATCTGGAAAAAGATGTTCATGAGATGAACTTGGTGAGGTTCCTACCATTATGGTGACAATGGAAATGCGGCTTTGGCCAAGGAATCCCGGTCCCATCAGTAATCCAGACATATTCTTAGGCAGTGTCACCTCATCATGGAGATAGTTGATCTCCGGACGATCGAGGTCCGGAGAGTTGAGATGAAGAATAACACATCAAATCCACTCACGAAAGTCTTTCCATAGAGAGACTTTAAGAGAAGTTGGGTATGAGATACTACAACAACTGGCCTTAGAGCAAGTGGGAGATTGTATGTTGTATGTATGCTCTAGAGGCCATTATTGTACATGATTGTATATTATAATGGATGCTTGGACATATATAAGGAGGACTTTCTTGCACGACATGATAGAATGCCCCCACGATTTAGGACGAACGTCCCGACGTCCCGGTCCGTCTTCCGTCGGTGAACAGATTCTTGTTAGTTGTATGTATGCCCTAGAGGCCATTATTGTACATGATTGTATATTATAATGGATGCTTGGACATATATAGGGAGGACTTTCATGCCCTAGATGATATTATACCTAACGTCAGATAGCAGTTCTCTGGTGACACTGGTACAGGTTAGTTTTTAGACCCGAGATCGTCATAGAGTCTTGTGTGATTCCTGTTGTGCTTTGATTTTCACCTTACCACGTTCAAGAGAGCGTGCAAAACGGTGGTTTTTTGGTACAGTCCCGAGTCACATGGAGGCAATGAGCGATAGGAGGGGATTTCATCTCTCCCGGTATTGTGGGTTGATGTTGCGTTGTGCTCGATTGGCCATAACAGGAAGTCCCTGGCCAGGGCGGATACTGAGATTTACTGGTAAGTGTTTTCAGTAGTTTCTCGACCCATTATAAGCCTCACATCGGCCTGACTTATCAAGTTATTGGGGTCTGACGTTTACCACCCCAAGACTAGATATGCGACATATCAGACGAAGAGACCGGACTGTACGGTAGTGTTACTGATAGGCTTTGCGGGAGTTTAGACAAGCTTGCTTGCTGATCTTCTGATCGCTCAATACCCGGGTACCCTTTACATCCAGCTAGTACCGCTGACGGCTTGTGGGTAACTGATATGATCATTACCTACTGCCGGCGTATTGACGGGTCTTTAGAGTCCTACACAGATGTTTCCTGGCTCAAACGAAACGAAGTAGGGCATATATGTGATATGTGCAGGGATCAAGATTGATACTTGTATGTGATACAGTATTCTAATCTCGCGATATAGGTTATATGTGATATAGCCGGATTATTGAATCAAGTGTTGATTCAATGATTTGATATTAGTCGGTTATATATAATATAGCCGGATTATTAAATCAAGTGTTGATTTAATAATTTAATATATAATTATATATTTAATATGTAATTATATATTTGATATATTAATATATATTGTCTAATATGAGCTCACTTAAGAATTTCTTTTTCTCATTGTACATTTAATATATATGTGATATATATTAATGTATTATTTCCATTGTGTCATGCTTGATTATACATTGTACATGGGTGTATGAGACACATACCATACCATAAGATAATCAGGGTCAATATTTATTTAGAGAATAAACAAAATTAGGTGGAAATAAGCATGGCTAAGAGGCTTGGAGAAGCTTGTGGAAGCTTTGACTTAAGTCCACTAATCTTGTTTTTACTTTAGATATTTATTAACCCAACCATTATCTTTAGCCATGGTTAAGTCTCTACTTTGATCATATTTGATATTTTCTCACCCATAGCTGCCATTCTATTCATTCACCACTTCATCTTCTTCATCTCAATTAAGCTCATTAGGTTTTCTTGAGGTGAAGAAAAAGAGTGAGAAAAATTATTCTAATGTGAGCAAAATTCCTACTTCATCAATCTACACTAGACTAGATATTTAGTATAGGTCGTTTGCTTCACTAATTCTCAATTAGTGAAGAGGTAGCATGAGTTAGAGTCTCCTCGACGTAGATCATCGTCAGCCTCGAAGATTTTTAAGCATGCTTGTTCCTTTCGCCTTATGGAGCCTAACGAAAGTCCGGGAGACAACTACTTGGAGTGAAGGGACTACTACACGAAGGTTTAGAAGTGAAGGACCGGTCTACAAAGGTTGTACTCCTTGTTCACTCAGAGTAATGTTTGATTACTTCCTATAACACTCTAATTCTCTAGTCAGATCCTTGGTCCTGGTTTCTTAGCACTCTAGATTTTTATAAAATTGCATGCTTGATGCCTTAGAAAACTTAGTGAGGGTTCTAAGGAACCCAGCAATTCGGGCACGCCCGGTGAGACTTTTTCCTCTTTCCACTCCACACTTCGTGTGTCGTGTTTCGCGAACAAAATCGCGGTTCGCTATAGTTGCCCTTGAATTCGAGGTACTAAGATTTGGTGTCATGTTCCTGTGTAGAAGAAGAGAACATCAATGGCTTCCAACTGCACAATCTGCAACAGCAACTCCCGCTCCGCCCCAACTGAAAGAGTGACTTACGGGCCCAATGCGGCATCCATCTTTTCAATGCCGGTGGGGGTAGGTAACTCAAGCTACTACCGGATTGTTCTTCGGAACCATGCTCCCACCAATGAGCATCGGTGACTCAATGCCGCAACCCGATGTTCCCAAGAAGTCGGTCTTCTACCGACTAACAACCGCAATGGCACCTCTTAACGAGCCGTCCAAAGGGGGTCTCAGTCTATATTAGGCTGAGCTAAAGCTCAAGCAGGCTCGCAAAGAAGCCTGTGATTCCTGAAGGGGGAACCCCAAAAAGGATAGCCCTCCCAATTCCGGCTACAAATGAAGCCATCAAAAGTGCTTCATCAGTCAGGCGATCGGTCTTCGAGAGGCTGACCGTCTCCGATAAAATCTTGCCAAGGACGTCGGTATTTAACAGGCTGACAACTGCTGGAGCTCCTCAACAAAACCAAGGGCAAGCTACAGCCGTTTCCAAAACTGAGGCGGTCCCATCTACAAGACACACTCGACGTCGCCACTGGCGCCGAGTGAGAAAATCTGGGGGCAACTCCCCCTCTGGATTCACTCCGCTGGCTCTAATGGTGGAAGTTGACGCTGCTGTTCCAACCGGGAACAACTTTGATATGCTTAGGAGGGTGCGAAAGAACTCTCCAACCGCGGTACTGAAGAAATCTCCGGCACCTACAGAAGCCATAATGCTGACGAAACCGGAGCAGTCCCACCAACGGCTCTCCTCCTAAATTCACAGGGTCTGGCGGAAAACCCAAGTTTCTGTAATCGACAAAGACTACTCTCGCCGACTGAAGAAAATGAAGGTTCGGCAAGAGAAAGACCATCCATCCATCATACAACGAGGGGTGTCTTTTACACAGGTGCTTGTTACAATGACTCCTTCAACTTCAACCTCCCACAAAAGGACAAGGCCGGAGAAAATCCCACTGCCTGTGGCAAATTCCAAAGGCGCTGGACCCAAACGCCCTAAGTCTGGAGGCATGATCGTACACACGGTATACATGTCATCCGGGAAAGAAGAAATCCATGCTTCCATGGGTCATCAGCCGCAAACTCGGTCGTTGACAAAAGCTCAGGAGCAACAACAAAAGCTCCAGAAAATGCTGATCAAAATGTCAGCACTTACCGGGTAGAATGAAAGACCGGAATCAACATCTGAACAACGTCAAGAGCAGGAGACCGATACAGAGTTCCTGCAAAGGCGCTTGAAAGAAAAGACAAAGAAGCTGTTGAGCAAGCCGCCAACATAAAACAGATGATGCTCTTGTTTCAGGATATGGATGGAATGATGATCCAGCCAGAACCCCCAGCCGAGGATCGCCGATAGTTATCGAGGATGATAAAGGGGAAACATCAAACCCCCTTTCGGCGCTATCAATGGCCAAGGAAGAAACAATCTCCAAGGCTGTTCTTGATAATTATATTGCTCAACAAATACGAGCACATCAAGCTAGTGAAGAGGCTGGCCAAATCGTCAGAACTGGGAGACCGTATCCAGGCTGGTATGATCAAATCAAGTACCTGCCGGGATATTCAATCCCCAAGTTCCATGTGTACAAAGGGACAGGCAACCCACATCAGCACGTCGCTCAGTTCAGAGCTTTGTACGGCAACACTGGAGGCAAAGACAAATTGTTGCTTCGCTAGTTCGTTGGTAGCATGTCAGAGACGGCCTTTGAATGGTATTCAGAGCTCCCAAATGACTCCGTGAGAACATTCACAGAAATGGAACTGCTGTTCACACAGCGGTTCGCCAGCGTAAGCGACCACACCTCGATCATGGCATTAATCAATATCGGGGTAAAGTCAGGAGAAACTTGGGTCCAATACGCGATCCGGTGGCGGAACCTATGGTCGAAGTGTGAAAAGCGCATCGAAGAACCCCCTGCCATGGGCATGTTCATTGGGACTCTTGATCCTCAAACAACTGTGTCCCATTTCATGACATTCTTCAAGCCTACCACTTTCCAGGCTCTGATCGACAAACTAGCCCAAATGGACCAGATGGGCCACATGCCTTCCTCCTCAAGAATGGACCCTCAAAATGCTAAAAGTAAATAGAAAGCGTCCTTCGTTGCTAACACTCAACAACAACCGAGTGACCCAAAACCGGTTGCTCGCCAAAACAACATGCGTCCGCGCCTATCCCTGGAAGAAAAGCTAGGACGCGTTTACTCGTTTCCCCGTGACAAGACGAGGAGACTGTTCGAGCTGGCAGTGCGTAACAAACTCATTACATTGCCAGACCTATGACGTCCACCGCAACCCGGCGATGTCAACAATCCCAACTACTGCTCCTATCACAGAATGGTGAGCCACCCAATTGAGGGTTGCTACGTCTTCAAGAACTGGGTCGAGGACCAGTATCAACAGGATAAATTCGCTCTTTCTGAGAACTGGAGGGTGAACCCGCCACAAAAGCACACTCCCAAAAAGGTGGATGCACCGGGGGCATCATGCTCGCTTGTGGATGAAGCTCCATGGGAAGTCGTTCTCTCAGCTAATACCAAAAGAATGCTGAAAGATCTCAAGGCATGTCCGGCAGTCGGATGGAGAAGCCCACTTGAACTGGAAATCATCGAAGGGATGCTGAAACCGCGTCCTGTACCGAAAACTGTCGACAAAGGGCAAAATCCCCAAGTTGAGCCTTCAAATTATTCGAAGAAAAAGAAGAAGACCAAGAAGCATGTGCAACCTGCCGAGTATGAAGACAAACGCATAAATCTACAAAGGTGCATTGACATGCTGGAGGAGTACAACCAGAAGGCATGGACACCAGTTACCCTCGAAGAGTTCCTCAAGCATATTCTTGAGAACGAAGAGAGTGACAACGATGAGGAAAATGACTCATCAGAAACAGAAGACTATGTAGCAAGTTGCCCCATGGTTTCCCATTCATCGTTAAATGATGAAGAAGCTCTTTCAGCGTCAGAAAACATCGCAAAGGAACTGGGGGCAGGATCAGCGCCAAAATCCCCGGAATTGCCAGAAGAAGACCCGATCGGTAGGCTGTTAAACGAAGCCTTACGGAAAAGCAAAGCCGACCGAGAACGCGAAATAGCCATATACGAAAAGGCTAAGCGTCAACGTCAGGGTAAAGAAGCTGCCGCGAGGATGAGTCGTAAAGTACTCCAACCAAACCGAAGCACACCTGCCATAAATAAGAGCAGGATCAAGGCAGAGAAGCGGTTCGCAAAAGCCCTATCGGTGGGAATGAAGCTGCCACCTCTGGTAGGAAACACTCCAGGGGCCATACGCCTCGACGGAGAGGATTCATATCCAAACTACTGCCTATATCATCGGAGGATTACCCACCCCACCGAAGAATGCAGTGCCTTCAAGAAGTGGTGGCAAGGATATGTTGCCCATCAAAAACACTTCAACGGGATGAAGCGCGAAGCTTGTCGACTGCAAAAAAGTGCAGCAAGTGCGCATGAGAAAACGACTGGCAACTGTCATATGGTTGATACCAGTTCGGAAGGATATAAACCCCAGGTTCTTACCTTCGGGAGAGACTCTGAGGAAGAAATGACCCTCAGACCTCTCTTCAAAGACTCCACCTCCGAAAAAGAGGAGGAGAAGAAGAACTATGAGAACATTCAGCTGCGTAGCCGCACGCTGCCTGAAAAGAACCTCGGACCTACAAACAAGGGTTTGAGTAAAAAAGACAAAGGGAAAGAAAAAATCGTTGAGGAAATTGCCCTCGACGAAACTCGCCTTATAGCACAGCAAAACCTAGAGGCTTATAAGGTAAGGATGACACGCTCATACGAAAAACTGACCATGCCGAGAACATTCCGCCAAGGCGAACTCATGCTAATCGTCAAAAGACCTATGATCCCCAATCGTCCAAAACGGTGGAAGTTCAAGCCAAACTATGAAGGCCCGTACATCATAGACAAAGTCTACCAAGGTGGAGCCTACCTGCTCGTGGATATACATGGCGAATGACCCTTCTGGCCAATAAACGGCTGATTCCCCAAAAAATACTACGCCTAACAGGTTACGACATGGGTCAATGTAAGATGATGACGCTTGTGTCCGCTCGCTATCTTCCTGAGTCAGAACCTTAAAAGTAGTATCCCAAAGATTCGTCGCCTCGAAAATGGCAATAATGGATCGAGATGTCCCTAATCTAATACTCGTTTCTTAATGAAGGACCGAGATGTCTTTAAACTAAAACTTCGCCTCAAACGGCGACAACGGATCGAGAAGTCTTTAAACTAAAATTTTGCCTCAAACATGACGACAACGAACCGAGAAGTCCTTAAACTAATCTCCGCCTCAAACATGGCGATGACGGACCGAGATGTCCTTTAACTAAATATCCGCCTCAAAAATGGCGATATTGGACCGAAAAGTCCATAAACTAGAAATTCCGCCTCAAATACGGCGACAACGGACTGAGATGTCCTTAAACTAAAACTTGGCCTCAAACGGCGACAACGGACCGAGAAGTCTTTAAACTAAAATTTCACCTCAAACACGACGACAACGGACCGAGAAGTCCTTAAACTAATATCCACCTCAAACATGGCGATGACGGACCGAGATGTCCTTAAACTAAATATCAGCCTAAAAAATGGCAATATTGGACCGAAAAGTCCCTAAACTAGAAATTCTGCCTAAAATACAGCGACAACGGACTGAGATGTCCTTACACTAAAACTTCACCTCAAACGGCGACAACGGACCGAGAAGTCTTTAAACTGAAATTTCGCCTCAAACACGGCGACAACGGACCGAGAAGTCCTTAAACTAATATCTACCTCAAACATGGCGATGACGGACCGAGATGTCCTTAAACTAAATATCCGCCTCAAAAATAGCGATATTGGACCGAAAAATCCCTAAACTAGAAATTCGGCCTCAAATACGGCGACAACGGACTGAGATGTCTTAAAACTAAAACTTCGCCTCAAACGGCGACGACGGACCGAAATGTCCTTAAACTAAAATTTTGCCTCAAACACGGCACATCGTCCCAAATACGACGATATCCACCCTTGATATCTATATTGCAATCGAAGCCGCAACGACGAAGGGTGCAACTCAAGTCTTATCGGCTGCACAGCTACTCTAGCGGTGAAGTCACCCCTACGTCCCACCGGCAAATAGATGGGTCACATAAAAAAAAAATGGGTACGTCCACATGCAAAATGGGCACGGATGAAAAGCCAAAAGGGCGCTGTGAGTAAAAACAACAGGACTGCCGGCGAGCTTGTGAAAACCCGAAAGGGTGCAATGTTGGTAAAAAAAAGGTACGTCCACTAGCAAAATGGACACGGATGAAAACCCAAAAGGGCGATGAGTGTAAAAACAGCAGGACTGCCGGCGAGCTTGTGAAAACCCGAAAGGGCGCAATCTCGGGTTAAAAAAAGGTACATCCACAAGCAAAGTGGGCACGGATGAAAACCCGAAAGGGCGTCGTGAGTAAAAACAGCAGGACTACAGGCAAGCTTGTGAAATCCTGAAAGGGCACAGTCCCGTTAAAATAAATATATTTACGAGATCCTCACGACTCGTGAGGAGAATTTCCACATGAGACCCTCACGGCTCATAGGATTCAAAAGCTTTAAGCTACAGGAAGCTAAACCTTTTCTTAAGCCATCACATTCCCCAACTTGCCTTACAGGCGGTCCAATATTGGACCTTGTATACAATCCACGGGCACAAATAAACGATTTCCCCACCAAGTTCCACTAATGTCGAGAAATGTCCTTATATGGTGAATGACACTTGTAAGTCATCTCGACTTATAAGGAGAAAATACTCTTGTATGATCCTTACGACATATAAGAGAACACACACTTAGGAATCCCCACGATTCTTAATGAGAAAATACACCTACGAGATCCTCACAACTCGTAGGGAGAAATAACTTTCTGAGACCCTTACGGCTCATAAAGTCAAAAAGTCTTAGTCGACAGGATCCTAACCCTGTTTACTAAGCCATATTTGTCTAAGTCATCTCAAAAGCGAATGATGATTCGTTCCTGGCGACATTCTAGTTGTAGCGATGCTGATGCCTAAATAGGTGTCAAACCCTAAGTCCTCTCAAGGCAAATGATGATTCGATCCTGGCAATATTCCAGTCATAGAGATGCTGATGCCAAGATTAATATCAGATTCCAAACTCGCAATAAAAATCAGCGAGCAAAAGAAATATGCATATAAAAATAGCCGAAATGATGGGGCAACTCGCAATAAAAATCAGCGAGCAAAAAATATGCATAAAAAATAGCCGAAATGATGGGGCAACTCGCAATAAAAATCAGCGAGCAAAAAAATTTGCATATAAAAACAGCCGAAATGATTGGGCAACTCGTAATAACAGGCAGCGAATAAAAATAAAAAAAATAGCCGAAATGATTGGGCACCGCGGATAAAAAGCCGAAATGATCGGGCAATCGCGACTTTCGCGATATGAAAAGATGAAAAGATAGAGTATCGCGAAAATAAAAAATAAAATAAAATTTCCTCTGCCCTGCAGGTAGGTCCGCACCGACCCCTGTATACAATCCATGGGCACAAATGAAACAAAGGGGACTATATTTTCTCACCAGGCTCCGTCAAAGAGAGAGTCGAATCTTAATGGCAACATATACAGCCTAGAGGTCATCTCGACATTGTTCTTGTTACAGCAGACGCAATGTCTACAAAGGCTCCAAATAGCCAAATCAAAAAGGAGTGACGACAAAATCCCAACTCCAGCTCGACATTCTTCTCGTTACATCAGACGCAATGTCTACAAAGGCTCCAAATCGCCAAATCAAAAGGGAGAAATGCCAAAATCCTAGCTCCAAATCTTGACGGTACATATACATCCTAAAGAGTACTCCGACGTACCTTCTCATTCCATCAGGGTGCAGACGTGACGTCAACAAAGCTCCAACGAGCCAAATCAAATTGGAGCAAAGGCATATTCCTAGCTCCAAACTTCAACTGCAATACATATAGCTTAGAGGTCCTACAGATGTCTACCCTACTTCAGCAAAGAAATGGCACGGCATCGTCAGACAAAAATGAAGCAACGACATATTCCCAGCTTCAGGGTCTTGAAGGCAACTCATATAAAACCTAAAAGATTATCGGAGATCATCCCACACCAGCGCGGAGTGGTTATGACTCATCGGGGCTCCAAATTGAGCCTAACCTGAAGTAAAAAGTGACATGGCAAATTCCTAACGCTTGCTCTCTCGACTGTAATACGACCTGAGGAGATTACTTGAAGACGTCTTGTCCAGCCCCCGAAGGGATCAAAGACACGACAGTCGCGGGGCTACTCGAATAACGGCTTGAAGAATGCATGTTGAGGAATACATCAGCCAATACGATGGTACCACGTACTAAAACCCTAGAACCACAAAACCTAATGGACCTCTGTCGTAAAGAATGGAGGTTATCTATATATAACGTTAGGACAAGTTTGCCTGTAAACCTAAGGGAGGTAAACAAAATAAACTCCGAAATGAGTACATAAACTAGAGACTCTGAAACGAGTGAATAAACTACGAACTCCGAAATGAGTACATAAACTAGAGACTCTAAAACGAGTGAATAAACTACATACTCTAAAACGGGTGAATAAACTACAAACTCCGAAATGAGTTCATAAACTAGAGACTACGAAACGAGTGGATAAACTACACACTCCGAAACGAGTTCATAAACTCGAAACTCCGAAACGAGTAAAAAACTAATAGGCGCCAGATCAAGACATCAAGAAACAGAAAGGTGCAACCCATGGGCCTCAGGGCTCATAGCTACATCTGTTTATTGCATTTGATTCACACCCGTTTAAGTTCTTATTTACAATCACATATGTACTTGAATGGAAATAGCGTTCAAAGCGTCCCGATTTATACATGCGTGAGAAGGATTAGTGCATGACACGAGCACAACAGTGGCGTTTTACACTTAGCAAAAATTCCTAAGGGTAAAGTATCAAGCGCATGCGCATATGCAAGATGCACATACGAATATGTGATGAAGATGAAACATGCAACAGTCAACGATAAAGAGATACATTTAAATAAGCATCTTACTCTAGAGGAAAGAGATCACCAAAAATGGGACTAAAGATACAGAGGTTAACAAAACAATAAACAAAATTCTCCAACTCCCTCTCTGCTTTCTCCACCATGTCGAAGCGGCGATCTTCGCGAGGAGTCGCTCCCCATCAGTCAGTGTCGTGCTCATCAGCGAAGGCAGAAATGATGGCCCGTTGAGCCCGAATTTGGCTTACCAACTGAACCGAACGATCCTTCAAAGGCCGGGTAATCAAACGTGCCTCATGAAAGCACTCAATCTTGTCTTCCGCCATGTCGAGCATCGCCGGAGTCATCTCTATTGGATGAGGAGGGATGTTAGCAAGCACGGACATGAAGATCATCCGGAGCCAAATAGAGCCCATAGGAAGAGGGGGCCCCCTATAAGCCAAGAGCTCGTACATTTCCGTGTCACATTGGTCAGTGGTGAGAAGGGGATCCGCTAACCGCGCAGCAAAACGAGGAATAATCTCTTCAATAGGCACCTCCCATGGTTGCTGACGAGCATGAGGATGATTGCAAGCCATGACTCTTGGTTTGTCTTTAAAAAAAATGGTCACCTTAAGGTCTGAATAGTTCTATCTCTGTGAAGAAGGAGGAAGGCACAGCTTCAGATTATAAAGAGAGGCATTCAAGTCTAGGCACAAAAAATTATGTGCATGATGGTACTATTTCCAAGGCCTGGTAGAAAGGGGCATGGGAAAAGGAAAAGTCGACTCATAGGAATCAGAGCAAGAAGTTGAAACGATTCCAGCGCCTCGCGTGCGTGACACGTGAGCGCTGAAGCCAATCCTTTATAGGATTAGAATCAGTGATGGTGCCTCACGCGCATAACATGTGGGCGCCGGCGCCAATCCATAGAACCAGTGGCAGCGCCTCATGCGTATAACACGTGGGTGCTGACACTAGTTTTTATATATATATGAGTAACAACTACTTCATATGAGCCACATATGAGCAGTGGTATAAAAGAAAAGAAAGTTTTGTCATTCATACTTCGGAAGCTTTATACATTGGTGATAAAAGGAATCAACAAAACAAAAAACATCATCAAAATGTTTACAACGGCAAAACACTGAACTCTGGACATGGATTTAGGAATTTAGAAGCAAGTCCGAGTAAAGTGCATCTGGCTTCTCAGACCATTTTCTTGTGCATTTTCTCATGAATGCAAGCATCGGGATCCCCGCTAATATCGTTCGTCCTCTTGTAGGCGGATATTAGCGCCGTCTGTTGGAAGACGCGATGCAAAATATCGACAAGATCATCTCTCCACTTCTTCGAGATCAGGCCCATCAGATATAATGAATGCACCTTGTCTTCGGCATCATTAAGTGCCTCGAGCGGCATGACCTCGTCAAGTTCAGGAAGTGCTTCCCAAATCGATCCCGCAATGATTTTCAAAAGAGCAGAATGGCGGGGGAGTAATCGACCGTTGTAATCGTCGAAGCGACGCATCACTTCAGCACATTGAGCGTCAGTAAACTCTGGTCTTGGCAGCGACCTTGGACGCGAATATCCTCATAAGAGATAATCTCGTCAAGATCATATAGATGAGAAGCCAGAGAAAAAAATCAGTAAGAAAAATTAACCATCAAAATATCAAGATTCTCATAATCTAAAAGCAAAACAGTGGTAACACCCCATCAATGATGAGGCAGTCACTCATTGAAAGAATCCAAAAGGATTCTCATTTAATGAGAAAATCTCATTGAACTACGGAGTTAAACTCTCTCGAGAAATGTGTTCTGCAAACAGAATTCAAATCTGCAAGGGAAATAAGAAAGGGAATAAAATTCCCAAAAGAATTTCTTTAAAAGAAATCTTTCTCAGAGCTAAGCTCTGTAGAACAGTGGGATAAAATCCCAGAAATCCGCTCGGAAAATGGAATTAAATTCCAAGTAACTTTCAAAAATCAAAGTTAGTAACAGGGTAAAACCCTAAAGATCTTTAAGACCTATGGTCTACTCAAATAAAAAATTTAGATCTCTAAGAGATCATTACAAGAGAAGAGCAAATCTCTGATAAAGGGTTAAAAAAACCTAGAACATGAAAAGATTCATTCAAGGGTTAAATCATGGTCATGATTCTTACCAATTTTGACAAAGTTTTAACTCTAAGGGGAGTTTCTTTGGACAGAGATCTGGGCTCTGAAAAGAGGATTAAATTCTCAAGGAAGGATGAAGACTCAAGAAGATGAGGGAAACAACAGTCATCTCAAAGGCCAAAGGCCTTATTTATAAAATATAAGAAGACGGTTCAACTCCACACAAGATCAAACAGTGGAAAAGGTGCCACCGCTGCACTCACGTGTGAGCTACGTGAGCGCAATGGGGGAGCATTTGTTTCCCCCAATAAAAAAGCAAAGCTCTGTTCAAAATTAATGAGGCAGCGCCTCACGTGCCCTCCACAAGGGCGCCAGCGCCAGAACCAATCTTATAAGATTAAAATCCTATGGTGGCGCCTCACGTGCTCATCACGCGGGCGCCAGTGTGCAAAGCTCAGAAATGCCCATCTTAAGAATTAAATTCTTAAGCGGCGCCCACTGCACAATACGTGAGAGCCAGAGCCCATGTTAATATCTGTAGAATTAAATTCTACATTTCTCCAATAAAGATTGGGATATTCTCTGTTAAACAGAGTCGTTGGATCAAAGATCCAATGGAGAAAACATCTCCCAAATCTTTCTAAATAAGAAGGATACTCTCGGTTGGATCAATGATCCAACAATAGAATAAAATTCTATTTCTTGGGAATATATTCACTCGACCTTTCAAAATAAAAAAGATTGCTCTCTGTACTACAGAGAACTGGTGGATTAAAAAAATCTAACGGTGATTAAAAACCACTGTTTTACAGAATAAATTCTGTATAAGGGAAAAATATTTCCTCAATCTTGTTAAAAACAAGAGCGACATCTTCTATGAAGAGAAACCCTTGGATCAAAGATCCAACGGGGGTAAAATTCCTCAAATCAATTGGAATCTCTCAATGAGAGATTTCCTCAAAGCTAATTAGCAAATTGTCTCTGATATATAAAGGACCCAAGACTGCAACTCAAAGAGAGAGGAACCCCCTATAAACATAAAAAAAAAGAGACAGAAAGCTTCAAAAGGAACAGAGAATTAAATTTTCAAGGAAGAAGTTCTCCCTCCTCAAAAAATATAGGTAAATAAAGAAATAGGGATCAAAACATATCATTTACCTATTGAAGGGTTTAACCCTTTTAAAAGAACTTAGTTCTTTCTCTGGATCTGAGATCCGCGAGACAAGTCTCCCATAAGTTGAGAATTTAATTCTTATCGGGAAGAACTTGATCTTGAGAATCAAAGATTCAGAAAAGAACCAGAAATTGAGTTCCTAAAAAACAAAATCATATAAGAAAAATCTATTTCTTACAAAAGAACTAAGTTCTTAAAAATGAAGCTTGATCATAGATCTTCAAAACAAAGATCCTGGTGATCATTAATGGGCAAAAATACCGTCAACAGAAGAGAAAAGAATTCAGTGCCCCACGTGCTTCCTATGTGGACGCCTCTAAAAGCGCCTAGAGCCTCACGTGCTTCTCACGTGGGCGCCACAAAAAAAGAAGAGTTCTTAGCACTCATTGTGTAGCACCCGGCGCACAGCGCTGCACGTGAAAATCACGAGGGCGACATAAAGTGCTCAACAATCCATAAAAAAAAGAGAGCCAAAAGGATGAGAGTTCAACACTCATTGGGCAGCGCCTCACGTGGGCGCCGCAAAAGATAAGAAAAGAGTGCTTAGCACTCCACAGGCAGCCTAAGACGGTTGAGCGTTCAACACTCATTGGGCAGCGCCCAGCGTCTTACGTGCTCCCCACGTAAGCGCCGCAAAAGAGAAGAAAAGAGTGCTTAGCACTCTACAGGCAGCCTAAGACAGCTGAGCGTTCAACACTCATTGGGTAGTGTCTAGCGCCTCACGTGCTCCCCACATGGGCGCCGCAAAAGAGAAGAAAGGAGTGCTTAGCACTCCACAGGAAGCCTAAGGCGGCTGAGCGTTCAACACTCATTGGGCAGCGCCTCTCACATGCTCCCCACATGGGCGCCGCAAATGAGAAGAAACGAGTGCTTAGCACTCCACAGGCAGCCCAAGACGGCTGAGTGTTCAACACTCATTGGGCAGCGCCCCACGCCTCACGTGTTCCCTACGTGGAAGCCATAAAGAGTGCTTAGAACTCCATATAAAGACAAAACAAGTAAAGTGTTCAACACTTATTGGGCAATGCCCTTGATTGAAAGCTCTACATGATTATATGTGGGCGCCAGAACTCATATAATTGCTCATCACTTTTTGCATAAAAAAGAGGGACCGAATAAACAGAGCCCAAATAAGTGCTTAGCACTTTTTCAGGAAAAAAGGGAGACAAAGCAGACTAAAGCCCAAATTGGCTAAATTGCTAAAGTCTTGCAACTGAGTCCAAATGATATGTTGTTGGGTCTTATATAAATAAGATCCTAAAATGTTGTTAAGTGGATTTTAGTTTCAAATTGGCCTAACGTATCCTTAAAAAAGAAATCAATCGAGCCCATATGCTCTCGATTTCCAAGGTCTCAAATATGACTAAAAATTCTTAAGCCCGCAACAAACCCTTTTTCCTAAAATACGGGATTTAGTTCAAGGGTACAACTTTTCACACCTCTGATACATGTTGTTGTAATTCTCTAACGTTTTCAGAGAGGTGGCGGGTCCCGACGACCAATAACTTCTTCATGCATTGACGTGCATGCCTCAATCGGATTGTGCCCCAAATTGGGCACATTCCATATCTCCATTGTTCACCCTGTCACGTAACAAATACACATGTGCATAGGGCGAATGATGGACCGAAATGTCTCTAAACTAATATTCACCTCTAAAATGGCGATAAGGGACCGAAACGTCCTTAAAACTAGCATTTCTCCTCAAACACAACGATAATGGACCGCGATGTTGTTAAACTAAAATAATCGAGCTCAAATGTTCATTTGTTTAAGTTGATCTTAATTTTAAACCAGATTAACGATCCTTAAATCAAACCAAACCCAAATCTAAAAAATATACGGATTTGGACTAATCCACGCCCTACGGGTGATGACATAAATTAGTCTATGTATACAATCCACAGGGAACCAAAATAAAACAAAAACACACACACGACATGAAGTGGACTTCCGGAGGAGGAGAAAGTGGTTATCGCGATGCGGTAACGTAATTTACTGCAGGGGCTTGCGCCTGCAGGGAAGAGCATCTCCACAATCAAAAACCCCCTCATAAACGAGGGAGAATATGACAAAGTCTGCTACAACGGCCACATCCGTCCAAACCTCCGATATACGGTGCCATAAATCAACTTGGTATCTTCGGAGAGGTGGAAGGATAAATCCAAATAGCATATGCACCCAAGATTCAGGCCAGACGTCCCGACATCCCGGTCCATCTTCTGGCGGTGAACAATGGTGTCGATGTACCTTGACTGTGAAAGTCCCAATATCCGTTTAGATATATCACGATAGATCTAGATCCGTAGAATGCAGGAGGCATCACCCAGGTCTTTCATGGAGAACCTTTGTGACAAGAATCCCTTGACTGATTGTAGCATAGGAATGTCATTTCCTATCAAGAGTGTTAGTTATATGTATGCCCTAGAGGCCATTACTGTACATTGGATGTATATTGTAGTGGATGCTGGGATATATATAGGGAGGACTTTCTTGCTCGACATGATAGTATGCTATCTGGTTGATCTTTACCTTAACGTGTACGAAGGCTGTCTCTCTATTACATGTTGGTAAAGCCCTTAGGATGTGTGCTTGACTACCTGGACTATGATGCGGATCATACTAGTGGGGACATGGTAGTCCATAAGTACATCCTTCAAAGTCCCTTGTCGTGGGTATATCGAGACGGGGCATCGATATACCAGAGTAGACTAGCGTATACCTTCTCGACCCATACAGATGGGCGATGGATGATCCCATATCCATTGGTGTTTGACATCGGAGATGATATACGGGTGCTCAGTTGAGACTGGGTACACTGGACGGACTCGCCGAGAACTCCCAGATGGTATTATACCTTACGTCAGATGGCAGTTCTCTGGTGACACTGGTACAGAGTAGTCTGTTGACCCGAGATCGTCATAGAGTCTTGTGTGGTTCCCACTGTGCTTTGATTTCCATCTTACCACGTCCAAGAGGGCGTGCAAAACGGTGGTTTTTGGGTACAGTCCCGAATCACATGGAGGCAATGAGCGATAAGAGGGGATTCGTCTCTCCCGGTATAGGGAGTTGATGTTGCGCTGTGTTCGATTGGCTATAACCGGAAATCCCTGGCCAGGGTTGCTGAGATTTACTGGTAAGTGTTACCAGTAGTTTCTCGAACTGTTATAGACCTCATATCGACACGACTTATCGAGCTATTGGGGTCTGACGTTTACCACCCCTAGGCAAGATATGCGACATATCAGACGACGAGACCGGACTGTACGGTAGTGTTACTGGTTGGATTCACTGGAGTGTGAGCGGGCTTGCTCGTCGATCTTATGATCGCTCAATACCCGGGTGGCCGTTACATTTAGCAGACCGCTTGCGGCTTGCGGGTGTTTGATATGATCATCACCTGCTGCCGGCGTATTGACGAGTCTTTAGAGTCCTACACAGAGGTTTCCTGGCTCAAGCGAAACGAAATAGGAGCGCATATGAGATATGTGCGGGACCGAGAATAATGCGTGTATGTGATACCGTATTTTATTCTCTCGATGAATGTATCGAATGGTTGTATGCGATATAACCTAGTTATCGAATCAAGTATTGATTCGATAAGCCGATACATAGGATACTAGTCGGTTATATGCAATATGACCGGATCGTTAAATCAAGTGTTGATTTAATGATTTAATGTATAATTATATATTTGATATATTACTTTGCATTAACTAGTATCGGTTCACTTTAAATGGATTTTCTCACTCGCTTGTGCACATTGTATATTCGATATAGTTTTGTGCACTTGATTGTATCATGTTTGATGATACATGCAAAATTGGTTAAGTGTAAAGATTGAACCTTGGTTATATGAATGGTTAGGGTTATGATTACTTATTCATTTATTTATTTATTAGTTTTGGAAAATAAAAGCATAAAGAGAAAAAAAACAAAATGGTTTTCTTTTATTCTTTCTTTCATGAAGCTTGTTGAAGCTTCATGAAGCTTTTGACCAAGTGACCATTTTGTCTTCTTCTTATAACTCTAACCACTCACATAAACTCTAGTTAGCTCTCTACACTTAACTATGGTTTGATTATGATAAGAATGATTATTCTTTTCTATTCTTAAATTCTTATCATATTATCTTCTTCTTCTTCTTCATCTTCTACTTGAAGAAAACCTTGCCTCCATCAATGGCAAAGTGAGAAAAAGAGTGAGAAATCCAATTCTAAAGTGAACCCACTTCCTATTTCTTCATCCTCTACCTCTTGCCAAGTAGTAGAGTGTGTTTCCTTCACATGTTTTCTTGACTTGGTGAAGTGGGAGCTTGATCTAGCGATGCCTCGACGTAGATCATCTTCGGCATCGTCGTCGATGACCTAGCCCGTCCATTCTCCGATGAAGCCGACGTTAGAGCCCGGGGTTCGACTTGGACAGCGAGGAGACATCATCGCGGAGCTATGGAGGTGGAGGACCGGATCTACAAAGGTTGTATTTCCGTATTCTAGTAGTTAAGTGTTAACTAGTTTGCTTTGTCGCCTAAAAATCTAGCCAACAATCCGTAGTCTAGGGTTTCTCGGCACCGTATTTTTGAAATTGGCATGGTTGATGCCTTTTGAGACCTCCTTGGGGTGCCTAGGAACCCTACAGTGGTATCAGAGCCTAGCTAGAGCCTTAGGCGAAGTCTAGACGGAGTTTGAAGTCCGAACGAACCGAAACCCTAAAATTTCCATGCTCTCTGGACATTTTCTAAAATCGTGGTTTTTTCCAAATTAAAAATATGCAGAAAACTCAGCAGGGAATTCTAAGAATTACGGCGCAAAATTTATTTCATGAACAGTGAAATCGGCGGCGGAACCGCGGCATAAGCCTAGATTATGCGGCGGTTCAGCGGCAGAATTGTGACGTCAGCCCTAACTGTTTGCACAGTAATTCATTGTTTCAGGTGCTGAGTTCTCTGGGTATTTTTAAAATTTATTCAAGAGTTGAATTTTCTGGAGTTGTTTTGGGGATTCGGTGTTTTGATCGGAGTATCGGATTTTGTCTAAGTGGCTTTCCGGATAATTTTTTGAATATGTTAAAAAGTTCGACCGGATATAAATACCCAATTTTCCCCTGTCGGGAAATTTCCAAGTGTTGGATTTTTCCGTAGTTTAACGACGTTCTAAGTAGTGCAAGTAACGCGATGGACCCTCCAGAAGACAAAAAACCTTAACTCGATTATGTGACCGTCTTGAACTGCCCTTTGAACCTTCGGGTTTGGGGCAGTACGGCGTGCCACATGTGAGGCGTTGGCTTGACCCTTCTACGGCTGGACCGTTGGTACTGAGGCACGAACTGAATGTTGTTAGACTTATTTCATGTGTTGATCTGTATCGGGAAAACTTGGGTGTTCGACTGTTCGATCGGAAAGTTTAACATTTTCTGTTTATCTGGAATGGGATACAATAATTGGAATTCACAAGTAGTTATGAGATAACTGAATGAATGTTATAAACGTAGCACTTTAGTCTCACTTGATCGGTTGCCACGGAATTTTGATGTGATCAAAAGTCCGTAGCAATCACTTAGCGTACGCGGATACTCGTCGGATAAACTTAATAGACAGCCTCACCCCATAGCCCCGACCAAGTGACTGTAGGAGAACCCCGTCGCCGAAAGCATCCGTTCGGGTGCTCGCGGTGGCGGTGTTCCGCCTTGGTGCACTTCGTCGACGGCGTCGGGGGTGCGGCCGTCTACTAAAGTTTGCGACGAGCATTCGATCAGGATGTCGGGAATCTTGTTGAATTGCCCGAATTGATATTGAAAAGAGTTTTTGATTTTGAGACTAAAATGCGGGGTTTATAATTGTTAGGCATGTGATGTCTAAGTAATTCATTTGGTCAGGCATGCGATGTCTGAGGTGGTTGCGGATTCCAACTGTTGTAGTTTTACACTTTCTTTTCTGTGACCGTAAGTGTAATATGTGATATCGCCGGTTTCGTTGCTATATGTCAACGACAACTGGGATGCGCATATTTACTTACGTTGATGACATGTGATGTTATGTGTTGCTGGATATGTTATATTGGATCGTCGTGTTTGAATAGCCGGGGGTTTTTATGTGAGATGAGTGTTTTTCATTTTCATTCATGTAAAAACTTGTATGTAATATTCTTTTATTGGGGCACTTCCAGGTTGCGGAAGTAGTCACCCTTTGTATATTATTTACTTTTCCGCACTAGGATAGACCCAAGGAGGAGGGCACAAGTAACCGGGTTCTGGAGTCCTGTAGGAGACCAACTCGAGGAGTCGAGGCCGGGTCTCCTAACTCTAGAATTGGTAGGGTTGCTTGCCGCTCTCGTAGGGGTCTAGGGGTATGGGTTTGGCTATTCATCACGACCGTGGAATCCGTGTTTTATACTGGCTCGTATTGAAAACATGGACGTCCTAGTATATCCAATATTTCATATGTTTCTTCTGCTGCGATATCTGTGATGTGATCATGTGATGTTCTGTGATAGATACAGTATATAGTATATATGATATATTATATAGACGTTACTTATGTTTTACACCCGCGCTAGCCCTGCCCCGCTCTGCCGTTAGTTACCTAACCTAACGGTGCACGAGGGGACATCGAGGCGAATGCGGATGGCATAAGTGTACGTCGTATTTATCTGTGATGTTTAGGTACTTAAATGATGGGACTTCATTAATATGATTAATGAAAGAAAAGAAACCTAAAGATGTTGTAGAATCGAATTTCAAAATAAAACAGGTAGCTACAGTTCTTGCTTTGCACAGCGGTATATACGATATATCCTGCACCTTATTCGATGAGGAAAGGACCGAGATCCCTTCACCGGGAGTGACTCCTTTAGCAATAACTGGCAGATGCTACACACTCGGTTTGTCTTTTGATTGCTTTTAAGAGTTTCTGCTTTGCACAGTGATATATATGATATATCCCGCACCTCATTCGACGAGGAAAGGACCGACGATCCCTTCACCGGGAGTGACTCCTTTAGCAAAACTAGAAAAGCCTCAAAAACACTCCATTTCAAAATTATTCAATTCTACAACGATATCAAGTTCATTACGCAATAGGTTTTCAGAAAAACCTGTCGTAGCCCTCCATCATTTCAGATATGTACTGGTTAGTATTCGTGCTGCGTTTGTTGACCTCTGTCAAGACGTAGTGTGCGGTAGCTGATTAGCGCTTATCTGCATAAGCATATGATGTGATTGATTTAGGGTAGTCGTGCGACCTTGTTGACCTCTGTCAAGGGTCGTGCGGGTGGGTTTACTTCAATCAAGAAATGACGGGTTGAACTTGACTAGCAGCCTATGGTTTGTTGACCTCTGTCAAGGTCATAGGACGCTTAGGGCAAAATATTATCGGGAATTTCAAGTGTTGAAATTTGCAATGAGATTGCATACCTTCTATGAGATAGTTGGATCCCGATACCCGCTGCAAGTAAGAGTTACTCCTGGGAGAGTTTTACACATTACAATTAGCCGATCAAGTAGGTGTTTAGAAAGGTGTTAATGAGGTTACGCCTCTGGGAAAACAAGGTTTACATTAATTAGGTTCGTGCGAAAGCACGGGGGAACTCCCTCAAAGTACCGACACTAGCCTGGCTGAAAGATTGGCGAACTTGTAGTGTGTAATTAATCCCGGCTAGTCTTTCCTTTTAGGGTTTGAAGGAAGATTTGATAAAAAGCAGTGGGAGCCATCCTGATTAGATAAAATAATAACCAATATATTCTTGCAAGAGCGCACGCTGAGTGTTTTCTTCTCTCTCTCTCCAGGTAGCGACCATATCACGCCTTAATCAAGATAATAATACGGAATATTGACTGAACCCGCTTGTTATACTGAGCTGGGGAACGTTGGTCCCGCTCCAACTTATAATTGTTATAAGACAGAGCAGGAAATTGGGGAATACCAGATTTCCCGTGCCGCCCAAACGAAGAAAGTGCATGATGATGCATCTCCTTCGGGTGTATTCGTTACAAAGAACTGTTTCTCAGTATCCTCTGCATCCTAGGTATATGATACCGGATCAGGATCCCAGATATGTAATCTGTTACACAGGGCCAAAGAAAGGTAGAGAACTGAGAACGAGTGATAAGTTTCATGAGGCAGAAAACGGGGCAAGTGTTGCATCCAAGTCTGTTGGTCATTGTCACCCTGTATTACCAATACATTGATTCTGAACGAATGTTATTAGATACCGAACCTGATATACAAAATCATATCAGTCTCTTTATTAGTAAAGAAATGATAAAATTTTGTATTGATGGATAATGTTTTGGACATTTCCTATATCAAAAGTTGATCGGTTCAGGCACGTTATCTAAAAGCATTAATGTTCTAAATCAAATTACAGTTCTTAGTATATAGAACTCACACAAGAGGAAGAGTTCAGAAATGAACGGATCCTTCTTGAGGTATTGTAGACTAGGTCATATCAATGCGACCCGACTAGCTGGAGTTACATTTAGATGCATATTTAAATCAGTTTGAATTTACATCTTGTGAAACTCGCCAGTCATGTCACAAAGATAAAATGACCATAACTCTGTTTATTGGAAACAGAAAAAGAGTTAGTGAACTCTTGGGATGATACATGTTGATGTATAAAGGTCCCCTGTCTACACATACCTGGTAAGGTTCTTTGTACTTCATTACATTCTCTGATAATCTCTCGAAATTCAGACATATGTTCCTGTTGAAACACAAGTCTGAACCTTTTGAGATATTCACAGAATATAAGATAGAAGTAGAGAACCAATACGGGTATAAGTATTATGTCCTTTGATGAGATCAAGGAGGAGAATACTTGTGCATAGAATTTCTGGACTATTCTAAAGGAGAATGAGATTCTCTCTCAGCATTACTCCTCCGTATACACCATTCCACGATGGTATGTCGGGGCGGAGCAGATACACCCTATTTGATATGGTGTGCTCTATGATTAGTACTACTGAGTTACCTTTTTCCTTAGGGGGTTATGCACTTGAGAAGTTGCATACCTATTGAATAGGGTTCCAATCAAATCAGTTGCTTACCACTCCATATGAGATATGGAAAGGGAAGAGCCCATGTCTTAAGCTAGTTAAGATTTGGGGTTGTCCGGCCAATGTCTAAAAGCAAAATCCGGACAAGCTCGAGGCAACGTCTGTTATGTACAACTGGAAATGTTCGAGCTATACAAACTGCAGCTGATGATTTGACAGAACCAAAGGATTCAGTAGATTCCAACGAACCTCAGCCTCTCCGCCGATCTAGTAGGGTTCCTCACCCACCTGAGAGATACTTCTGTTTCTCTATGACAGTGGGAGCGAGGATTGCATCATGAGATGATGACCCAACTAGCTTCGAGCTGGCCATCAGGAGTAAGACTCTGTAAGAATGGCTGGATGCTTAGTGATCTGAGATGGAATCCTTATACACCAATAAAGTATGGACTTTGGTTGCTATATCTGAAGGGTTAAATCCCCATCAGGAGCAAGTATATCTTGAGAAGATTACTTGGTGTACATGGAAAAGTTGAGACTTTCAAAGCTAGACTTGTTAAAGGCTTGCATCATTGACCAGGCGTGGATAATGATGAAACCTTTTCTGTGCCTATGCTTAAGTCCATCCAGATCCTACTTGCCACGGCTACATACCATGACTACGATATCTGGTGGTTGGGTGTCATGACTGCTTTTCTAAATGATGTTTTAGAAGAGTGCGTCTATAAGTACACAGCCAGAGGGCTTCGTAGATAGTGGGAGCAGCGGAAACGTGTGCAAGATGCTTTATAGGATTAAAGCAGGCATCGCGGAGTTGGAACATCTGTTTTGATGGATTAGTCAAAGAGTTTGACATCATCAAAATGGTAGATGAACCTTGTATAAACGAAAAGGTAGTAGGGAGTATGGTGGTGATCCTCGTAGAGTACGTGGATGACATACTCTTGATAAGAAAGGAGTTTCTTATGCTACGCTCGATCAATCTCCGTTTATCACAAAGATTCTCCGTGTAGGATCAAGATGATACCTCCTAAATCCTGAGTTTTGGATCTATGAGATAGATTTAATTGGATGTTAGGATTCTCACTAGTTGTAGTGAGATGATATCATACGATTCTGGGGAGAATCACTGGAAGGGTTCCAGGGTGATAAAGACGACTGAATGTCAGTCGCAGGCATTGTCTTTACCCTTAGTGAAGGGACGGTATGTTGGAAGAGTTCCAAGCTACATACCGTGGCATACTAGACGATAAAGGCTGGATACATCGCTACTTAAGATGCTACCAAAGAGGCTGTTTGGGTGTATATTGGTTCATGAGATGAACTACGTTCCTCCCATTGTGAGACAATGGAGTTGTGGCTTATGCCAAGGAACACACGTCCCGTCAGTGATCCAGACATATTCTAAGGCAGTATCACCTGATCATGGAGATGGTTGATCTCCAGGGGATCAAGGTCAGGAGAGTAGACTCAGAGGACAACACGGCGGATCCACTCACGAAGGCCTATTCCCAGAGAGAGACTTTTATGGGATGGTTGAGTATGAGATAATACAACCACTGCTACAGATGGCCCTAGTGCAAATGGGAGATTGTTAGTTATATGTATGCCCTAGAGGCCATTACTGTACATTGGATGTATATTGTAATGGATGCTGGGACATATATAGGGAGGACTTTCTTGCTCGACATGATAGTATGCTATCTGGTTGATCTTTACCTTAACGTGTACGAAGGCTGTCTCTCTATTACATGTTGGTAAAGCCCTTAGGATGTGTGCTTGACTACCTGGACTATGATGCGGATCATACTAGTGGGGACAAGGTAGTCCATAAGTACATCCTTCAAAGTCCCTAGTCGTGGGTATATCGAGACGGGGCATCGATATACCAGAGTAGACTAGCGTATACCTTCTCGACCCATACAGATGGGCGATGGATGATCCCATATCCATTGGTGTTTGACATCGGAGATGATATACGGGTGCTCAGTGGAGACTGGGTACACTGGACGGACTCGCCGAGAACTCCCAGATGGTATTATACCTTACGTCAGATAGCAGTTGTAAGTCCACGTTGCCCACCCCGGTACTTGCGGGGAGGCGGAAAACATAATAAAAATCGGATTTTTAATGACTTAGGCAACATGGACCTTGACTTGGAGGATCTTTGCTAAACTAAAACTAGCTAAAGAATACTAACAACTAACAAAGTTGTAGAAAGGTTATACCTTGAGCTCGAACTCCTTCTCTCCTTGCTCGTCGGAATGGTAGAAAGGCCTCACTTTGCTTGTCTCCTTCCGTCAAAGAACGATCCACCCGAAAGCCTCGACCTTTAGCTTCAACTCCAAGCTAGGAGTAACTAGAGTGCAAGAAATGCTAAGACTTGAACCCTAGAAGTGAGTGGAGAAGATCAAGTGAAGGTTTTTCTCAAGCTTTTTGTTTCTCAACACATGAGAGGGAGAGAGCTTGAGGGAGAGGATGAACAAGAGAGAGAAAAGATATGATAGAATGAAATATTAGTGAGCCATTCTCACTAATATGTGTGAGTTATTTTAATTAATTAATTAGCAAGAAAATTGTCATGGTTTTATCAAGAGGTGACCATTATCATCTCATCATTAATGCAAATTGCAAGGATCAAAGAGCATCTTCCAAATGAAATGATCATGGTCAACTTGTCAACTTGGTCAACAAGTCAACAAAGTCAAAGTGTCAACAACAACAACCATGCACAATAATTAAGCTAATTATCAATTAACAATAATACACACAAAAAACAATAGGGTTAATAAAATGACAATAGTCATTAACCCTAAACAAGGTCCTATCCCTCAATCTCAAGCAACCGTGCATACGCACCCGCATTCGTGATCCGAGGAACACGAACACAATGAGAAAAACCAATCTCAAATCATATACTAGGATCCGGCTTAAACCAAAGCCCGCTAGTATAAACTGTCCGGACAGCAACCGTGCACAAGTGCGCGGATGCGAACGAACCCTGTCGCAAAACCATGCGACCTCTACTCGTTTTGCCTAAAGGCGAATAGCTCTCTATGTGGGACTCTAAAGACTCGACACTACGCTGGCAGTGGGTTTAACCACAGACCGCAAGCGGCACTAGCTGTACGTAACGGTCCCCAGGTAGATGTCGATAAGAAGACTGACGAGGTGAACCCCATCTGCACTCCTACTGAGCCTGTATGTGACAGTCTCCGTACAGTCCGGTCTGTTCGTCTGATACATCGCATGGCGGGCCTAGGGGGGCGGTGAACGTCAGTCCCCTAATAGCGGTACAAGTCGTGTCGGAGTGAAGCCCAGAACACCCTGAGATAACACTGGAAGCCTACCAGTATATCTCGCTTGCCCTGGCCAGGGACTACTTGTGTAATGGCTCTCCTAGACACAGCGCGATGTCAACCCCCAATACCGGGAGAGACGAATCCTGTCTAACCGTCACTGCCTCCAAGTGCTTCGGGACTGCACCCAAAAACTACCTGTTTGCACGACTCCTCTGAGCCGTGGTAGGGTAGTAATCAAAGTGCAGTGGGAACACACTCGAGGCGAAGTGACAGTGTCAAGTCAGCGGACTAAGCTGTACTCATGTCACCTGGGAACTGATAACTGACGATAGGTATATTACCAACCAACAGTTCCCGACGAGTCCTGTCCAGTGTACTCGTAACCTAACGAGCACCCGCATACTATCCCAAGTACGACGTACTAACGGCTGTGGGATAGACCGTCTCCCACACTGGGATGAGAAGCGCATACGCTAGTCTACTCCGGAGTATCGATGCCCTGTCTCGATAGTCCAACGACCAGGGACCTGTATAAGGATGTGCTTATAGATTACCCAGCTCCCACGAGTGCGAGCGCCATCACAACGCTGGTAATCAAGCAAATATCCTAAGGGCTCTACTAATATGTATACCTGCAATATGCTAAAAGAAACACATGCACATATTAAAGCAGAGACAAACCAAGTAGCATACTACCATTTCGAGCAAGATTGTATATACAACTGTGAATATCCCAAGCTTCCATTAAGTAAGATACAAACTAGTATGATACAGTAATGGCCTCTAGGGCATATACACTAACAATCTCCCACTTGCACTAAGGCCATGTACTGGCGTATCGAAGACCTATCATCTCGATCAGCCGCTCGAACTGAGTCTGGGGCAAGGCCTTGGTGAATGGATCTGCTGTGTTATCCTCTGATGCAACTCTCCGGACCTCGATCTCCTGGCGATCCACAATCTCCCTGATCAGGTGATACCGCCTTAAGATGTGTCTGGATTTCTGATGGGACCTGGGTTCCTTCGCTAAAGCTATAGCCCCGTTGTTGTCGCAATACAGAGGTATTGGGTCAACAATGGACGGAACCACCTGAAGTTCTTTCAAGAACTTCCTCATCCAGACAGCTTCTTTTGCGGCATCAGATGCAGCGATGTATTCCGCTTCCATAGTCGAGTCAGCAACGGTTTCCTGTTTGGAGCTCTTCCAACACACCGCCCCTCCATTGAGGGTAAAGACAAAACCCGACATGGACTTGGAATCATCCTTGTCACTCTGGAAGCTGGAGTCAGCAAAGGCCTCAATCTGCAGGTCTTTTCCGCCATACACCAAGAACATCTCCTTAGTCCTTCTCAGGTACTTGAGAATGTTCTTTACTGCTATCCAATGTTTCTCCCCAGGGTTTGACTGATACCTGCTTACCACACTCAGTGCATAAGCCACATCCGGTCTGGTACACAACATCGCATACATTATAGAGCCTACCGCAGAAACGTAGGGTATAATAGACATGCGATCCCTCTCCAAATCAGTCTTGGGAGACATCTCTTTGGAGAGGGTGATCCCGTGACAAGCCGGCAGATTACCGCGCTTGGAATCTTCCATACTGAATCTCTTCAGTATGGTGTCGATATACCTGGACTGTGAGAGTCCTAATATCCTCTTGGATCTGTCACGGTAGATCCGGATACCCAGAATGTATGAGGCATCACCCAGGTCTTTCATGGAGAACCTGTGTGACAAGAACCCCTTGACAGATTGTAGCATAGGAATGTCATTTCCTATTAAGAGAATGTCATCCACGTATAAAACAAGGAATACTACAGTTCTCGCTACAAATCTACAATAGATGCATGGTTCATCTGGATTTTTGATAAAGCCAAATTCTTTGACCGTCTCATCAAAACAGATGTTCCAACTCCGCGATGCTTGCTTGAGTCCATAAATGGACTTGAGCAACTTGCACACCTTTCCGCTGCTCCCACCCTGAATGAAACCCTCTGGCTGGTCCATATAGACACACTCCTCTAAATGACCATTTAGAAAAGCTGTCTTTACGTCCATCTGCCAAATCTCATAATCGTGGAAAGCAGCGATGGCAAGAAGGATCCGAATGGATTTCAGCATAGCTACTAGGGAAAAGGTTTCGTCATAGTCCAATCCAGGTCGCTGACGAAAACCCTTTGCTACCAGTCTAGCTTTATAGGTCTCAACCTGTCCATCTACACCAATCTTCCTTTTGAAGATCCACTTGCATCCTACGGGTTTTACCCCGTCTGGAGCAATGTCCAACGTCCATACTTTGTTGGTGTACATGGACTCCATCTCGGTCCGCATTGCATCCAGCCATTTTACCGAGTCGACGCTCTGAATGGCTTGCTGGAAGCTAGTAGGCTCATCACAATCTAGGATGCAGTCCTCTCGATCCCCGTCAATGAGAAAACCGTAGTATCTCTCGGGCGGATGAGACTGCCTACTACTCCTGCGGAGTGGCATAGGAATGTCCTGTTCTTTCGAACCCTCTGGTTCCTCTAAGCTTTCAGTAATGGTTTGTGGTTCTGGAATTTCTTCCAGTTCTACCGCGCTCCCGCTTATCTGATTTTCTAAAAACTCAGTTTCCAAGAAGCGGGCATGACGAGAAACAAGGACTTTTTGCTCCTCTGCGTAATAGAAGAGATACCCCTTGGAGTTCTTTGGGTATCCCACAAACTTGCACTGCACTGAGCGTGCCTCGAGCTTGTCCGCATGCTGCTTTTTTACAAAAGCTGGACATCCCCATGTCTTAAAGGATTTAAGACAGGGTTTCTTCCCACTCCACATTTGATATGGTGTGGTAGGCACTGTTTTAGTAGGAACTTGGTTCAAGAGATGTGCAGCCGTTTCCAGTGCATAACCCCAGAAAGATCGCGGTAACTCAGCCTTACTCATCATGGACCGTACCATATCCAATAGGGTTCGGTTCCGTCTCTCCGATACACCGTTGTGTTGCGGAGTGTATGGAGGAGTAAGCTGAGAGAGAATTCCATTCTCTTTTAAATAATTCAGGAACTCGGCACTTAAGTATTCTCCACCTCGATCCGATCTTAGAATCTTGATACTTTTGCCGGTCTGTTTCTCCACTTCATTCTTATATTCCTGGAACTTTTCAAAGGCCTCGGACTTATGTTTCATTAAGAAGACATAACCGTACCTTGAAAAATCATCCGTAAAAGTAATGAAGTAAGAGTAACCGCTTCGCGCATGTGTAGACATTGGACCGCACACGTCGCTGTGTACGAGTCCCAAGAGCTCGCTCGCCCTTTCTCCGTGTCCAGTGAACGGAGCCTTTGTCATCTTTCCCATGAGACAAGATTCACAAGTGGCATAAGACTGATACTCGAACGGATCCAAGTATCCTTCTTTATGTAACTTAGTCAACCGTGTCTCATTGATGTGACCCAGTCTACAATGCCATAAGAAAGCCTGATTAATATCTGGAGACTTTCTTTTGTGTGTATTCTGGATATTGAAAACCTGTGGTTGGTTTAAAACGTAAATACCGTTGTTTAATGCACCTGACCCAATCAAAACTTGATTAAGGTGAATGTTCACTACATTACTTACAAATGCAAATTCATAACCTTCTTTAGATAATAAAGATACAGATATGATATTACAGGTTGCATTTGGTACATAATAACAACTACGCAAAACCAAAAAGTGTCCATCAGATAATCCCAGGTGATAGTCCCCCACGGCCTCTGCATCCATGCTAGCACCGTTTGCAACTATGAGGGTCATGTCACCTGCCTTCAAAACTCTACGCTTTCTCAACGCCTGCAAAGAATTACAGATATGAGATCCTGATCCGGTATCCAATACCCAGGATGTAGAGTTTATTGATAGACAGTTTTCAATAACATACACACCTGAAGCTGAAGCTGCAACTCGCTTCAAATCCTGTGTTCTGGCTTTCCAAGCCTTGCAATCTTGTTTCCAGTGACCACTTTTGTGACAATAGAAGCATTCTTCCTTCCCCACCATCTTCCCCGCTACTTTTGTTGCTTTACCCTTTCCCTTCGTATCCACTTTACCGACACCGCCTCTTGGTTTGGCGGGGGCTTTCTTCTTCTTGCCCTTGGCTTTCGCCCTGGACCTAGAAGAGGAAGATCCTCCTACAAACAAAGTGGATGTCTCCCTACCCTTCTGTAGGGTGCCCTCAGCAGTCCTCAACATGTTCAGAAGTTCGGCAAGTTCAACCTCCTTTCCTTGCATGTTGAAGTTAAGAACGAACTGGGCGTAAGTGGAAGGAAGGGACTGGAGAATCAAATCGGTATAGAGTTCATTCTCCAACGTGGTCCCTAGGTCCGCGAGCTCCTCTATGTAGCCGATCATCTTAAGCACGTGGTCCGCTACCGATGATCCGACGGCCAACCTTGCCGAAAAAAGCTTCTTCGACACTTCGTATCTTGCGATACGAGACTGCTCCCCATACAGTTCTTTTGTATGGAGAAATATGGACTCCAGGTCCATATTCTCGTGCCTCCTCTGATGTTCGTTGTCCATCGAGGCTAGTACGAGGCATCTGGCCCTCGCGCAATCTATCTCCCATGTCTTACGGATTTCTACATCCGCGACGCTGGAGGTGGGACCTGGGACAGGGGGAGCTTTGGTGGTAAGTATATACCCCAGCTTGTCATAAGTGATAGCCATCTTGACATTCCTGAGCCAATCTTTGTAGTTTGGCCCTGTCAATATATTTTTATCTAACAGTAACTTAAGTCCGGTCATGTTGAATGGTCGCTGCAATTAGGAGAGAGAAAAGAAACACTTTAGCATGATGCTCTTACAAGTTTAGAGTGGTTTTTAGTTTGTCTAAACTGGATGGCTCCCACTGTTTCTCGAATCCCTTCTCAAACCATAAAGAAAAGGATTAGCCGGGATCATTCTCACCGTACAATACTTGCTTAACCGTTCAGCCAGGCCAGTGTCGGTACTTCGAGGGAGGTTTTCCAACGCTTTCGCGAAGTTCCTTAATTAAATAACCTCTTTTCCCTGTGGGCGTAGCCCCGCTAACACCTTTCTAGGCACCTACTAGGTTTATAGCATTGATCGTTAAGTGAGAGTTTTCCCGAGGAGTAGCATATACTCACAGTAGGATCGGGATCCAAATATCATCGCGTGACGAAACTGAAGGAATCCTACCAGAATCACCACACTCCAAATGGTATGCAAATCTAGCAAGTTTCAGTACTTATGAAACTCCCGATGTGGATTTTTGCCCCATGCTCTTATGACCTTGACTAAGGCCAACAAATCATAAGTCACATGTCAAGTTCTACCCGTCGTTATCCAGGTTAATTTGAACCCACCCGTATCCACCCTTGACTATGGCCAACAAGGCAATACGACTGTCTCAAACCAACGCATTCTATCTATGCAACATATGAATACCCACCAGCTACCAAACACTGTGCCTTGACTAGGGCCAACAAACACAGCTTGAATACCGTTGAATATTCATATGAAACGACGGAGGGCTACGGATGGTTTTGGCGAAACCGTGAACGTAGTGAACTTGATATAATCGATGGAACGAGATAGCTTTTAAAAGGAGTGGTTCATGCTCCGCGTTTAAAAGTTTAGTTTTGAAAAGAACCGAGTGGTTTTCAAAGTGTTCCAATCGACTTTTACTTGGTTTATTTCTTGCATTAGTTCTTTTAATGCGTCCCATCATTTAATCCTACCATTGCAGAAAACAACCAAAATATGACGTACGCTTATGCCATTCGCATTCGCCACGGGGCCCCGTCATCACCCGTTAGGTTACTTAACTAACGACAGAGCGGGGGCTGGGCTAGCGCGGCTGTAAAACATAAGCAACGCCTAAATAGTTATTTATATATATATATATACAGCAATGATAGACATTACAGATCACAGATGAATACATTGGATATACTAGGAATCCGCAATGCGTTCGAGCCTGCAACGCAAAGCGGATTACACGGTCGCGGTGAATAGCCAATACCCCACCCAAGACCCCTACGGGTGCGGCAAACTACCCGCCAAGCACCCGAAGCGAAGCAACCTCCCTCACCACCGTGAGTAGGCCACTCGGCACTTCGAGTACCCGGTAGTTTGTGCACCCCCTCCATGGGTCTATCCTAGGAGCAAAAACAGTAAAAAGAATTATACAATGACGGCAACAACCCCGACCCGGCTGTGCGGCCATACAAAGAATATTATTACATCAATTTACATGTTACAAATGAATGAAAGAAAAACAACGCTCATCTCACATCCACCCCGGCCATTCACCCGCGACAATCCAATCCATTCATATCCACAAACCAATAACAATCACAGATCATGTATAACCCCGACTAATCGTCTTATAGCGATTAGCCGACGTTCAATACATGCAAGCATTACAGATATAACCAATGTAGTTAAAGTGTAGTGAAGTTCCGAAAAATACGGATTTATAGGCCCCCAAAAGTAAATTTTAGTTCTGGAAAATCTGGGCATATAATATATATCCTAAAAATCCCAAAATCAACACAGAAAGACACTGCACGAAAAACGATGCAGAGAGGACATCAAACCGCGGCGCTTCCGCGGCACGAGCCTACCTCGTGCGGCGGAAGGGCGGCGGTTTGGATGAATCTCTGTGTCGTTTTTCATGGGTGTTTTTAGAAAACCCTGAGATGAATTTACAAATATAAAGTTTTCTATTTTGAGCAGAAAAAATTTCAACAGAAACTAGGGTTTTTCAAAGTTGGGTTTTTGGATTTTCGGTTTCGAAACTTCGTTACACTTCACTACCTAGCTAGTTTGAGTTTAGTTAGGCTCTGATACCACTGTAAGTCCACGTTGCCCACCCCGATACTTGCGGGGAGGCGGAAAACATAATAAAAATCGGATTTTTAATGACTTAGGCAACATGGACCTTGACTTGGAGGATCTTTGCTAAACTAAAACTAGCTAAAGAATACTAACAACTAACAAAGTTGTAGAAAGGTTATACCTTGAGCTCGAACTCCTTCTCTCCTTGCTCGTCGGAATGGTAGAAAGGCCTCACTTTGCTTGTCTCCTTCCGTCAAAGAACGATCCACCCGAAAGCCTCGACCTTTAGCTTCAACTCCAAGCTAGGAGTAACTAGAGTGCAAGAAATGCTAAGACTTGAACCCTAGAAGTGAGTGGAGAAGATCAAGTGAAGGTTTTTCTCAAGCTTTTTGTTTCTCAACACATGAGAGGGAGAGAGCTTGAGGGAGAGGATGAACAAGAGAGAGAAAAGATATGATAGAATGAAATATTAGTGAGCCATTCTCACTAATATGTATGAGTTATTTTAATTAATTAATTAGCAAGAAAATTGTCATGGTTTTATCAAGAGGTGACCATTATCATTTCATCATTAATGCAAATTGCAAGGATCAAAGAGCATCTTCCAAATGAAATGATCATGGTCAACTTGTCAACTTGGTCAACAAGTCAACAAAGTCAAAGTGTCAACAACAACAACCATGCACAATAATTAAGCTAATTATCAATTAACAATAATACACACAAAAAACAATAGGGTTAATAAAATGACAATAGTCATTAACCCTAAACAAGGTCCTCTCCCTCAATCTCAAGCAACCGTGCATACGCACCCGCATTCGTGATCCGAGGAACACGAACACAATGAGAAAAACCAATCTCAAATCATATACTAGGATCCGGCTTAAACCAAAGCCCGCTAGTATAAACTGTCCGGACAGCAACTGTGCACAAGTGCGCGGATGCGAACGAACCCTGTCGCAAAACCATGCGACCTCTACTCGTTTTGCCTAAAGGCGAATAGCTCTCTATGTGGGACTCTAAAGACTCGACACTACGCTGGCAGTGGGTTTAACCACAGACCGCAAGCGGCACTAGCTGTACGTAACGGTCCCCAGGTAGATGTCGATAAGAAGACTGACGAGGTGAACCCCATCTGCACTCCTACTGAGCCTGTATGTGACAGTCTCCGTACAGTCCGGTCTGTTCGTCTGATACATCGCATGGCGGGCCTAGGGGGGCGGTGAACGTCAGTCCCCTAATAGCGGTACAAGTCGTGTCGGAGTGAAGCCCAGAACACCCTGAGATAACACTGGAAGCCTACCAGTATATCTCGCTTGCCCTGGCCAGGGACTACTTGTGTAATGGCTCTCCTAGACACAGCGCGATGTCAACCCCCAATACCGGGAGAGACGAATCCTGTCTAACCGTCACTGCCTCCAAGTGCTTCGGGACTGCACCCAAAAACTACCTGTTTGCACGACTCCTCTGAGCCGTGGTAGGGTAGTAATCAAAGTGCAGTGGGAACACACTCGAGGCGAAGTGACAGTGTCAAGTCAGCGGACTAAGCTGTACTCATGTCACCTGGGAACTGATAACTGACGATAGGTATATTACCAACCAACAGTTCCCGACGAGTCCTGTCCAGTGTACTCGTAACCTAACGAGCACCCGCATACTATCCCAAGTACGACGTACTAACGGCTGTGGGACAGACCGTCTCCCACACTGGGATGAGAAGCGCATACGCTAGTCTACTCCGGAGTATCGATGCCCTGTCTCGATAGTCCAACGACCAGGGACCTGTATAAGGATGTGCTTATAGATTACCCAGCTCCCACGAGTGCGAGCGCCATCACAACGCTGGTAATCAAGCAAAGATCCTAAGGGCTCTACTAATATGTATACCTGCAATATGCTAAAAGAAACACATGCACATATTAAAGCAGAGACAAACCAAGTAGCATACTACCATTTCGAGCAAGATTGTATATACAACTGTGAATATCCCAAGCTTCCATTAAGTAAGATACAAACTAGTATGATACAGTAATGGCCTCTAGGGCATATACACTAACAGCAGTTCTCTGGTGACACTGGTACAGAGTAGTCTGTTGACCCGAGATCGTCATAGAGTCTTGTGTGGTTCCCACTGTGCTTTGATTTCCATCTTACCACGTCCAAGTGGGCGTGCAAAATGGTGGTTTTTAGGTACAGTCCTGAATCACATGGAGGCAATGAGCGATAGGAGGGGATTCGTCTCTCCCGGTATAGGGAGTTGATGTTGCGCTGTGTTCGATTGGCTATAACCGGAAATCCCTGGCCAGGATTGCTGAGATTTACTGGTAAGTGTTACCAGTAGTTTCTCGAACTGTTATAGACATCATATCGACACGACTTATCGAGCTATTGGGGTCTGAAGTTTACCACCCCTAGGCAAGATATGCGACATATCAGACGACGAGACCGGACTGTACGGTAGTGTTACTGGTTGGATTCACTGGAGTGTGAGCGGGCATGCTCGTCGATCTTCTGATCGCTCAATACCCGGGTGGCCGTTACGTTTAGCAGACCGCTTGCGGCTTGTGGGTGTTTGATATGATCATCACCTGCTGCCGGCGTATTGACGAGTCTTTAGAGTCCTACACAGAGGTTTCCTGGTTCAAGCGAAACGAAATAGGAGCGCATATGAGATATGTGCGGGACCGAGAATAATGCGTGTATGTGATACCGTATTTCATTCTCACGATGAATGTATCGAATGGTTGTATGCGATATAACCTAGTTATCGAATCAAGTATTGATTCGATAAGCCGATACATAGGATCCTAGTCGGTTATATGCAATATGACCGGATCGTTAAATCAAGTGTTGATTTAATGATTTAATGTATAATTATATATTTGATATATTACTTTGCATTAACTAGTATCGGTTCACTTTAAATGGATTTTCTCACTCGCTTGTGCACATTGTATATTCGATATAGTTTTGTGCACTTGATTGTATCATGTTTGATGATACATGCAAAATTGGTTAAGTGTAAAGATTGAACCTTGGTTATATGAATGGTTAGGGTTATGATTACTTATTCATTTATTTATTTATTAGTTTTGGAAAATAAAAGCATAAAGAGAAAAAAAAACAAAATGGTTTTCTTTTATTCTTTCTTTCATGAAGCTTGTTGAAGCTTCATGAAGCTTTTGACCAAGTGACCATTTTGTCTTCTTCTTATAACCCTAACCACTCACATAAACTCTAGTTAGCTCTCTACACTTAACTATGGTTTGATTATGATAAGAATGATTATTCTTTTCTATTCTTAAATTCTTATCATATTATCTTCTTCTTCTTCTTCATCTTCTACTTGAAGAAAACCTTGCCTCCATCAATGGCAAAGTGAGAAAAAGAGTGAGAAATCCAATTCTAAAGTGAACTCACTTCCTATTTCTTCATCCTCTACCTCTTGCCAAGTAGTAGAGTGTGTTTCCTTCACAAGTTTTCTTGACTTGGTGAAGTGGGAGCTTGATCTAGCGATGCCTCGACGTAGATCATCTTCGGCATTGTCGTCGATGACCTAGCCCGTCCATTCTCCGATGAAGCCGACGCTAGAGCCCGGGGTTCGACTTGGACAGCGAGGAGACATCATCGTGGAGCTATGGAGGTGGAGGACCGGATCTACAAGGGTTGTATTTCCGTATTCTAGTAGTTATGTGTTAACTAGTTTGCTTTGTCGCCTAAAAATATAGCCAACGATCCGTAGTCTAGGGTTTCTCGGCACCGTATTTTTGAAATTGGCATGGTTGATGCCTTGTGAGACCTCCTTGGGGTGCCTAGGAACCCTACAAAGAGAATGTCATCCACGTACAAGACGAGGAATACCACAGTTCTCGCTACAATTTTACTATAGATGCATGGTTCATCTGGATTTTTGATAAAGTCAAATTCCTTGACCGTCTCATCAAAACAGATGTTCCAAATTGGCGATACTTGCTTTAATCCATAAATGGACTTAAGCAACTTTCACACCTTTCCGCTGCTCCCACTCTGAATGAAACCCTCCGGCTGATCGATATAGACGCACTTTTCCAAATTTCCATTTAGAAAAGCGGTCTTTACGTCCATCTGCCAAATCTCATAATCGTGGAAGGCAGCAATGGCAAGAAAGATCTGAATGGATTTGAGCATAGCCACTGGAGAAAAGGTTTCATCATATTCAAAACCAGGTCTTTGACGAAAACCTTTTGCAACAAGTCTAACCTTATATGTTTCAACCTGTCCATCTACACCAATCTTCTTTCTGAAGATCCATTTGCAGCCTATGGGTTTTACCCCTTCTGGAGTAATGTCCAAATTCCATACTTTGTTGGTGTACATGGTCTTCATTTCGGTCCGCATTGCATCCAGCCATTTTACTGAGTCTCTGATCTGAATGGCTTGCTGGAAGCTAGTTGGCTCGTCATCATCGATGATGAAATCCTCTCTATCCTCGTCTATGAGAAAACCGTAGTTTCTCTCGGGTGGATGTGATTGCCTACTAGTCCTGCGGAGTGGCACGGGGATGTCCGGTTCTTTCGAAACTTCTGGTTCCACCATGCTTTCAGTAATATCTTGTGGTTCTGGAATTTCTTCCAGTTCTATTGCGCTCCCACTTATCTCTTTTTCTAAAAACCGAGTTTCCAAAAAGTGGGCATGCCAAGAAACAAAGACCTTTTGTTCCTCTGCGTAATAGAAAAGATACCCACTGGAGTTCTTTGGGTATCCCACAAACTTACACAGTACTGAGCGTGCCTCGAGATTATCCGCATTCTGCTTTTTTTTACAAAATCTGGACATCCCTATATCTTTAAATACTGAAGAGAGGGTTTCTTCCAACTCCACATCTGATATGGTGTGGTAGGCACAGTCTTGGTAGGAACCTTGTTCAAAAGATATGTAGCTGATTCTAATGCATAGCCATAGAAGGATCACGACAACTCAGCATTACTCATCATGGAACGTACCATATCCAGTAGTGTTCTGTTCCGTCTTTCCGATACACCGTTGTGTTGAGGTGTGTATGGAGGAGTAAGCTGAGAGAGAATTCCATTCTATTTAAGTAGTCCAGGAACTCGGCACTTAAGTATTCACCACCTCGATCAGATCTTAGTGTCTTGATACTTTTGCTGGTTTGTTTTTCCACTTCATTCTTATATTCCCGAAATTTCTCAAAGGCCTCGGATTTATCTTTCATCAAGAATACATGTCCATACCTTAAGAAATCGTCCGTAAAAGTAATGAAATAGGAATAACCACTTCTTGCATGTGTAGACATTAGACCACACGCATCGCTGTGTATGAGTCCTAAGAGCTCGCTCGCTCTTTCTCCGTGTCCAGTGAACGGAGTCTTTATCATCTTTCCTTTGAGACATGATTGAAAAGTTGCATATGTTGGAGATAGTGCCCTCAGATTCAATTATTCGATCACAGGCACGTGATTACAATGATTGATGGAGGACCTATCCCGATAGGACAGTCTTACTCATGATGATAGTATGCTATCTGGTTTACCTTTATCATCGTGTACTGCTTTAGGTGACCTGACAAGTCGCTATTACATGTTGATAGAGCCCCTAGGATTCTTGCTTGACCACCAGCAGTATGAGGGCGATCATATACGTGGGAGCTGGTAGTCTATAAGCACATCCTTAAATGGTCCCTAGTCGTGTGAGTTTCGAGATAGGGCATCGATACTCCAGAGTAGACTAGTGTGTACATTCGAGACCCCGACGAGGGGCGGTGGCCGGTCTCACAAGCCACTGGCGTTAGTTCGCTCACCTAAGATGTATACAGGTGCTCATTGGGTTATGAGTACACCGGACAGGACTCGCCGGGAACATGCTAGTTGGTCATATACCAGACGTCAGATGGCAGTTCCCTGGTGACATGTGTACAGGTTAGTTCATCGACCTGGGGATCGTCATTTGTCTTGTGTGAGTTCCCACTGTACTTTGATTACTACCCTGCCACGGCTCAAAGGAGTCGTGCAAACAGGTTTTAGTTGGGTACAGTCCCGAGCCACATGGAGGCAGTGAGCGTATCTTCAGGGGTTCGTCTCTCCTGGTATTGGGGTTGAGGTCGTGCTGTGTCTAGGAGAGCCATTACACGAAGCCCTCGGCCGAGGCAAGGAGATTTACTGGTAGGTATTCCAGTAGTATCTCAGGGTGTTCTGGGCTACACTCCGACACTACTTGTACCGCTTTTGGGGGTCTGACTTTTACCAACCCTCTAGGCCCGCCATGCGATGCTCATAGACGAACGGACCGGACTGTACGGATATTGTCACTGACAGGCTCAGTAGGGTTGTCTGGCTGAGTTCGCTCATAGACGTCCCTTTTAGTCAATACCTGGTAGCTCGTTACGTATTGGCTTATACCTCGGACGTGCTAGTGGTTAAATCCACAACCAAGGTGTTGACGAGTCTTTAGAGTCCCCCACATTCAGTTACTCAGCTTTCGGGCGAAAAGTTGTAGAGGCCGTATGGAGATATGGCAAGGTCCGATCAGATACGTGCGGTATTGCACGGATCAGGATCGGACAGTTTGTACTATTGGCCGTATGGATATATGGCAGGGTTCGATCAGATACGTGCGGTATTGCACGGATCAGGATCGAACGGATATTACTAGCCGACTTTGGTTTAAGCCGGATCCTAGTAAAGTACTGTGTAGATTTTGTCTCATTGCATTTGTATTTCGGTCGGAATACAAATGCGGGTGTGTATGCACAGTATCGGGGTTTTCCTGTAATTTATTACGGGACCAGTTTTCTGGAGTTGCCAGTTTGCTTTCCGTTTCGGCCAATTTCCTTTGTATCGTTCATTGGCCGAAGTTTGGTGGAGGAGGGTTTATTTGCATTGTTGCAAATAAGTATTTGTGGAGGGGTTCTTTGCATATTCTTGTATCATGATGGTGCACCATTCTTTTGACCTTGACTTCTTCTTCTATCATGATTGCTTGACTTTGTGAGCAATCATGGTTGTAGTAGGTGGGTTTTTGGAGTATGGGTTTGATTTTGTGATCATTGCTTTTCATGATAACCATTCCTCTCTCTCTCTTGCATGAGATATGTATGGCTCCCATTATTTTTGGGTCTCTCTCCATTCTCACTCTCCTCTCTCTAGTGATGGCCGGCCATGCCTTGGGGGCTGTCCAATTTTTGGTGTGTGGATTTTTGGCTCATTTCATGTTGCAAAAATCCCACAAGTTCCATCTCCAAACTCCATAGTTCATCCCTCCACCAAAAGGCAATTCCTACAACCCCAAAATGAGACTTCTTCTACTATACATTCTACAGCAAATCTTGGGCACGTCGACTAGCCAGCTTCGTGCCCGAGTTGCCTCGGCATTGAGGTGGGAGCCCGTAAAAGAAGTAGGCGATGTGGTGCACTTCCGGCGACGAGGTGGAGACCGGGGCTTCAGCAGGAGATCGGGACGACGACGAGAAGACCGGAGGACTTGGATCAGTCGGTATATCTCTCTTCCCCATCTTGTTGTTAGCTAGGACTAGTTAATGGTTCGATCCGGGTATTAATGCGCGGTGGTGCCGGTTTGCTAAGTTCGCAAAATTAAAGTTTATCACCGTTTCCGCATTTTGGCCTCGGGATGGAGGCCGGGGCGCCGCCGTGCACTTACAGTGGTATCAGAGCCACGCCATAACTTAGTCTAGCTTGGTTTAATGTGTTTTGCATTTCCGATCGACTAAAATTCCAAAATCCGCATTTTTGCTTGCATCAGTTTTCTGTTAAAATTTTTTGGTGTCCAAAAATTTTTCAGGTTACAGAAAAGTTATATTAGAAAAGATAAGAATTCTGTGAAAATTCGATGCAGCAACTCCACTGTAGGAGAGCGGAACCGCAGCCAAACACCCCTTTGCGCCGTGGTTCCGCCGCACTATTTTGGGTTCCCTGCACCAAATTTTCTACAGTGTCTTTCTGGGATGATTTTAGGGGTTTTGGAATAATAACATTGGGCCCAGAATTTCTTGATGTGCTACAGTAGTATTTTGGGGCCCACTTGTTAAAATTTGATTGATCGGATATTTTAAACACATTAGTTCACAGTATTTACATTATATCTGCGACCGTGAATGTCACTTGATCGGTAAATCCGGTCAAAACTAGAATTGTGGGATTCAATTGGGGATGGGTAGGTTTGATTTGGAAGGAGGTACAGCTCACTCTCACCACTCAAATTCTCAATCTGTCCAACCGTCTCATCATACATTGGAAAATTTGGAGCTAGTGGAAACTAGCCACCGGGTCACTAGGTTGTATAAGGGCGACCATGGACGCATTCAAATCCATCATCTGTTGTCTTGATGCTACCATAAAATCTTCCAACGACTGTTCCAGACTAGACATGGGTCGTGAAGGGGTTTCAGTAAAAGATTCAAAGTTGTTTGGATTCTGGAAACTCCCAAATGGCTGTGTAGAAGCAATGTCTAGGGAAGGTGCAACAGTTGGGTAAGATGGATAGGAATTGAATGGTTGGACAGTATTAGGATCAACATTTGGATAAAATGGTGAATGGAATTATTGATCCCAAGAACTGGAAGTGTTGAAAGGAGTGAAAGATCGGCTACGAGATTGTTCAATATGTTGAGCAATAGACATGGGTTTCGGAGTTACCACCGGACTCTCAAAAGGGGTATCAACGTAAGAAGGTTGTGAATGTTGAAACGGTTGATACAAAGTGGATTGCGGGGTCCAACTGTTTCTCCTAGACGCGTCTATTCGATTTTTCAAAGAAATTTTGGGCATGGAGGGGTCGTCCGAAATTCGACCAAAACAATGAGCGTAGGAAGTAATGTCTGGTTGAGGGTACCAAAGTTCGGCAAGAGTTTTACAAGGTGGGGTACCCATGATGTGAGAAAGGAGAAGAATGTGATGATTTTTTTTTAATTTTTTAATTTTTTTTATTTAAAAAAAATTGTTTGTTTTTGGAGTTTTGAAATTTTTGAAAGTGTTTTTTTTAAAAAGAGTTTTGCAAAAATTTGTACGGAACTACGGCACAATTTCAAACAATCACAATTTATACATGTACAATCAAGCCTAGAGCTAGGGTCTCCTAAGTCAACTAGACTGCTCCTAACTGTTCCAAAGGGCAAGTTGCGAGATATCTCTCAAATCGCCTCTTCACCGCCAATTGTGGCCAGGTAAGCACAAATGAAGAAAGGATGGATCCGCTCACGAATCACCGTGAGACGGGCCTTTTAAAATTACCTTTCCCACTTGTCTAGCCTAGGCACCACAAAGTCAGGTTTAGATAAACGACCGATTGCCCACAACCTTCCTTTGTCCTAATGAGCGCGACAGTCCTTATTGGCTGAGTCTAAATATTTTTTTAATTAACTCGAGGGTTGATGCATATGCTTTTTGTGATTTCTGGGGTCTTAGGAAGGGTAATGAAATCCCCACCCAATCTGGATTGGTGTTATAGCCCCTTAAAAGTCCGTATTAATTATGCAAAGCAGTTAACACACCAAAACCACTTGCAATTTTTTTTATTTGGCAGCGCAAAGAATCCTGCACAAAAACAATTTATTGGAGAGGGAAAAAGATTTTGCGCAAAGAACCCCGCAGGAAATTTTTTTCAGTGGAGTTCATAGGGTAGAAGAGAGGACAAAAATACTTACAGAAAATTTTGGGGTGCTGACGTCAGCAGTTGACCGCGGTTCTACGGTCAAACGCTTGATCCGCCGTGGTTCCGCGGTGGTTAAGTTGGTTTGGATCTCCAAAATTTTTCTATTTTCTGTTGTGATTCTCCTCTGTCTGTTTAGATCTTCTGTTTGTTGATTTGTTCACTGGCCTTTTTCAGATCTGAATCAGTCCATCTTCTTTTCCTGCACAATTCACACAATACCTCTCAAAAAGAATAAAATGATTTTTATTTTTATTTTATTTATTATTTTTTAGTGTTTCAAATTTTTTCAATTTTTATAATTTTTTATTTTTATTTTTTTAACCCGAAATTACACAAAGAAAGAGACTACCGTCTCCCCGGCAACGGCGCCATTTGATTGGTAGTGCTTTTATATGCGTGTGCGCTTTAAAATTAAAGTTAAGAATATACTGCAATCAATAACGGTGTTGCTTGGTAGCTAGCCGGTTGAGTACGGGTCGGTCCACAAGGAGATGGATTCCTTTTCTTTATGTTCTAACGAGTTAATCCGATCAAGTCGGTTTTGTTTTAAGATCTAAGAATGAGATTTAATTGATTTAAAGGCTTGCTAGGATTAGGATTTGGTTAGTTCGGAAAAGGGATTCTACTCACTGGTTTCGGTGCCCTAATGAAGAATTTAGGTGTTAGGGTAATAGTCAACAAAGGGGATTAGCACGACTAGGAAGAAAGTTCGCTTCTTCCCTTTGGTCCTTGTCCGTCATTTCTTAACTCTTAGCCCTAACATCTATTTAAATCAACCACAACCGGTCTAACTAGGGAATCACCGCTATCTCGTAGGATAGGATGCCGTAGTGAGCGGTGTGTGGTTGAATTAAAAAGAGTCCTTTTAATAAAATTATATGGGCAAAAGAGTGAGAGATTTCCATTTCTCAAACCTTCCCTATCCTAACCCTAACAAGTGAGGAATTTCTCACTTATTAGGAAGGTGACAATCAAATTCATTTTTTATAATTTTTAATATTAGAAAACTAAATTGCAGATAATAAAAGAATAGATAAAAATTGCAGGAATTAAAATTGCAGATAAAAAGAATGCAAGATAAAAATTAAAAAATACCTTTATTGACGATCTCTCAATGATTCATTACAAAATGAGAATTAAATCTAGAAATTGAAAAGAGATTAAGAACTAAAGATAGGCATCTCAAAAGAGGCACCTAAAATAGGCACCCTAATTAGGCTCTCAACTTTTCTATTTATAGATAGGAGAAACCCTAGGTTTTACATCTGATCCACATCTGAATTTACAATACTACCCCAAAGACCGAGTCAACGCACCGACACCCACCGACAATTTGCATTGACACGTGCACAGCACGGCCGCGGAACCGCGGCGGAAAGCCATGTTTGGCCGTGGATCCGCGGCCATCTTGGGGGTTCTCTGTCTCATTTCTTCAGGGTTGTTTTATGTTGCCTTTTTCTTCTGTTTTCTTCACTTGGTTCTTCAGAATCTTTTCTACATTCTTTCATATTTCCAACAATGCAGAATTTGTGGACTTTTACCGTAAGCTTTGCTTTGAAGTCTTGTATCTTATGCTGCCCTTGAACTGTCTTGTGCATGGAACTGTTTACTGATCTTCATTTTTTCCTTGAACTGTTAGGCGGCATCATACGGATTCATCTTTTTTTGGTCGTAGTCTCACTTTTGTAACATCTTTTCATGAATTTCACTGTATTGTTCTGAGAAACCTGCAACTATTTTGCAGACATGGATCAAAAGCACCTATTTATTTGTAATATGATTAAGAATGAGCGATATAATAATGCAAAATTCTGATATGAACAAGCATCCAGCCATTTCACAGAGTCACCACTCGTGATAGCCTTCTCGAAGCTAGTAGGGTCATCGTCTTCCATGATGCAATCCTCGCTCCCACCGTCTATGAGAAAACCGTAGTATCTCTTAGGCGGATGAGGAACCCTAGTAGATCGGCGGAGAGGCTGAGGTTCGTTGGGGACTATCGAATCCTCTGGTTCTACTAAATAATCAGTCGCAGATTGTATAGCTGGAACTTCTTCCAGTTCTATCTCATGACCACTAATTTCTTTTTCAAGAAATTCCTTTTCTAAAAAGGTGGCATTCCGAGAAACAAACATCTTTTGTTCCTCGGTGTGGTAGAAGATATACCCTCGCGAATGTTTGGGATATCCAACAAACTTGCACAGAACAGATCTTGCCTCGAGTTTATCCGGATTTTGCTTTTTTAACCTAGGCCGGACAACCCCATATCTTAACATAATTAAGACATGGTCTCTTCCCTTTCCATATCTCATATGGAGTGGTAGGCACAGATTTGGTAGGAACCATATTTAATAAGTCTGCAGCTGTCTCCAGTGCATAACCCCAAAAGGAGATAGGTAACTCAGCAGTACTCATCATAAAGCGCACCATATCTAATAGGGTGCTATTCCTCCGCTCCGATACACCGTTGTTCTGTGGTGTATACAGAGGAGTAAGCTGAGAGAGAATCCCATTCTCTTTTGAATAGTCCAGGAACTCCGTGCTCAAGTATTCTCCTCCCCGATCAGATCGAAGGATTTTAATACTTTTCCCGTTTGGTTCTCCACTTCGCTTTTATATTCCTTGAATTTCTCAAAAGCTTCAGACTTGTGTTTCAACAGATACACATGTCCGAATCTTGAGAGATCGTCGGTGAATGTAATGAAGTACAAGAAACCATTCCTGACATGTGTAGACATAGGACAACATACATCACTATGTATCAATTCCAAGGGTTCAGTAGCTCTTTCTCCGTGTCCAGTAAACGGAGTTTTGGTCATTTTGTCTTTGAGACATGACTGGCAAGTTTCATAAGATGAAAGTTCAAACGGATTTAAATATCCATCCTTATGTAACTTAGTTAGTCGTGTCACATTGATATGACCTAGTCTACAATGTCACAAGAAGGATTCGTTCATTTCTGAACTTTTCTTCTTGTGTATGTTCTGTACATTAAGAACTGTATTCTGATTCAGAACGTATAATCCGTTACATAGCGCACCAAACCTAATCAACACTTGTTTTAGGAAAATGTTCATAACATTTTTCTCTACTACAAAGTTATATCCTTCTTTATCTAATAAAGAAATTGATATTAAATTGTACATCATAGATGGTACATAGTAACAGTTGCTCAAGATCAGTGTATTACCGTTTGGCAATACAAGGTGATATTCGCCAACTGCTTTGGCTGCAACAATTGCACCATTCCCAACTTTTATGGAATGTTCACATTTTCCCAGTTCTCTACCTCTTCTAAGCTCTTGTAATATATTACATATATGGGATTCTGATCCGGTATCTAATACCCAGGACGTAGAGTGTACTGAGAAACAGTTCTCGGTAACGAACACACCCGAAGAAGACGCATCAATATGCTCATTCCTCATTTGGGTGGCATGCGAATCCTGGTATTCCCCTATTTCCTCCTCAGTCTTATAACGGTTATAAGGAAGAGCGGTACCAACGTCTCCAGCTCAGTATAATAAGCAGGTTCGGTCAATACATCCATATTACTATCTTGATTAAGGCATGTCAAGGTCGCTACCTGGAGAGAGAGAGAGAGAGAAGAAATACACTTTAGCATATGCTCTTGCAAGATTAGATTTGGTTATTATCTTATCTAATCAGGATGGCTCCCACTGCTTTTTATCAAATCTTCCTTCAAACCTTTAAAGGTAAGATTAGTCGGGATTAATTACACGCTACAAGTTCGCTTACCGGTCAGCCAGGCCAGTGTCGGTACTTTGAGGAAGGTTCCCCGTGCTTTCGCACGGACCTAATTAAAATAAACCTCGTTTTCCCAGAGGCTTAACCCCATTGACACCTTTCTAGACACCTAATGGGTTAGCTAATTGTATAGTGCAAAACTCTCCCAGGAGTAACTCTTACTCGCATCGGGTATCGGGATCCAACCATCTCATAGAAGGTATGCAATCTCATTACAAATTTCTACACTTGAAATTCCCGATAATCTTTTGCCCCTAGCGTCCTATGACCTTGACGCATGCCAACAAACCATAGGACACTAGTTAAGTTCAATCCGTACATTTCTTGATTGAATTAAACCCACCCGCACGACCCTTGACGCATGCCAACAAAGTTGTACGACTACCCTAATCCAATCGCATCACATGCTAGCAGATAAGTACTAATCAGCTACCGCACACCACGCCTTGATGCAGGCCAACAAACGCAGCACGAATACTAAATAGTACCTATCTGAAATTACGGAGGGCTACGACAGGTTTTTAAGAAAAACTTTTGTGTAATGAACTTGATATCATTGCAGAATCTAGTGATTTTGAAAAGGAGTGTTTTTTAGGTTTTTACCAGTTTTGCTAAAGAGGTCACTCCCAGTGAAGAGATCTCGGCTCTTTCCTTATCGAATAAGGTGTTGGATATTCTACAAGGAATACCACTATGCAAAGCAAAAACTAAAGAAGGCAATCAAAAACAAAACCTCATGGGTTGTAGCATCTGCTAGTTTCGCTAAAGAGGTCACTCTAGATGAAGGGATCTCGGCTCTTTCCTTATCGAATAAGGTGCTGGATATTCTACAAGGAATACCGCTATGCAAAGCTGTAAGTCCACGTTGCCCACCCCGGTACTTACGGGGAGGCAGAAAACATAATAAAAATCGGATTTTTAATGACTTAGGCAACATGGACCTAGCTTGTGAGGATCTTTGCTAAACTAAAACTAGCTAACCCTAACTACAAAGTAGCTAAGTGATGGAAAAGTTATACCTTTGGTCTTTAGTCCTTCTCTCCTTGCTCGTCGGAATGGTAGAAAGGCCTCACCTTGCTAGTCTCCTTCCGTCAAAGAACGATCCACCCGAAAGCCTCGACCTTTAGCTTCAACTCCAAGCTAGGAGTAACTAGAGTGCAAGAAATGCTAAGACTTGAACCCTAGAAGTGAGTAGAGAAGATCAAGTGAAGGTTTTTCTCAAGCTTTTTGTTTCTCAACACATGAGAGGGAGAGAGCTTGAGGGAGAGGATGAACAAGAGAGAGAAAAGATATCATAGAATGAAATATTAGTGAGCCATTCTCACTAATATGTGTGGATAATTTTAATTAGATAATTAGCTTGAAAATTGTCATGATAAATCATGACATGACCATTATCATTTCAATTTTGCAAAGATCAAAGAGCATCTTCCAAAACAAATGATGATGGTCAAGTAGTCAACAAGGTCAACAAGTCAACGAAGTCAAAATGTCAACAACAACCATGCACAATTTATTAAGCTAATTATCAATTAACTATAATCCACACAAAATCAATAGGGTTAATAAAATGACAATAGTCATTAACCCTAAATAAGGTCCTCTCCCTCAATCTCAAGCAACCGTGCATACGCACCCGCATTCGTGATCCGAGGAACACGAACACAATGAGAAAAACCAATCTCAAATCATATACTAGGATCTGGCTTAAACCAAAGCCCGCTAGTATAAACTGTCCGGACAGCAACCGTGCACAAGTGCGCGGATGCGAACGAACCCTGTCGCAAAACCATGCGACCTCTACTCGTTTTGCCTAAAGGCGAATAGCTCTCTGTGTGGGACTCTAAAGACTCGACACTACGCTGGCAGTGGGTTTAACCACAGACCGTAAGCGGCACTAGCTGTACGTAACGGTCCCCAGGTAGATGTCGATAAGAAGACTGACGAGGTGAACCCCATCTGCACTCCTACTGAGCCTGTATGTGACAATCTCCGTACAGTCCGGTCTGTTCGTCTGATACATCGCATGGCGGGCCTAGGGGGGCGGTGAACGTCAGTCCCCTAATAGCGGTACAAGTCGTGTCGGAGTGAAGCCCAGAACACCCTGAGATAACACTGGAAGCCTACCAGTATATCTCGCTTGCCCTGGCCAGGGACTACTCATGTAATGGCTCTCCTGGACACAGCGCGATGTCAACCCCCAATACCGGGAGAGACGAATCCTGTCTAACCGTCACTGCCTCCAAGTGCTTCGGGACTGCACCCAAAAACTACCTGTTTGCACGACTCCTCTGAGCCGTGGTAGGGTAGTAATCAAAGTGCAGTGGGAACACACTCGAGGCGAAGTGACAGTGTCAAGTCAGCGGACTAAGCTGTACTCATGTCACCTGGGAACTGATAACTGACGGTAGGTATATTACCAACCAACAGTTCCCGACGAGTCCTGTCCAGTGTACTCGTAACCTAACGAGCACCCGCATACTATCCCAAGTACGACGTACTAACGGCTGTGGGACAGACCGTCTCCCACACTGGGATGAGAAGCGCATACGCTGGTCTACTCCGGAGTATCGATGCCCTGTCTCGATAGTCCAACGACCAGGGACCTGTATAAGGATGTGCTTATAGATTACCCAGCTCCCACGAGTGCGAGCGCCATCGCAACGCTGGTAATCAAGCACAGATCCTAAGGGCTCTACTAATATGTATACCTGCAATATGCTAAAAGAAACACATGCACATATTAAAGCAGAGACAAACCAAGTAGCATACTACCATTTCGAGCAAGATTGTATATACAACTGTGAATATCCCAAGCTTCCATTAAGTAATATACAAACTAGTATGATACAGTAATGGCCTCTAGGGCATATACACTAACAATCTCCCACTTGCACTAAGGCCATGTACTGGCGTATCGAAGACCTATCATCTCGATCAGCCGCTCGAACTGAGTCAGGGGCAAGGCCTTGGTGAATGGATCTGCTGTGTTATCCTCTGATGCAACTCTCCGGACCTCGATCTCCTGGCGATCCACAATCTCCCTGATCAGGTGATACCGCCTTAAGATGTGTCTGGATTTCTGATGGGACCTGGGTTCCTTCGCTAAAGCTATAGCCCCGTTGTTGTCGCAATACAGAGGTATTGGGTCAACAATGGACGGAACCACCTGAAGTTCTTTCAAGAACTTCCTCATCCAGACAGCTTCTTTTGCGGCATCAGATGCAGCGATGTATTCCGCTTCCATAGTCGAGTCAGCAACGGTTTCCTGTTTGGAGCTCTTCCAACACACCGCCCCTCCATTGAGGGTAAAGACAAAACCCGACATGGACTTGGAATCATCCTTGTCACTCTGGAAGCTGGAGTCAGCAAAGGCCTCAATCTGCAGGTCTTTTCCGCCATACACCAAGAACATCTCCTTAGTCCTTCTCAGGTACTTGAGAATGTTCTTTACTGCTATCCAATGTTTCTCCCCAGGGTTTGACTGATACCTGCTTACCACACTCAGTGCATAAGCCACATCCGGTCTGGTACACAACATCGCATACATTATAGAGCCTACCGCGGAAGCGTAGGGTATAATAGACATGCGATCCCTCTCCAAATCAGTCTTGGGAGACATCTCTTTGGAGAGGGTGATCCCGTGACAAGCCGGTAGATTACCGCGCTTGGAATCTTCCATACTGAATCTCTTCAATATGGTGTCGATGTACCTGGACTGAGAAAGTCCCAATATCCTCTTGGATCTGTCACGGTAGATCCGGATACCCAGAATGTATGAGGCATCACCCAGGTCTTTCATGGAGAACCTGTGTGACAAGAACCCCTTGACAGATTGTAGCATAGGAATGTCATTTCCTATTAAGAGAATGTCATCCACGTATAAAACGAGGAATACTACAGTTCTCGCTACAAATCTACAATAGATGCATGGTTCATCCGGATTTTTGATGAAGCCAAATTCTTTGACCGTCTCATCAAAGCAGATGTTCCAACTCCGCGATGCCTGCTTGAGTCCATAAATGGACTTGAGCAACTTGCACACCTTTCCGCTGCTCCCACCCTGAATGAAACCCTCTGGCTGATCCATATAGACACACTCCTCTAAATGACCATTTAGAAAAGCTGTCTTTACGTCCATCTGCCAGATCTCATAATCGTGGAAAGCAGCGATGGCAAGAAGGATCCGAATGGATTTCAGCATAGCTACTGGAGAAAAGGTTTCGTCATAGTCCAAACCAGGTCGCTGACGAAAACCCTTTGCTACCAGTCTAGCTTTATAGGTCTCAACCTGTCCATCTACACCAATCTTCCTTTTGAAGATCCACTTGCATCCTACGGGTTTTACCCCGTCTGGAGCAATGTCCAACGTCCATACTTTGTTGGTGTACATGGACTCCATCTCGGTCCGCATTGCATCCAGCCATTTTACCGAGTCGACGCTCTGGATGGCTTGCTGGAAGCTAGTAGGCTCATCGCAATCTAGGATGCAGTCCTCTCTATCCCCGTCAATGAGAAAACCGTAGTACCTCTCGGGCGGATGAGACTGCCTACTACTCCTGCGGAGTGGCACGGGAATGTCTTGATCTTTCGAACCCTCTGGCTCTACCAAGCTTTCAGTAATAGCTTGCGGTTCTGGAACTTCTTCCAGTTCTATCGCGCTCCCACTTAATTCTTTTTCTATGAACTGATGTTCTAGAAAGTGGGCATGGCGAGAAACAAGGACTTTTTGTTCCTCTTCGCAATAGAAGTAATATCCCTTGGAGTTCTTCGGATATCCCACAAACTTGCACTGTACTGAGCGTGCCTCGAGCTTGTCCGCATGCTGCTTTTTTACAAAAGCTGGACATCCCCATGTCTTAATGTGATTAAGATGGGGTCTCTTCCCACACCACATTTCATATGGTGTAGTAGGCACAGTCTTAGTTGGAACTCGGTTCAAAAGGTATGCTGCTGATTCTAGCGCATATCCCCAGAACGATCGCGGTAACTCAGCGTTACTCATCATGGACCGTACCATATCCAATAGGGTCCGGTTCCGTCTCTCCGATACACCATTATGTTGCGGAGTGTATGGAGGAGTAAGCTGAGAGTGAATTCCATTCTCTTTTAAGTAGTTCAGGAATTCGGCACTTAAGTATTCTCCTCCTCGATCCGATCTTAGGATCTTGATACTTTTGCCGGTTTGCTTTTCTACTTCATTCTTATATTCCTGGAATTTTTCAAAAGCCTCGGATTTATGTTTCGTTAAGAAAACATAACCGTACCTTGAAAAATCATCCGTAAAGGTAATGAAGTAAGAAAAACCGCTTCGCGCATGTGTAGACATTGGACCGCACACGTCGCTGTGTACGAGTCCCAAGAGCTCGCTCGCTCTTTCTCCGTGTCCAGAAAACGGAGCCTTTGTCATCTTTCCTTTGAGACAGGATTGACAAGTTGCATACGATTGATATTCAAACGGATCCAAATATCCTTCAGTATGTAACTTAGTCAATCTTCTCTCATTGATGTGACCCAGTCTACAATGCCATAAGAAAGTTTTATTAATTTCTGGAGACTTTCTTTTGTGTGTATTCTGGATATTGAAAACTTGCGGTTGGTTTAAAACGTAAATACCGTTGTTCAATGTACCTGACCCAATCAAAACTTGATTAAGGTGAATGTTCACTACATTACTTACAAATGCAAATTCATAACCTTCTTTAGATAATAAAGATACAGATATGATATTACAGGTTGCATTTGGTACATAATAACAACTACGCAAAACCAAAAAGTGTCCATCAGATAATCCCAGGTGATAGTCCCCCACGGCCTCTGCATCCATGCTAGCACCGTTCGCAACTCTGAGGGTCATGTCACCTGTCTTCAAAACTCTACGCTTTCTCAACGCCTGCAAAGAATTACAGATATGAGATCCTGATCCGGTATCCAATACCCAGGATATAGAGTTTATTGATAGACAGTTTTCAATAACATACACACCTGAAGCTGAAGCTGCAACTCGCTTCAAATCCTGTGTTCTGGCTTTCCAAGCCTTGCAATCTTGTTTCCAGTGACCACTTTTGTGACAATAGAAGCATTCTTCCTTCCCCACCATCTTCCCCGCTACTTTTGTTGCTTTACCCTTTCCCTTCGTATCCACTTTACCGACACCGCCTCTTGGTTTGGCGGGGGCTTTCTTCTTCTTGCCCTTGGCTTTCGCCCTGGACCTAGAAGAGGAAGATCCTCCTACAAACAAAGTGGATGTCTCCCTACCCTTCTGTAGGGTGCCCTCAGCAGTCCTCAACATGTTCAGAAGCTCGGCAAGTTCAACCTCCTTTCCTTGCATGTTGAAGTTAAGAACGAACTGGGCGTAAGTGGAAGGAAGGGACTGGAGAATCAAATCGGTATAGAGTTCATTCTCCAACGTGGTCCCGAGGTCCGCGAGCTCCTCTATGTAGCCGATCATCTTAAGCACGTGGTCCGCTACCGATGATCCGACGGCCAACCTTGCCGAAAAAAGCTTTTTCGACACTTCGTATCTAGCGATACGAGACTGCTCTCCATACAGTTCTTTTGTATGGAGAAATATGGACTCTAGGTCCATATTCTCGTGCCTCCTCTGATGTTCGTTGTCCATCGAGGCTAGTACGAGGCATCTGGCCCTCGCGCAATCTATCTCCCATGTCTTACGGATTTCTACATCCGCGACGCTGGAGGTGGGACCTGGGACGGGGGGAGCTTTGGTGGTAAGTATATACCCCAGCTTGTCATAAGTGATCGCCATCTTGACATTCCTGAGCCAATCTTTGTAGTTTGGCCCTGTCAATATATTTTTATCTAACAGTAACTTAAGTCCGGTCATGTTGAATGGTCGCTGCAATTAGGAGAGAGAAAAGAAACACTTTAGCATGATGCTCTTGCAAGTTTAGAGTGGTTTTTAATTTGTCTAAACTGGATGGCTCCCACTGTTTCTCGAATCCCTTCTCAAACCATAAAGAAAAGGATTAGCCGGGATCATTCTCACCGTACAATACTTGCTTAACCGTTCAGCCAGGCCAGTGTCGGTACTTCGAGGGAGGTTTTCCAACGCTTTCGCGAAGTTCCTTAATTAAATAACCTCTTTTCCCTGTGGGCGTAGCCCCGCTAACACCTTTCTAGGCACCTACTAGGTTTATAGCATTGATCGTTAAGTGAGAGTTTTCCCGAGGAGTAGCATATACTCACAGTAGGATCGGGATCCAAATATCATCGCGTGATAAAACCGAAGGAATCCTACCAGAATCATCACACTCCAAATGGTATGCAAATCTAGCAAGTTTCAGTACTTATGAAACTCCCGATGTGGATTTTTGCCCCATGCTCTTATGACCTTGACTTTGGCCAAAATATCATAAGTCACATGTCAAGTTCTACCCGTCATTCTCCTGGTTAATTTGGACCCACCCGTACCTACCCTTGACTTTGGCCAAAATGGCAGCACGACTGTCCCAAATCAACGCATCTATCTATGCTGCACATGAATGCCCAAAGGCTACCAATCACTATGCCTTGACTTTGGCCAAAATACACAGCTTGAATACTTTTGACCATTCATGCGGAATGACGGAGGGCTACGAATGGTTTTGGCGAAACCGTGAACGTAGTGAACTTGATATGGTCGATGGAACGAGATAGCTTTTAAAAGGAGTGGTTCAAGCTCCGCGTTTAAAAGTTTAGTTTTGAAAAGAACCGAGTGGTTTTCAAAGTGTTCCAATCGACTTTTACTTGGTTTATTTCTTGCATTAGTTCTTTTAATGCGTCCCATCAATTAATCCTACCATTGCAGAAAACAACCAAAATATGACGTACGCTTATACCATTCGCATTCGCCACGGGGCCCCGTCATCACCCGTTAGGTTACTTAACTAACGACAGAGCGGGGGCTGGGCTAGCGCGGCTGTAAAACATAAGCAACGCCTAAATAGTTATTATATATAAATATACAGCAATGATAGATATTACAGATCACAGATGAATACATTGGATATACTAGGAATCCGCAATGCGTTCGAGCCTGCAACGCAAAGCGGATTACACGGTCGCGGTGAATAGCCAATACCCCACCCAAGACCCCTACGGGTGCGGCAAACTACCCGCCAAGCACCCGAAGCGAAGCAACCTCCCTCACCACCGTGAGTAGGCCACTCGGCGCTTCGAGATACCCGGTAGTTTGTGCACCCCCTCCATGGGTCTATCCTAGGAGCAAAAACAGTAAAAAGAATTATACAATGACGGCTACAACCCCGACCCGGTTGTGCGGCCATACAAAGAATATTATTACATCAATTTACATGTTACAAATGAATGAAAGAAAAACAACGCTCATCTCACATCCACCCCGGCCATTCACCCGCGACAATCCAATCCATTCATATCCACAAACCAATAGCAATCACAGATCATGTATAACCCCGACTAATCGTCTTATAGCGATTAGCCGACGTTCAATACATGCAAGCATTACAGATATAACCGATGTAGTTAAAGCGTAGTGAAGTTCCGAAAAATACGGATTTATAGGCCCCCAAAAGTAAATTTTAGTTCTGGAAAATCTGGGCATATAATATATATCCTAAAAATCCCAAAATCAACACAGTAAGACACTGCACGAAAAACGATGCAGAGAAGACATCAAACCGCGGCGCTTCCGCGGCACGAGCCTACCTCGTGCGGCGGAAGCGCGGCGGTTTGGATGAATCTCTGCGTCGTTTTTAATGGGTGTTTTTAAAAAACCCTGAGATGAATTTACAAATATAAAGTTTTCTATTTTGAGCAGAAAAAATTTCAACAGAAACTAGGGTTTTTCAAAGTTCGGTTTTTGGATTTTCGGTTTCGAAACTTCGTTACACTTCACTACCTAGCTAGTTTGAGTTTAGTTAGGCTCTGATACCACTGTAAGTCCACGTTGCCCACCCCGGTACTTACGGGGAGGCGGAAAACATAATAAAAATCGGATTTTTAATGACTTAGGCAACATGGACCTAGCTTGTGAGGATCTTTGCTAAACTAAAACTAGCTAACCCTAACTACAAAGTAGCTAAGTGATGGAAAAGTTATACCTTTGGTCTTTAGTCCTTCTCTCCTTGCTCGTCGGAATGGTAGAAAGGCCTCACCTTGCTAGTCTCCTTCCGTCAAAGAACGATCCACCCGAAAGCCTCGACCTTTAGCTTCAACTACAAGCTAGGAGTAACTAGAGTGCAAGAAATGCTAAGACTTGAACCCTAGAAGTGAGTAGAGAAGATCAAGTGAAGGTTTTTCTCAAGCTTTTTGTTTCTCAACACATGAGAGGGAGAGAGCTTGAGGGAGAGGATGAACAAGAGAGAGAAAAGATATCATAGAATGAAATATTAGTGAGCCATTCTCACTAATATGTGTGGATAATTTTAATTAGATAATTAGCTTGAAAATTGTCATGATAAATCATGACATGACCATTATCATTTCAATTTTGCAAAGATCAAAGAGCATCTTCCAAAACAAATGATGATGGTCAAGTAGTCAACAAGGTCAACAAGTCAACGAAGTCAAAATGTCAACAACAACCATGCACAATTTATTAAGCTAATTATCAATTAACTATAATCCACACAAAATCAATAGGGTTAATAAAATGACAATAGTCATTAACCCTAAATAAGGTCCTCTCCCTCAATCTCAAGCAACCGTGCATACGCACCCGCATTCGTGATCCGAGGAACACGAACACAATGAGAAAAACCAATCTCAAATCATATACTAGGATCTGGCTTAAACCAAAGCCCGCTAGTATAAACTGTCCGGACAGCAACCGTGCACAAGTGCGCGGATGCGAACGAACCCTGTCGCAAAACCATGCGACCTCTACTCGTTTTGCCTAAAGGCGAATAGCTCTCTGTGTGGGACTCTAAAGACTCGACACTACGCTGGCAGTGGGTTTAACCACAGACCGCAAGCGGCACTAGCTGTACGTAACGGTCCCCAGGTAGATGTCGATAAGAAGACTGACGAGGTGAACCCCATCTGCACTCCTACTGAGCCTGTATGTGACAATCTCCGTACAGTCCGGTCTGTTCGTCTGATACATCGCATGGCGGGCCTAGGGGGGCGGTGAACGTCAGTCCCCTAATAGCGGTACAAGTCGTGTCGGAGTGAAGCCCAGAACACCCTGAGATAACACTGGAAGCCTACCAGTATATCTCGCTTGCCCTGGCCAGGGACTACTCGTGTAATGGCTCTCCTGGACACAGCGCGATGTCAACCCCCAATACCGGGAGAGACGAATCCTGTCTAACCGTCACTGCCTCCAAGTGCTTCGGGACTGCACCCAAAAACTACCTGTTTGCACGACTCCTCTGAGCCGTGGTAGGGTAGTAATCAAAGTGCAGTGGGAACACACTCGAGGCGAAGTGACAGTGTCAAGTCAGCGGACTAAGCTGTACTCATGTCACCTGGGAACTGATAACTGACGATAGGTATATTACCAACCAACAGTTCCCGACGAGTCCTGTCCAGTGTACTCGTAACCTAACGAGCACCCGCATACTATCCCAAGTACGACGTACTAACGGCTGTGGGACAGACCGTCTCCCACACTGGGATGAGAAGCGCATACGCTGGTCTACTCCGGAGTATCGATGCCCTGTCTCGATAGTCCAACGACCAGGGACCTGTATAAGGATGTGCTTATAGATTACCCAGCTCCCACGAGTGCGAGCGCCATCGCAACGCTGGTAATCAAGCACAGATCCTAAGGGCTCTACTAATATGTATACCTGCAATATGCTAAAAGAAACACATGCACATATTAAAGCAGAGACAAACCAAGTAGCATACTACCATTTCGAGCAAGATTGTATATACAACTGTGAATATCCCAAGCTTCCATTAAGTAATATACAAACTAGTATGATACAGTAATGGCCTCTAGGGCATATACACTAACAAAAGCAAGAACTAGAGCTATCCTTTTAAAAATTTGATTCCACAACATCTTTAGGTTTATTTTCTTTTCATTAATCTTATTAATGAAGTCCCATCATTTATGCTTCCTAAGAAGTATAGATAAAGAAACGAAAATACAACGTACGCTTATGCCATCCGCATTCGCTACTTTGTCCCGTTATGCACCGTTAGGTTACTTAACTAACGGCATAGCGGGGAGGGACTAGCGTGGATGCAAAACATAAGAAACATCTATTATATATCATATATATAATAATAAAACATTCGTCTCAGGCAGTAATATGATCTCATCACAGAACATTGCAGCGGAAGTCAACATATGAAATATTGGATATATTAGGATTTTCGTGTTTTAAATTAAGCCGGTTAAAAACACGGATTCCACGTTCGTGATGAATAGCCAAACCCAAATCCCTAGACCCCTACGAGAGCGGCAAGTAACCCTGCCAATTCTAGAGTTAGGAGACCCGGTCTCGACTCCTCGAGATGGTCTCCCACTGAACCCTTAAAACCTGGTTACTTGTGCTCCCCTCCTTGGGTCTATCCTAATACGGAAAAATAAATAATATACATCAATGGTGACATCATCCTCAACCCGGAAGTGCCCCAATAAAAGAATATTACATACAATGAATTTTACATGAATGAAAAGAAAAACTCTCATCTCATATAAAACCCCCGGCCATTCATTCACGACGATCCAATATATCATATCAGAGCAACACATAACATCACATGTCATCAACGTAAGTAAATATGCGTATCCCAATTGTCGTTGACGTATAGCAAAGAAACCGGCGATACACCACATATTACACTTACGGTCGCAGAATAGAAATGTGAACTACAATAGTTAGAATCCGCAATCAACCTTAGACATCATAAACCTGAAATATCACATACTTTGGATTTCATGCCTAACACATTAAATTCCTTAGACATCATAAACCCGGAACATCACATATTCCGAATTTCATGCCTAACTATATAAACCTCGCATTTTAGTATCGTCTTGAAAACACTTTTCAATTATTAGTCGGGTAATTCAACAGGATTCCCGAAAACAAGATCGAATGCGTGTCGGAAACATCAGTAGACGGCCGCACCCCTGATGTCGTCGATGAAGTGCACTTAGGCGGAACACCGTGGCCGTGAGCACCCGAACGGATGCTTTTGGCAACGGGGTTCTTCTATAGTCACTTGGTCGGGGCGTTGGGGCGTGGCTATCTAGTAATGTTACTCGGCGAGCATCCGCGTATGCTACGCGATTGCGACGAAGTTTTGATCCAAATCGAAACTTCGTGGCAACCGATGATTCGAGACTAAATTGCTAGATTTATAAGATATAATCCAGTTTTCACAAAACTTATAATTGTGGATTCCAAATATTTTATCACAAATTACATATAGCTAGGCGACGTTAAACATTTTGATCGAATTCTTAAAATTCCCAGAAAACTCAACACTTGAGCACGGTTAAAAAATACCCAGAACATGCCACATTACCTATGGACCAACCGTTGAAGTGCCAACCCAAGCCTTACACTTGGCGCCGCGGAACCGCCGCAAATACCACTATTTGGCCGCGGTTCCGCGGTCATGTAATCGAGTTATGGTTTCGTTCTTCAAGAGGGTCCATAGAATTATCTGCATGATTTTTTGAATATTTTTAATCTAAAAAATTCCAACGTTTGGAAAAATTTCCAGAGAGCATGGGAAATTAGGGTTTTCGGTGTTCGTTCGGACTTCTAACTTCGCCTAGACGACACTTAATGCTCTAGCTTGGTTCTGATACCATGTTGGAGTTTCTTAGCACATCTACTAGAGTTTCAAGGTGTATCAAGTATACAATTTTAAAAAATAGTGTGCTAATGAACTCAAACTTAGAATCGAACTAGAGAATTAGGGTTTTACAACAAGTAAGCAAGCATAAACCTAAGTGATTATGGAATACAACCTTTGTAGACCCGTCCATCACTTCAGATGCTCCGCGTAGAAGTCCCTTTCGCTCCAAGTAGTGGTGTTCCAGACTCTCCGTAGGCTCCACTAGTCGAAATGAACGAGCTTGCTTAATGATCGTCGAAGCCGAAGATGATCTACTTTGAGGAGACTCAACTCAAGCTACCTCTTCACTAATGTATGAATAAGTGAAGCAAAAAACCTATACAAAATGGCTAATAGGGTATAGATTGATGAAGTAGGAATTTAGCTCACTTTAGAATATTTTTCCACTCATTTTTTTCACCTCAAGAAAATCAAGTAAAGAAAAAGTGATGAAGAAGATGAAGCTAATGTGAACCATGGGTGAGAAAATATCTAATATAAACTCTTGTAGAGACTTAACTCAAGCTAAGATAATGGTTAGGTTAAATAATATCTAGAGTAAAATAAAAGTCAATGGAGTTTAGTCAAGATTTCTACAAGCTTCTCCAAGCTTCACAACCATGCTAATTTCCACCTCATTTTCGGTTTACTCTTAATAATAAAAACCCTACATATCTTAATTAAGGTGTGAGTCTCATACACCCAAGTTCCATGTATCATCAAGCATGATACATAAATCAAAATACATTAAATATATATATATATATATATATATATATCATATATGTATATGTAAAATGTAAATGAAGAAAAGAAATATTTACGTGAGCATTTATATTAGTTAATATATAATAATATATCAAATATATATGTATATATATTAAATTATTAAATCAACATTTGATTTAATAATCCGGTTATATCACATATACCCGACTAATATGAAATCATCGAATCAACACTTGATCCAATAATCCGGTTATATAACATATAACCTATATCGCGAAAACAGAATACGGTATCATATACACGTATCTATCTCGGTCCCGCACATATCACATATGTGCCCTACTTCGTTTCGCTTGAGCCAGGAAACCTTTGTGTAGGACTCTAAAGACTCGTCAATACGCCAGCAGTAAGTAATGATCATATCAGTCACCCACAAGCCGTCAGCGGTCTTCTAAACGTAACGTCCAACCGGGTATTGAGCGATCAGAAGATCAACAAGCATGCCTTCTCATACTCCTGTGAATCCAACAGGTAACACTACTGTACAGTCCGGTCTCTTCGTCTGATATGTCGCATATCGAGTCTAGGGGTGGTAAACGTCAGACCCGAGTAACTTGATAAATCATGCCGATGTGAGGTCCATAACGGTTCGAGAAACTACTGATAACTCTTACCAGTAAATCTTAGTAACCCTGGCCAGGGATTTCCTATTATGGCCAATCGAGCACATCACAACATCAACCCCCAATACCGGGAGAGACGAAACCCCTCCTATCGCTCATTGCCTCCATGTGATTCGGGACTATACCCAAAAGCCACCGGTTTGCATGTTCTCTTGAACGTGGTATGATGGAAATCAAAGCACAATGGGAATCACACAAGACTCTATAACGATCTCGGGTCTACAGGCTAACCTGTACCAGTGTCATCAGAGAACTGCTATCTGCCGTTAGGTATAATACCATCTAGGAGTTCTCGGCGAGTCCTATTCGGTGTACCCATTCTTTAATGAGCACCTGTTGCAGGGTTGTCTAGCACGGCAGCAAGGTTTCGGGAGGCATTGTCCATGCCAAATTCAAAAATTTTCCGTTCTAGCTAACCCCAACTAAGAATCGTTAACTAGAAATCCGACGAAAATGTAAATGCAAACACTTTGCAACTAAAAGAGAGCAAGGAATACAACCTTCGTAGACCGGTCCATCACTTCATTAGCTCCGTGTAGTCATCCCTTCGCTGCGATCATGAACTCCGGACTCTAGAGAGGCTCCACAAGATGTACGGATCATGCTTGCTAGAAGACTTTGAGGCCGAAGATGATCTACGTCGAGGAGACACTAACCCAAGCTATCTCTTCGCTAATTCTGAAATTAGTGAAGCAAACAACCTATACTAAATGGCAAGTAGTAGAGAATGATGAAGTAGGAAGTGGGCCCACTTTAGATTTGATTTTCTCACAATATTTCTTCATTAATCCAAAACCTAGAAAGCTTTGGAGTTGTGATGAAGAAGAAGAAGAATGAACTCATCAAGTGAGAGTGAATAAATTATGAGGTTAGAAATGCAACCATGGTGAAATAATATCATGGCTAACTCATGTAGAGAATAAACCATAGCATAGGGTTAAGGTTTGGGTTAATAAATATCTTAAGTTAGACAAAAGAGTGGACTTTGTCAATGATTATCCATAAGCTTCATCCAAGCTTAAACCATGACAAATTCTCACAAATTTGTTTAACTTAATAATAAATATGAAACCCTAATTAACCCTAGCATGGTATAAGTCTCATACACCCTTGTTGTATGTGTAACCTAGCATGACACAAACATGTACACAAACATACATATCACATATATACATTGTGCACATCAAGTGAGAAAAGAAATCATAAGTGAGAAAGTATTAGTTAATGTAACTTAATATATCAAACATATATAATTATACATTAAATTATTAAATCAACACTTGATTTAATAATTCGGCTATATCACATACAACCGACTAATACCAAATGTAACAACTTATCGAATCAACACTTGATTCGATAACCCAGCTATATCGCATATAACCGACCAATGTCACAAATCACGAGAATAGAATACGGTATCTCATATCGTATTGATCTCGGTCCCGCACATATCACATATGTTCTCCTACTCCGTTTCGCTTGAGCCAGGAAACCTCTGTGCATGACTCTAAAGACTCGTCAATACGCCGGCAGTAGGTGATGATCATATCAAACATCCATAAGCCGCAAGCGGTCTGCTAAACGTAACGGCCACCCGGGTATTGAACGATCAGAAGATCAACAAGCAAGCTGGCTCGTACTCTTGCGAATCCAATCAGTAACACTACCGTACAGTCCGGTCTCTTCGTCTGATATGTCGCATATCTCGTCTAGGGGTGGTAACGTCAGACCCCAGTAACTCGATAAGTCGTGTTGATGTGAGGCTCATAACGGGTCGAGAAACTAATGATACACTTACCAGTATATCTCTGAAGCAGCCCTGTCCAGGGACTTCCTGTTATAGCCAATCGAGCACAGCGCAACATCAACCCCCAATACCGGGAGAGAAGAAACACCTCCTATCGCTTATTGCCTCCATGTGATTCGGGACTGTACCCAAAAGCCACCGTTTTGCACATTCTCTTGAACGTGGTAAGGTGGAAATCAAAGCACAGTGGGAATCACACAAGACTCTATGACGATCTCGGGTCTACAGACTAACCTGTACCAGTGTCACCAAAGAACTACCATCTGACGTGAGGTATAATACCACCTGGGAGTTCTCGGCGAGTCCGTCCAGTGTACCCAGTCTCCACTGAGCACCCGTATACTGTCTCTGATGTCAAACACCAATGGATATGGGATCATCCATCGCCCATCTATATGGGTCGAGAAGCTATATGCTAGTCTACTCTGGTATATCGATGCCCTGTCTCGATACACCTACGACTAGGAACATTTGAAGGATGTACTTATCGACTACACTGTCCCCACTAGTATGATCTGCATCATAGTTCTGGTAGTCAAGTACTCATCCTAAGGGCTTTACCAACATGTAATAAAGAGACAATCAGAGTACATGTTAAGATAAAGAGCAACCAGATAGCATACTATCATGTCGAGCAAGAAAGTCCTCACTATATATGTCTAAGCATCCACTACAATATACATCGTATGTACAGTAATGGCCTCGAGGGCATACATATAACTAACAATCTCCCACTTGCACTAGGGCCATTTGTTGTAATATCCAATACCCAACAATTAGCAGTGGTTGAAGTATTTATACTCAACCATCCCATAAAAGTCTCTTCTGGGAATAGGCCTTTGTGAGTGGATCCGCCCTGTTGTCTTCTGTGTCTACTCTCCTAACCTCGATCTCCCTGGAGATCAACCATCTCCATGATCAGGTGATACTGCCTAAGAATATGTCTGGATCTCTGATGGGACGGGGGTTCCTAGGCCTAAGCCACAACTCTATTGTCACACAATGGTAGGAACGAAGTTCATCTCATGAACTTTTATATATCCAGACTACCGCTTTGGTAGCATCCTTAGTAGCAATGTATCCATCCTTTATCGTTTAGTTTGTCACGGTATCTAGCTTGGAACTCTTCCAACATACCGTCCTTCCACTGAGGGTAAAGACAATTCCTGTGACTGACATTCAGTCGACCTTACCACCCTGGAAGCTATCCAGTGATTCTCCCAAGGATCGATTGATACCATATCACTACACCTAGTGAGAATCCTAACATCCACTTAGATCTATCTCATAGATCCAACACCCAGAATTTAGGAGGTATCACCTTGATCCTATATGGAGAATCCTTATGATAAAAGGAGATTGACCGAGCGTAACATAGAAAACTCCTTTCCTATCAAGAGTATGTCATCCATGTATAATACGAGGATCACCACCATACTCCCTACTACCTTTTTGTATATACAAGGTTCATCTACCATTTTGATAAAGTCAAACTCTTTGACTACCACATCAAAACAGATGTTTCAACTCCGCGATGCCTGCTTTAACCTGTAAAGCAACTTGCACACATTTCCGCTGCTCCCACTGTCTACGAAGTCCCCTGGCTGTGCACTTACATACGTTCTCTTCTAAATCATCATTTAGAAAAGCAGTCATGATACCCAACGTCCAGATATCGCAGTCATGGTATGTAGCAATGGCAAGTAGGATCCGGATGGACTTATGCATAGCCACTGGAGAAAAGGTTTCATCATTATCCAGATCTGGTCGATGAAGAGAACCTTTTGTAACAAGTCTTAGCTTTGAAAGTCTCAACTTTTCCATCTAGACCAAGTAATCTTCTCAAGATATACTTTCTCCTAATGGGGATTTAACCCTTCAGATAAAGCAACCAAAGTCCATACTTTGTTGGTGTATACGGATTCCATCTCAGATCGCTTAGCATCCAGCCATTATTACAGAGTCCCCACTCTTGATGGCCTGCTCGAAACTAGTTTGGTCATCATCTCAAGATGCAATCCTTACTCCCACTTTCATAAAGAAAACCGAAGTATTTCTCAGGTAGGTGAGGAACCCTACCAGATCGGTGGAGAGGCCGAGGTTCGTTGGGAACTATTGAATCCTCTGGTTCTACCAAATCATCAGCTGTAGTTTGTGTAGTTGGAACTTCTTCCAGTTCTACCTCATGACCACTAATTTCTTCACAAGAAATTCCCTTTCCAAAAGGTGTCATGCTGAGAAACAAAACACCTTTTGCTCCTCAGTGTGGTTAAAGATATTACCTTGCGAATGCTTGGGATATCCAATAAACTTCCACAGAATTGACCTTGCCTCGATCTTGTCCGGATTTTGCTTTTAGACATAGGCCGGACAACCCCAAATCTTAACATCCTTAAGAGATGGGCTCTTCCATACCATATCACATATGGAGTGGTAGGCTCCTGATTTGGTTGGAACCCTATTCAATAAGTATGAATCTTCTCAAGTGCATAACCCCTAAAAGGAAATATGCTACTCAGTAGTACTCATCATAGAGCATACCTTATCACATAGGGTGCGATTGCTCCGCCCCGATACACCGACGTGCTGCGGTGTATAAGGAGGAGTAATGCTGAGAGAGAATCTCATTCTCCTTTAAAATAGTCCATGAATTTTGTGCTCAAGTATTCTCCCCCCTGATCACATCATAGGACATAATACTTATACCCGTTTTGGTTCTCTACTTCTAACTTATATTCTTTGAATATCTCAAAAGGTTCAGACTTGTGTTTCAACAGGAACATATGTCCGAATCTTGAGAGGTCATCAGTGAATGAAATGAAGTACAAAGAAGCAGTTCTAGCATGTGTAGACAGGGGACCTTCATACATCATCATGTATCAATCCCAAGAGTTCACTAACTCTTTCTCTGTTTCCTATAAATAGAGCCATGGCCATCTTATCTTTGTGACATGACTGGCAAGTTTCATAAGATGTAAATTCAAACTTATTTAAATATGCATCTAAATGTAACTTAGCTAGTTGTGTCGCATTGATATGACCTAGTCTACAATGCCTCAAGAAGGATTCGTTCATTTCTGAACTCTTCCTCTTGTGTGTTCTGTACGTGAAGAACTGTGGTTTGATTTAGAACGTATATGCTTTTAGATAACGTGCCTGAACCGATCAACTCTTGATATAGGAAAATGTTCAAAACATTATCCAACAATACAAAATTATATCCTTCTTTACTAAATAAAGAGATTGATATGATGTTGTATATCAGGTTCGGTATCTAATAACATTCGTTCAGAATCAATGTATTTAGTAATACAGGGTGATAACTGCCAACATACTTGGCTGCAACAATTGCACCTTTTCTAACTCTTAAAACTTATCACCCATTCTCAGTTCTCTACCTATCTGTAACCCATGTAACAGATTACATATTTGGGATCCTGATCCGGTATCTCATACCCAGGACGTAAAGGAAACTGAGAAACAATTCTCGGTAATGAACACACCCGAAGAAGATGCATCATCATGTACTTTCTTCGTTTGGGCGGCATGTGAATCCTGGTAATCCCCTATTTCCTGCTCGGTCTTATAACAATTATAAGTTGGAGCGGGACCAACGTTCCCTAGCTCAGTATAACAAGCGGGTTCGGTCAATACATCTATATTATTATCTTGATTAAGGCGTGACATGGTCGCTACCTGGAGAGAGAGAGAAGAAAACACTCAGCGTATGCTTTTGCAAGATTAGATTGGTTATTAATATATCTAATCAGGATGGCTCCCACTGTTTTAGTCAAATCTTCCTTCAAACCCTAAAAGGAAAGACTAGCCGGGATTAATTACACCCTGCAAGTTTACCAATCTTTCAGCCAGGCCAGTGCCGGTACTTTGAGGGAGGTTTCCCGTTCTTTCGCATGGACCTAATTAAAATAAACCTCGTTTTCCCAGGGGCGTAACCCCGTTGACACCTTTCTAGACACCTACTTGATCGGCTAATTGTAATGTGTAAAACTCTCCCAGGAGTAACTCTTACTCGCAGTGGGTATCGGGATCCAACTATCTCATAGGAGGTATGCAATCTCATTGCAAATTTCAACACTTGAAATTCCCGATAATATTTTGCTCCGAGCGATCTATGACCTTGGCAAGGCCAACAAACCATAGACCGCAAGTCAAGTTCAACCCGTCATTTACTGATTGAATTAAACCCACCCGCACGACCCTTGACAAGGTCAACAAGGTCGCACGACTACCCTAAAACAATCGCATCATATGCTAGCAGATCAGCACTAATCAGCTACCGCACACTACGCCTTGACAAAGTCAACAAACGTAACACGAATACTAACTATTACTTATCTGAAATGACGGAGAGCTACTACAGGTTTTTAAGAAAACCTTTTGCGCAATGAACTTGATATCGTCGTAGAATCGAGTGATTTTAAATGGAGTGTTTTTGAGGCTTTTACTAGTTTTGCTAAAGAGGTCATTCCCGGTGAAGGGATTTCGGCTCTTTCCTTATCGAATAAGGTGCATGATATTTCACAAATACCTCTATGCAAAGAAAGAACTAGAAAAGCAATCAAAAGACAAAACCGAGGGTTGTAGCATCTGCCGGTTATTGCTAAAGAGGTCACTCCCGGTGAAGGGATCTCGGCTCTTTCCTTATTGAATAAGGTGCTGGATATTCTACAAGGAATACCGCTATGCAAAGCAAGAACTAGAGCTACCAGTTTTCGAGACAACTTTCTACAACATCTTTAGGTTTCTTTTATTTCATTAATCTCATTAATGAAGTCCCATCATTTTAAGTTACCTAAACATCACAGATAAATGCAACGTACGCTTATGTCATCCGCATTCGCCTCGATGTCCCCTCGTGCACCGTTAGGTTAGGTAACTAACGGCAGAGAGGGGCAGGGCTAGCGCGGGTGTAAAACATAAGCAACATCTATATAATATATCACATATACTATATCCAGTATCTATCTCAACATATCAAATGATCACATCATAGATATCGCAGCAGAAAACAACATATGAAATATTGGATATACTAGGATTTCCGGGTTTTATTTTAAGCCTGTATAAAACACGGATTTCACTGTCGTGATGAATAGCCAAACCCACATCCCTAGACCCCTACGAGAGTGGCAAGCAACCCTACCAATTCTAGAGTTAGGAGACTCGGTCTCGACTCCTCGAGGTGGTCTCCCACTGAACCCTAGAACCCGGTTACTTGTGCTCCCCGCCTTGGGTCTATCCTAATGAGGAAAAGTAAATAATATACAATGGTGACATCATCCTCAACCCGGAAGTGCCCCAATAAAAGAATATTACATACAATGAATTTTACATGAATAAAAATGAAAAACTCTCATCTCACATAAAACCCCCAGCTATTCAAAACATGACGATCCAATATAACATATCACAGCAACACATAACATCACATGTCATCAACGTAAGTAAATATGCGTATCCCAATTGTCGTTGACGTATAGCAATGAAACCGGCGATACACTACATATTACACTTACGGTCGCAGAAAAGAAAATGAAAAACTACAACAGTTGGAATCCGCAACTACCTTAGACATCATAAACCCAATGTATCACATACTTTGGATTTCATGCCCAAACAAATGAATTCCTTAGACATCGCATGCCTAACAATTATAAACCCCGCATTTTAGTCTCGATCTCGAAAACACTTTTCAATATCAAGTCGGGCAATTCAACACGATTCCCGACATCCTGATCGAATGCTCGTCGGAAACTTTAGTAGACGGCCACACCCCCCGATGCCGTCGACGAAGTGCACTAAGGCGGAACACCGCTGCCGCGAGCACCCGAACGGATACTTTTGGCGACGGGGTTCTCCTACAGTTACTTGGTCGGGGCTATAGGGCGTGGTTATCTAATAAGGTTACCCGGCGAGTATCCGCGTACGCTACGTGATTGCGACGGACTTTTGATCACATCAAAATCCCGTGGCAACCGATCAAATGGGACTAAACTGCTAGATTTATAAAATTCAAACTAGTTATCTCTTAACTACTTTTGTGCATTCCAAATATTGTATCCAATCACTTGATACCCGGACGACGTTAAACTTTTCGATCGATTCATCAAAGTCCCACAATTTCCCGACAGCTCAACACTTGAGCACAGTTTTAATAATACCTAGAATATGCCACAGTACCTATGCACCAGCCGTAGAAGGGCAGACCCAAGCATCACTCATGTCGCCACGGAACCGCGACAAAACCTAAGGTATGACTGCGGTTCCGCGATCCAAAAAGTCGAGTTAGGGTTACATTCTTCTAGAGGGTTCACAGAATTACTTGCATGTTTTTCCGAATACGTTAAACTTGGAAAAATGGGTTTTTGATAATCGTTCGAACTTTTTAACTTCGCCTAGACAATATGTGAATAACCCGAAACATTGTTAAAACTATGAATACGAAACACTCTGAATTGCTTATAGTGTAAGATTACATCACATGCAAAATTAGCAAAAATAAACAACACCTGAAACATCAAAACCCATCTCTGGAACACAGTGAAAATTTCAGGCAAAACAGGACCAAAGTGGCCGGCCCCATCAGTTATCATCTCGGCCAAAATCCGAGCAGATCCCCTGAATTTTTCACTGTGTTCATGATATATCCCATATAACACTCTATACTTGTTTAAAATTTTTTTTGACAATTATTTAAAATCGACAAAAACTTCATTTTAGCGTTTCAAGTTTCGGAGTATTTCGGTTTCGTAATGTTAACAAAATCCGTATAAATTTCTAGCATGGCTCTGATACCACTGCAGGGTTATCTAGTACGGCAGCAAGGTTTTGGGAGGCATCGTCCATGCCAAATTCAAAAATTTTCCGTTCTAGCTAACCCTAACTAAGAATCATTAACTAGAAATCCGACAGAAATGTAAATGCAAACACTTTGCAACTAAAAGGGAGCAAGGAATACAAACTTTGTAGACCGGTCCTTCACTTCATTAGCTCCGTGTAGTCGTCCCTTCGCTGCGATCATGAACTCCGGACTCTAGAGAGGCTCCACAAGATGTACGGATCAAGCTTTCTAGAAGACTTCGAGGCCGAAGATGATCTACGTCGAAGAGACACTAACCCAAGCTATCTCTTCACTAATTGTGAAATTAGTGAAGCAAACACCCTATACTAAATGGCAAGTAGTAGAAGATGATGAAGTAGGAAGTGGGCTTACTTTAGATTTGATTTTCTCACAATATTTCTTCATTAATCCAAAACCTAGAAAGCTTTGGAGTTGTGATGAAGATGAAGAAGAATGAACTCATCAAGTGAGAGTGAATAAATCATGTGGTTAGAAATGCAACCATGGGAAATAATATCATGGCTAACTCATGTAGAGAATAAACCATAGCATAGGGTTAAGGTTTGGGTTAATAAATATCTTAAGTTAGACAAAAGAGTGGACTTTGTCAATGATTATCCATAAGCTTCATCCAAGCTTAAACCATGACAAATTCTCACAAATTTGTTTAACTTAATAATAAATATGAAACCCTAATTAACCCTAGCATAGTATAAGTCTCATACACCCTTGTTGCATGTGTAACCTAGCATGACACAAACATGTACACAAACATACATATCACATATATACATTGTGCACATCAAGTGAGAAAAGAAATCATAAGTGAGAAAGTATTAGTTAATGTAACTTAATATATCAAACATATATAATTATACATTAAATTATTAAATCAACACTTGATTTAATAATCCGTCTATATCACATACAACCGACTAATACCAAATGTAACAACTTATCGAATCAACACTTGATTCGATAACCCGGCTATATCGCATATAACCAACCAATACAACAAATCGCGAGAATAGAATACGGTATCTCATATCATATTAATCTCGGTCCCGCACATATCACATATGTGCTCCTACTCCATTTCGCTTGAGCCAGGAAACCTCTGTGTAGGACTCTAAAGACTCGTCAATACGCCGGCAGTAGGTGATGATCATATCAAACACCCACAAGCCGCAAGCGGTCTGCTAAACGTAACGGCCACCCAGGTATTGAGCGATCAAAAGATCAACAAGCCAGCCTGCTCGTACTCCTGCGAATCCAATCAGTAACGCTACCGTACAGTCCGGTCTCTTCGTCTGATATGTCGCATATCTCGTCTAGGGGTGGTAAACGTCAGACCCCAGTAACTTGATAAGTCGTGTCGATGTGAGGCTCATAACGGGTCGAGAAACTACTGATAACACTTACTAGTATATCTCTGAAGTAGCCCTGGCTAGGGACTTCTTGTAATAGCCAATCGAGCACAGCGCAACATCAACCCCCAATACCGGGAGAGACGAAACCCCTCCTATCGCTCATTGCCTCCATGTGATTCGGGACTGTACCCAAAATTCACCGTTTTGCACGTTCTCTTGAACGTGGTAAGGTGGAAATAAAAGCATAGTGGGTATCACACAAGACTTTATGACGATCTCGGGTCTACAAACTAACCTGTACCAGTGTCACCAGAGAACTGCCATCTGACGTGAGGTATAATACCATCTGGGAGTTCTCGGCGAGTCCGTCCAGTGTACCCAGTCTCCACTGAGCACCCGTATACTGTCTCTGATGTTAAACACCAATGGATATGGGATCATCCATCGCCCATCTATATGGGTCGAGAAGCTATATGCTAGTATACTCTGGTATATCGATGTCCTGTTTCGATACACCTATGACTAGGAACATTTGAAGGATGTACTTATCGACTACACTGTCCCCACTAGTATGATCTGCATCATAGTCCTGGTAGTCAAGTACTCATCCTAAGGGCTTTACCAATATGTAATAAAGAGACAATCAGAGTAAATGTTAAGATAAAGAGCAACCAGATAGCATACTATCATATCGAGCAAGAAATTCCTCACCATATATGTCCAAGCATCCACTACAATATACATCGTATGTATAGTAATGGCCTCTAGGGCATACATATAACTAACACCTGTGCACATTCTCTGATGTCAAACACCAATGGTTGTGGGATCAACCATCGCCCCATACAGGGTCAAGAATCGTACACACTAGTCTACACTGGAATATCGATGCCCTGTCTCGATACTCTCTCGACTAGGAATAATTAAAGGATGTACTTGTGGACTACCCTGGCCCCACTAGTATGATCTACATCATAGTCCTGGTAGTCAAGTCCACATCCTAAGGGCTTTATCAACAAGTAACAGAGAGACGGTATAAAGATACATAAGCGTACACGTTAAGATAAAGTGCAACCAGATAGCATGCTATCATGTCGAGAAAGAAATTCCTCTCTATATATGTCCAAGCATCCACTATAATATACAATCATGTACAACAATGGCCTCTAGGGTATACATATAACTAACAGAAGGTACTTGCGAAGTATCGATACATGAAATACGGGGTGAACATCCAGAAAATTGGGCGGAAGTGCCAAACGATAGGCAACGGTACCAACTCGCTCAAGGATCTCAAAAGGAACCACAAATCTGTGACTGAGCTTCCCTTTCTTCCCAAATCTCATTACACCTTTCATCAGAGAAATCCATAGGAATACATGATCACCCACTACGAACTCAAGTCTGCGACGTTGACGCTCGGCATAAGACTTTTGCCTGCACTGGGCTGTTCTCATCCTGTCCTGAATCAACTGGATCTTCTCCATAGTCTCCTGGACTAGCTGTGGTCCCAAAATCCTGCTCTCGCCGAGTTCGGTCCAACAGAATGGCGATCGACACTTTCTCCCATACAAATCCTCAAAAAGTACCATCTGAATCGTCTCCTGGAAACTGTTATTGTAGGAGAAATCTATCAAAAGCAAGCGACGATCCCAACTGCCACCAAAGTCAAGCACGCATGCACGAAGCATATCCTTGAGAGTCTGTATAGTCTGCTCTAACTGACCATCGGTCTGCGAATGGAAAGCGGTGCTGAAACTCAATCGGGTACTCAAAGTTTCCTGAAGTTTCTTCTAAAGACGGCTGGTAAACTGGGTTCCTCTGTCGGATACAATGCATGTAGGAATGCCGTGCAAACGCACAATCTCATCAATGTACAGCTGAGCATACTGAGTAAATCCGAAAGTTGTCTTCACTGGAAGAAAGTGAGCCGCTTTCGTCAATCGATCCACAATCACCCAGATAGAGTCATACCCTCTACTAGACCTGGGCAGACCCATAATGAAATCCATAAAGATCTGTTCCCATTTCCACTCCGGAATGGGTAGAGGCTGCAATTCTCCAGCTGGCCTCTAATGCTCAGCCTTAACTTGCTGGCAAGTCAGGCACCTCAAAATGAAGTCCGAAACATTCCTCTTCATCCCTTCCCACTAGTAGATATATCTCAAATCTCAATACATCTTGGTGGAACCTGGATGAATATTGTATGCTGACTGATGTGCCTGCTCTAGGATCTCGCATCTCAGTCCCTCAGAATCTGGTACACATAGGCGCATCCCGAAACGTAGTACACCCTGGTCATCTATCACAAACTCCGAATCTCTACCCTGTCGAACTTGCTGCAGAATCGTCGGGCTGTGCCTCACGGATACGGTCAAGTAGAAGTAGATGGGTGATTGATCAAAGAAAAGTAGTAAAGTAACTGCAATCAATAACAGTGTCGCGTGTAGTGAGCGTTAGTGAGTACGGGCCATCCTTTGGGATTCTAGGAATTCGTAAATTCTTGCTTTAGATGAGTCGAAAGAACTAGTAAAGAAATTCAAGAAATGGTTCAAGATTTAGTTGAAGTAATAGTTTTAAGAAAATAAAGAAATTGTTTTCAAGAAAGGAAATCAAGGAAATGTTCAAGATCTAATTATCAAGAAAATATGAAGAAGGCTTGCAGGATTCGATCGAATTTAGTAGCCATGGATGACTAATAAAGATGACTTATCTTATCTATTGACAGTTTAACACTAGATTGATGGCGATGAATGCGGATTAGGGTTTTTTTTGGAAGAAACTAGGGTTTCTTCACTATCGTCCCTTGTCCTTTCATTGATCCCATTCATTTTCTAGCCCTTCACAAAAAGATCGTCAATCTTATCTCAAATCGTGGTCAAGATTATCAAGAATTTGATATCGCGCCCAATGAGGATGTTGACGATTCTTTTGCGAAAGTTTGTAAACTTCATAAGACTTAAAAAGAGTATAGAATTTTATCATCCATCGATCTACCCTAATCCTACAAATCCTATCAAGCGGAGATTTACTCGCGCATCATGAAAATCGAAGAAAGATCAGAGAACGAATTCATAATGCGGAAATTAAAAGAAAGCAAAATTGAAACTAATTATCACCTTTATTATTCAACTTGAAATTACAACTTCTTCAATCCAAGATTACAAGAAGAATTGCTCTCGATCAATCCCTTGAAGATGTATTTTTTCCGTCGATCTTCACGTCGCTCAATCACCGTGAGTCTTGGATCTGTCGTGGATCGCGTGCTCGTCGATGATGATCGGCTTCGTATAAAGGAGTCTTGAATGATGTCGCTCGATGAATTTCTCAATGATTCTTGATTTTGGATCTTGGATTTGTTGAATTTGTTAGCTCTTTTCTTGATTTGATCAAGAATTGGGATAAAATTGGGAAAAATTGCAATCCTCTTCAATGTAGCCCTAGGTCCTTTTTATAGCCCCTAATCAAGCATCCCTTACAAGCTAGGTTGTTACAAAGAAGCTTCCATAGAACTAGATTGTTACAAAGAAGCGTCTTCAACAAGCTAGGTTGTTACAAAGAAGCTTCCATAGAACTTCCGAACCCCAAGTCCCTGAATCGGCCGCGGATCCGCGGCGTCTCGGCCTGACTCGGCCGCGGTTCCGCGGCGACTCAGTGAGATCTCGTTTTCATTCTTCTGGTGTATTCTCCTGTTGGTCTCTGGGTCTTTATATGATATCTGGAATCTTCTAATCTCTTCTGAATATCTGCCAGTATTTTATTCTTCAGTTTCCTGCATTTTATCGGCAGATTTCTGATTCCGATATCTGACCCGAGCTTAATCTTGCACAAGATCATAATGAAGAATGTTAGTTATAGTTGAGATACAAAATATTATACGTAAAATATTAAATATACAATTTCCTTCAAAATGTTGATTATAATGTATAACACATGGTAAATGATATTTTCCAGACAAACTTCTAATATGTGTTATATTTATAACAAACACCTTTAAATGATTAGAAAAAGTAAAGAAATTGTCATGTTAAAAATGCAATAATTTCGACTAAACAAATTCCCTCAAACTTGACTTTGATCGTCCCGAGCAAACTTTATTTATTCAAGAGAAGGAGAAAAATAGAAAGAAAAAGAAAAAGAAAAAACTAACCAGCACACTTTCGTAGGCAACACGATTGCACTGAGCACGTGCAACAAGCCTTTAAACCTCTAGGTGTCCCTAGTTGGAGGAGTGTTGTCTCCTGAGAGTTTTTAGCGGATTGCACCCACAAAATCCCATAATAAAAGAAAGATGGTGAAAGTTACATATAAAGATAAGAATGATAAAATAAAGAACTTGAAAATAAGAGTTTCCAACTACATTAGCTTTTCGGTTGTTATGAGCCCTATCTTAATAGTCATGAAAAGATGTTATAAATCACATCATCCCTCAATAAAATATCGCCTTTATTCTTCATCCCCACCTTTCTTCCGAACACCGATCATATATCCCTATGTGTGTGTAAAAGACATCCCTACACTTGGAGAATTCAATTCAAGCTATCATACTCTTGTCCATCTACCTCAGTACTTTTTAGTCGGTGAATATTTTGGATGGAATTGCTCACACATTTTTCATGCGACCATTAATACTTCTTGAGATACTAACCGACCGATTACTAAACGTGCTCACTTATTAGGCGTAATTAGCAATTTCCTCATCTTGCAACACCTAATGCTTAGCAGTGACTCCCAAACCAGTTGGTCTAGGCACTAGGTGATGAAGCACTCTCGCTATATTTTTTTTATGCTGCCTTGGTGATTACAAAACCAATGTTCATTTTTCTTCACCATTTAATACTTTTATGCTTCTTTTATTTTTTTCTTTCATACTTTGGCTTTTAGACAAGAGCATTTCAAGGTATCCTCTACTATCTCGAGTTTCAAGACGTATGTAAGTGCGTATAGTAGGGTATCAACGTTCAGATGTTTGGCTTCCAGAATATGAACTATTTTTCAGAATTATTTTTATCCTCAGATTAGTGACTTTCTTCATCTTACTAACCCTAGGGACAACGGCTCATAACTACTTATTACTAGTTTCGTTTCAGAAAACATCTAACTTTCTTGTTTTTCTCAAACTTTTCCAATCTTTCAAATGTAATTTTTCACTTTCTAATCTTTTATTATCAAAGAAATTTTTTTGTGCTTATGCAAAGTGTATAATGCAAAGTAATGCGTAAATAAGCACAAATCTCCCCCAAACCTGTTTACAGCAGTTTCCTCACTGTTGTTATCTTTCAAATCTCAAAACCTGTAGACTTGGGAAGAAACGTTATTAACGGGGACAAGAATAAATGAAAGTGAAAATCTCCCCCAAACTTATTTTTTATCACTCACCTCCAGTCTTAGAATGAGACAATATTATCGAGACATGGAGGTGAGATGGAGGAAATTTAGTTATGATAAAGCGGCTCCTATAAAAACAGGAGCTCCTCCGTGAGGTCAGTGGAAAAATACGGTTATACAAAATCCCATTCACTTTAAAAATATAACCGTTTTTAATATTTTCAACTTCAACTGCCCCGTGCGGGTATACATACCGCACCACAAATGGTCCTTTCCAACGAGATCTTAGCTTACTCGCATGAAGATGGAGACGGGAATCGTAAAGAAGGACTTGTTGTCCCGGGATAAAAGTTTTTCTCAAAATATTTTTATCGTGAAATACTTTAGTCCGGTTCTTTACTATAACCGCATTATCGTAAGTTTCATCGCGGAGTTCTCTTAGCTCATTTAATTGCAGCTTCCGAAAGTTGTAGGCTTGATTTAAATCAAAGTTAAGCTCTTTAATAGCCCACATTGCTTTATGTTCTATCTCGACAGGAAAGTGGCAAGCCTTTCTAAACACTAGACGGCCTTTCCAAACACTAGAAGGTAAGGAGACATACCATGATCAGTCTTATAGACGGTACGAAATGTCCAAAGAGTATCCGTCAATTTGGTTGACCAATCTTTACGGGTTTTAGAAACCGTCTTCTCTAAAATTTGTTTTATCTGCCTATTGGAAATCTCAGCTTGCCCGCTTGTTTAGGGATGATAGGGCGTAAAAAGTTTAGGGTTGATTGAATATTTCCGCATCAAAGTCTCGAAAGACCGATTACAGAAATACGTCCCGTTGTCGCTAATTATAGCGCGTGGGTGTCCGAATCGCGAAAAGATATTTTCTTTAAGGAACTTAATAACAACCTTGTTGTCATTAGTGTGACATGGCATCGCTTCCACCCATTTTGAGATGTAATAAACCGCTAACATGATATATAAATTCCCAAAAGTGTTGGGAAAATGGCCCATAAAATCAATACCCCAAACAACGAAAATTTCTACAACCAAGATAGGCTGAAGCGGCATCTCATTTTTTCGAGAAATCCGACCCGTGTGTTGACACCGTGGACAAGTTTTGCAATGATCAAATGCATCTTTGAATAATGTAGGCCAGTAAAAACCACATTGCAAAACTTTCTTCGCCGTTTTTTGTGGACCAAAGTGACCACCACATGCCTAATCATGACAGAAAGACAAAACACTCTTGAATTCATCATTAGGGACACATCTGCGAATGATTTGGTCAGGACAATACTTAAACAAATAAGGTTCATCCCAGTAAAAGTGCTTTACTCGGGATAGAAATCGATGATTGTCTTCTTTAGACCATTCTCTAGGTATAAGTCTCGTTGCAAGATAATTCACAATATCCACAAACCAAGGTTCGCAGGATATGGTCAAGAGTTGTTCGTCAGGGAAAGAGTCATTTATTGGCAAGGTCACAGTAGGTGAAGAAGAGATGCGTGAAAGATGGTCGGCTACTACGTTTTCACATCCACTCTTATCTCGTATGACAAGATCAAATTCTTGTAATAATAGGATCCAACGTATTAACCTGGCTTTAGCATCCTTCTTCGATAAAAGATGTTTTAGGGCAGAGTGATCGGTGTAAACCACTATCGGTGAGCCAATCAAGTAAGGCCTGAATTTTTCTAATGCAAATACAACTGCCAAGAGTTCTTTCTCGGTAGTTGTATAATTAATTTGAGCATCATTCAAGGTCTTACTTGCATAATAAATTGCATGTGGCATCTTATCAATGTGCTGTCCTAGGACTGCACCAACAACAAAATCTGATGCATCACACATAAGCTCAAACGGGTGGTTCCAATCAGGAGATAATAGAACGGGGGATGTAGTGAGAGATCTCTTAAGTGATTCAAAAGCAGCCTCGCAATCCGAATCAAAGTGAAATGTTGTATCCTTGGCCAAGAGAAGAGTTAAGGGTCTAGCAATTTTGCTAAAATCCTTAATGAATCTCCTATAAAATCCTGCATGACCAAAGAAGGATCGTATATCTTTGACGCATTTGGGATGAGGAAGGTTATGGATGACATCTATTTTAGATCTGTCTACCTCATTGCCTTTTCGTGAAATGACATGTCCTAGCATGATACCTTCTTGGATCATGAAATGGCATTTTTCCCAATTTAATGTTAAGTTCTTATCCTTACAGCGGGTAAGAACCGCGTCAAGATTACATAGGCAATCCTCAAAGGAGTCCCCAAATATAGAGAAATCATCCATAAAGATCTCCAGAAAATTCTCGACCATGTCTGAGAATATCCCCATCATACACCGCTCAAATATAGCGGGAGCGTTGCATAACCCAAAGGGCATGCGTCTATAAGCAAAGGTACTGAAAGGAAAAGTAAATATTGTTTTATCTTGATCCTTTTCGGCGATAGGGACCTAGTTATAGACAGAGTATCGGTCCATGAAACAATAATATTCATGTCCAGCTAATCGTTCCAACATCTGGTCAATGAAAGGTAGAGGGAAGTGATCTTTCCTCGTCGCGGCATTGAGTTTCCTATAATCAATATATACACGCCACCCAGTTTGGGTGCGTGTTCGGATCAACTCTTTAGCCTTATTAGTTATGAATGTGATGCCAGACTTCTTAGGGACTACATGAATAGGACTTACCCATTGGCTATCAGAGATTGGGTAAATTATACCACTATATACGCACTTGACGATTTCTTTCTTTACCACTTCCTTCATGACATGATTTAACCGTCTTTGTGGGTCTCGGGTTGGTTTGGCTTCATCCATCAAATGTATATGATGTTCAACTGTCACGACCCGAAATATTAGCTCGTGACCAGCACCTGAATCACGCAACGTCTAAAGGCGTAACGGAATTCAAGTAAGCTGAAACCCAGAAATTTAAACCTTTTTGATAAAAATAAAGGAGGTGAGTTTTTAAAATGAAGGTATATGAAAACAAGTTTTCTTAATGCATAGAAAGGAACATGAATGAAGCAAGTGAAATTTACTAGTTTGAAAACATGTTTCTTCTTTTAAAAATTTCGGCAGCACCTCCTTTGTAAATTTTGATCCAAAACCACCAATACATAATAGGATAATGGCATCCCCAAGCGGGAGCTAGCTCTTCGCCAAACGGCGGATCACAATCACGCAATACAACATAAATGAATATATGACGCCCAACGGCGAAGCTCACCACAAAGAGATACAGAAATGAGCAAGATATAACCTCAAAAGTGAATATAGAACCCATCGCTCAAATCTCGCAACTACAAGTCTCACTAAGTCTCATCACTTATACAATTTACAACTTTTGATTGATGGAGTTAACTAGATACAATATGAAATATAGATACAAGAGTGTGAATGATACAAACATCCCACCTATCAATGCAAAACACCCGAATGCAACTGTGTGCCAGCGAAGCCGCTACTGATCCAAGCGGTCAACCTGCAAGAACTGTGGCACAACGGGGGTGAGTTGCCAACTCGTGAGTAGAAAAATATCAACAGATAGAAATCGAATAGACAACGACTCCTAGGTCAACTATATCATAAAGGTAATACTATGATATCTAGGGTAACCGGGTCGTATATGTGCCAACAAGGTAGTCAATACCTATATGCATGTGGATAACATCCAACAGTAATAATCAACATGTATATGGATCTCGTCCAACCATAATCAAGGCATGTATGCATGTGGATCTCGTCCACCCAAAATCAATGTCTGCATGCACGTAAATATCATAAAGGGGGTATGCATGAAAGTATGAGGATATATATCAACGGTGTCTCTCCCGACACATCAAAATCATGGAACCTGAGTGCCTAGCATCGACACTCGAAAACATCATGAAAACCGTGCCCAGCATCGGCACGTAAATCCTCATATATCGGGCTCCGTCAGTCCGGATCGGCCCATCTCATCTCTCGACTCCGGTCGGTATCCTCCGGATATCCGCCGAGCCCAAATACTATCACCGGTAGGTACTCGCCACCCTGCCAGGCTCATCGTCTGCTCCACGAAAAAAATTTCTCGCCTCGGGGAACCATACCGGGTCCACCATGAACCCGCAAACGGATCATCCAACTCCTCGAATCGAGTTTTCAAGCACACGTCTCAGAACCGAGAAAACGCATGGTGGACGTACTGAAATATCATATCAAGAGAAACCGGGTTTTTAAAACAGTAAATGCTTTCTTTGAAATAGCCACGGTTCTCAAATCCAGAAATCTCATAAAAACAACATATCTCAATGCGTAAAATCATAAAGCATGATGTATGCGACATATGATGGAATGTAAGCATATCCGTATATCATGCAACAAGAAACAGTGATATATCATATTAAGGGAAAACAACTCCTTTAAAGAGTCCCAGTTTTAAAAATATGACTTGCGGTTCCCAATATCTCCAAAGTCAAATGCAACATCGTATATAAGTGCACGGGTAACTATAGCAAGTAAATGATGTATAGAGTCATATCATGATGCAGCAATCCTACTGTGTAGTGACATGGCAATTATCGATGATGAAGTGTGTGAGCCGGCAAATCTGTGTACGTGTAACATACGCATCATCGATAATGGTGTAAGTGTACTAACACAGGTATATGCAATGCAATGAAAATAATATGAATGCAGAATAAGGTAAATCATATGCAATGCTGACGGGTATACGTATCTAATATGACCGAGTCGGGGAATTTATCAACCGGCATCCAGCCTAACAACATCGCGTACGGTATGATCCATCGTACGGTAATCTCTAGTCAAGGATAAGGATCAATCATCAAATCAACTCGTCACGCACGGAAAGTTATCGTACGACGGCATTAAGCTAATAGGGATCCTATCATCCTATAAGACACAGGAGGGTACGACCTGAAATCACATACGGCCTATCATCCATGATTCACAACATTCTATATATATCTATCTATATATCTATATACCTATGTCCCAGGTCACATCCGCAATAATCTCACATCAGGAGACCGACAGGGTATAAATCATCTCGATCGACTCGCATCCGTATACCAACATACCATCAGGTCATCATATCCGTCTTATAATCGTTTCATCGCATTTATTACTCATATCAAGCTGAGTTTACCTAGACATTCCATCCCTACTATAAGTATAGGTATCTAATCTAACATACACACCTGAACCATACAATCAGACTTTAAAAGAAGCGAATCGTAGTTTTGAAATTTGGGGTTACGGTGTTTTAAGGAAAAGATATCATTTGAAAATCCGTAACATCACTCGAAGTATATATTTAAAATACATACGATTCTTCGGTTTAGAAAAGGGTATGGTTCAGATGACGCCTCTACATTGACTATCCAGTCCTACAGTACCCTAAACGGCAATATCGACAAACGTCACCCTCGAATTCCGTCATCACATAATAGCCGTAACACATCACTGCTAACTATCCTCTAGTTTCTAATATGGTTTCGTAGCTATCCTCATTGTAACCCTAGTTTCCTAATCTAGGTTTCCAAACCATATTCTATAATCAGTTTTCCATCAATACAATGCGGGGGTGCTATACGCCATCCACCCGACTTCCCCCGTGGATATAGATCCACTCACCTGGTCTTCGCTCGCTGAAATCGATGACGCCACGCTCCGTCGCCTCGGAATCCATGAGAAGGTACCTACAATAATCAACAGTCGCAATGCGTATTAAAATCGAATCCGGAAAACCGATATGGCGCACGGTATGCTCATAGGTTAGAACCTATGGCCTATACATGCAAAACAATCAAACAACCCCTGCTTTCGATGTACAAACATCCGACAGCCAAATACAAATCCAAGTATCAAGAAAGTGCATTTTAAAATAAGGAAAACATAGCCTAAAACACACCAAAATGCTCCTAGATTTTCCCCAGGTGACAATTTGCCAAAACTGCATATAGGAGGGGTCTATTTTAGTGCAAAAAGAGCCATGGACCAAATCTGGGACCCTATTTCCCCGCTCTGGCCGCAAATTGCGGCCAGAATGAATATATCTACATCCTGGGGTTGGAGTTAGGGGCTCGGGTCTCTGTGGTAGCTTCCTAGGTGCCTGCACGACTCCCAGTAATTGCAAAATCATTTCTAGTGCCCCCGGGTTGCTCCATATTCCAAAATACCCTCTCAAATCATACATTTATCCGATGTCGAGGTTTCTAAATCCGTGTTTTGGGGTTTCTAGTCTCCGGTTTGAGTCTTGATTCTAACACTAGGGGGTTTGTGTGGCCTCTACTGAGCTCAATTGCTCACCACAACTCACAATTCCTTCAAACCCTAACTAGGTTTTCCAAAATCCACAAAATCACACGATATCGATTATAATCTTAACATGGGGGTATAAGTATGCAAAAACTAAGCTAATGGTCCAGAAAAATACCTCATTGGGCAACTCAAGAATTTTCTTGAGTTGCCCCTAGTGGCCAAAATCTTTGCTTTCTAGGTCCCATGCGTTGGTCTTGAGCTTGTGCATCTTTTTTGTGAAAAGGGAGTGGGGTTTTGAAGTTGTTTTGGATGTGTTTTGGGGAGTTGAAGAGGGGGAGAAGGAGGGGGGGGGGGGCAGCAGCAGCTGCTGGAGCTGAAGAAGGAGAGGGAGTGCTGAGGGAAGAAATAAGAAGAATGGCTAAGTCCAAATCAACACACCTCACCCTCTCAATCTCTCACTTGCCCATACTCAATATAATATCCTTTTTCCTTTCCTTTTCTTTTCTTTTCTCATCTAAATCCTTCTCACATAAATAGTAAACCCAAATGAAAAGTCATGCAAAAAATGTAACACAAGTGTACGAAAAATGATATGTGCATGTTTTGCTCAAAAATACTAAAAATCCGATTAGCGATTTTTAATCGCGATTAGCACTAAATTAGTGTCAAATGACTCGTAGAACTTCATAATTTGCATAAATCTAATAAAGCACCCTCATTTTAGTAATTTCCATAATTTTCCAAATTTTTCCCAATTTATTGGTATTTAATTATACCGAAATATTAAAATATTCAATATAATATTATTTAATTATAAAAATTCCCAAAAATAATATTTTATTTTTCTGAAGTGTTACAATCTTCCCCCCTTAAAGAAATTCGGTCCCCGAATTTAAATTTAAACCCCTCAATGCTAAAACATTTCAGTAAAAATCCAAGTTGTCGGGTTCCGAAATCATGGAAAACGCTGAAATAGCACAACGCGCCAAGTGCGCGTGAAAACGAGTACAAAGCTCAAAATCAACTCCGTCAAGTATCACGCAAATCATCGGATTTGCACGCATATCCTCGGAGTTACAATAGAGAAGTAGATCTCGAAATCCACTACTGAAATCCAATATACACTAGTCAAATACTATAATGCGTGTATATTACGCATCTTTGAAAAACTCCAAAATCTGAATGAAATACATGCAAAATCTTTTTAAACCGCCACGGAAATGCGTAACTCACAGCATAACTGACGGACGCTCTTTTTAAAATAATAATATATGTCCATATATGTTTTCTTACATACACGTTCCGTCATTTCCAAAATATCCCAAAAGGTTTTCCTTATAAACGTTCGTGTCGCTCACGGATACGTAGGAAATAGCGAGACTATAGTTCCTTTTGAAAACCCTTTTGGTAGTATATTAATGCATGCAAAGTACTCAGGTACTGTCCTCAGATCAGTCCTGTTGGCTAATACACAATATAGTGCTCAACATGAAAACCAAGTGCTCAAAAGCAAAAATCAGCCTAAAAGGCGTATTCAAAAATCACATGCCTCTGGTGCACATGGAAATCAAATCCAAATACATGTGCCACAATATGCACAAAAACCCAAAACTACGTGCAACGGGTGTGCACGAAACCATTTGTCCGCTGCAACGGTGTGCATGAAAACAATATCTGGTGCACCTAAAGTGCACTAAAATCTCAATCCAGTGCATCCGGTGTGCACCGAATCATATCTCATATCATGCGCCCAACATGTACGAAAATCCAAATCAGTGTGTATGTCCCGCACGAATGAAATCGCATCCAATATGCATGGAAGAAATCTAAATCAAGAGCATCCAACATGCACGAGTAAAATCTCACTCAAGTGCATCCGATGCGCACAAAATCCAAAATCAAGCGCCTAATATGCGTAAAAATCCAACCAAAGCGCGCCGGGTCCGTAAAAGCATATAGTGCAGTAGCATGCACGAAAAGGGACGACAAGTGCCAACGCGCGCGAAAATACAAACCTGGTAAAACGAATGCTCAAGGATATAAATCGGGTGCAACCAAGGTACGGAGTATAAACCCAGTGCGACAAACGCATAAATACCCGTCCGGTGCAACAAATGCAAGAAATGCAATCTAGTGCAACCAATGTGCGAAATACGAATCTGGTGCAGCAAATGCAAAAATATAATTCTGGTGCGACAATTGCACGAAATGAAAACCCAGTGCAACAAGTGCATGAAGTGCTAATCTGGTGCATCCAGTGCACACAATACCGATCAATAACTCAAATGCATAAACCGCAACACCGAGTGTACCAAGGTGTATAAAATCGTAAACGTGTGCAACTGTATGCACAAAACACATATCAATGCACTGCAAGCACATATAAGCTATACCGAGTGCATAAATCAAATCATCTGTATGAAATCTATGAAATCATAAACACATGCTACGCAGGTATAAAATCGACATCAAACGCAATAAGCATGCACAAATCGCAAATCAACACAACGGTGTATAAAATATATATCAGGTGCGATAACTATGCGCAAAACATAAACACTCAGTAGGTGCAGCCATGGTGCACGAAATCAATATCAGGAAACTCGTCATCAAAACTCAAATCCAAGCGATATAAGCGTGACACTCGGATCACAAACGCAACTCGCAATTAAATGACATCGAGGTACACCTCCTACAATGTCGGAAAATATCGGTGCGCCCAAAACTGACAGAGCAAGAAATCTGCTCGCCTCCTGCTCACGGTCTGGCGCCCTCTGTCTCTGGGTACTCATCTTCTCCTCGGATTACTAATCTCGCAATCCATCGGCTTTGTCAGGTGTGCTAACGGGAACGATTCCGCTCTAGCACTTTTCTGGTCATCTCCCGGTCATTCATCACGACCACTCAATAAGCAGCACGTTACTGGCGTCGGTCTCTAGTCCTCTGAATACACGTGACACATCTGATCCTGGGTGCAATTCTCATTGTAGCAGTGTCCTGGAAGGAATCCTGCTCAAGGTCTCTTCCGATCTCGCCTATGCCGAACTGTACGGAGGCTGGTACTCTCACATACTCTTTTCTCGTTTTCTGGACATCTGCGTGTTCTGCACACATTTCCTCGGAAACTGGCCGTATCCCAACGCCTCTATTAGCATATCAGGTCTCCGATCTCGACGGGGAGTAATAACAGCTCGTCAGCGTCTCGCATGAACTTCTGGTTCCACTCGTCTTTATCATAGTCCACTATAACGTCACGCCATGCTATCTGCACACTGAAACTGTTCTCGGCCACGGTCAATCCGAAGTCTCTCACACGGACTCGAAATCGCATACTCTGTAGCTTCATCACTCTGTAGAAGATATCTGCCGAACACATCCTCGGGAACTCGTCCCAACCATCGGAGGGATACTCAATACTCGTCCGTTCTTGATTAACTCACAACGCCTCTGGGTGAGGTCCTCTATCCAAACCTGTTCAGCTCACTGGTCTCTTATCACATGATATCCGGACGTTGTTAAACCTGCCGATCGAGTCATCAAGGTCCCAAAATATCTGGTACATACCACAGCACCTCTGGACCAGCCGTAGAAGGGCAAACCCAAGCCTCACTGATGGCACCGCTAAACTGCCACAAACCCTAAGGTTCAAAGCGGTCCCATGGTCATCATGTCGAGTTAGGGTTTCATTCTTCTAGAGGGTCCACAGAATTACTTGCATGTTCCTCCGAACACTTTAAACTTGGGAAAATGGGTTTCTGACACTCGTTTCAACCTTTTTTCTTCGCCTATACAACATGTGAATATTCTTCGCCCGCATGCTAATCGATGCCTCGATCCTCCAGGAAAGGCGATACATCGGCGGTTATCTCTGGATCGGTCTGCTCTAGGTCTGAGTAAGACTCTCCACTCTGGAAATCTTCAACCCAACTGGGCCTGCGTCGGCGCATCAATCTGACGAATCGCCTTCGTCTCCCAAATCGGGGTAAACTAGCTATCATCTGTCGCATTTCTGCCTAGGAGCTCCGGCGATCTTAGCTCGTAAGCTCTGGAAGCGACATCCCATCATCTCAGTAACAGCTGGGTCACCTGTCTGCACGGTAGGCGACATCAAAATCTCTGAGGTATGCTGTACATCAACAGTCCTCTCGCAACTGGCAGCTCTAACAATGATCCGATCATCCGGTATAAAACCAAGCACTCGCCTCCACAAGAGGCCACAACACAACACTACATCGAGACGTTCCCATGTCACCAGAAAACACAATGGTCAGCCCTCGTACCAAACGAGCTCGCCCTGACCGCAACACTAGCAGCAGCTCAAACTGCGCTCAAACTATGGTGACAGGAACCTCAATCGAGTATCGAAGAAAGCAGATCACGACATGAGAGGAAACGACAAATCCAGAATGGATACATGATCATAAGAGGGAATAGCATCAATAAAAGTATGATCATGGAAACGAATAGAATCAAGGATCTCCAATGGATGTATAATCATGGGTACAAAGAGAATCACCGGTCTCCAAAAATATGTACATCCTAAGGTTTCTTAAGTGGAGTATCGTATCGTAAATATGCCGCGGAACATACGTACGGTATGTCACTCTACTCAAGCTACCTACTCCATCAATCAGGGTCAGCCTATGAAACGAAAGTTCGGGTCTAATACACCCGTCCAAGTCTAAGTTCCGTAAGGTCAAGCCTAGGTCCCGAAATACACTCCCGCCCTAGACTCCGCATAGTCAAACATAGACTCGAACAAGGTTAAACCTAGCGCTCTGATACCAACTTTGTCACGACCCGAAATATTAGCTCGTGACCAACACTTGAATCACGCAACGTCTAAAGGCGTAACGGGATTCAAGTAAGCAGAAATCCAGAAATCTAAACCTTTTTGATAAAAATAAAGGAGGTGAGTTTTTGAAATGAAGGTATATGAAAACAAGTTTTCTTAATGCATAGAAAGGAACATGAATGAAGCAAGTGAAATTTACTAGTTTGAAAACATGTTTCGTCTTTTAAAAATTTCGGCAGCACCTCCTTTGTAAATTTTGATCCAAAACCACCAATATATAATAGGATAATGGCATCCCCAAGCGGGAGGTAGCTCTTCGCCAAACGGCGGATCACAATCACACAATACAGCATAAATGAATATACGACGCCTAACGGCGAAGCTCACCACAAAATGATAAAGAAATGAGCAAGATATAACCTCAAAAGTGAATATAGAACCCATCGCTCAAATCTCGCAACTACAAGTCTCACTAAGTCTCATCACTTATACAATTTACAACTTTTGATTGATGGAGTTAACTAGATACAATATGAAATATAGATACAAGAGTGGGAATGATACAAACATCCCACCTATCAATGCAAAACACCCGAATGCAACTGTGTGCAAGCGAAGCCGCTACTGATCCAAACGGTCAACCTGCAAGAACTGTGGCACAACGGGGGTGAGTTGCCAACTCGTGAGTAGAAAAGTATCAACAGATAGAAATCGAATAGACAACGACTCCTAGGTCAACTATATCATAAAGGTAATACTATGATATCTAGGGTGACCGGGTCGTATATGTGCCAACAAGGTAGTCAATACCTATATGCATGTAGATAACATCCAACAGTAATAATCAATGCATGTATATGGATCTCGTCCAACCATAATCAAGGCATGTATGCATGTGGATCTCGTCCACCCAAAATCAATGTCTGCATGCATGTAAATATCATAAAGGGGGTGTGCTTGAAAGTATGAGGATATACATCAATGGTGTCCCTCCCGATACATCAAAATCATGGAACCTGAGTGCCTAGCATCGACACTCGAAAACATCATGAAAACCGTGCCCATCATCGGCACGTAAATCCTCATATATCGGGCTTCGTCAGTCCGGATCGGCCCATCTCATCTCTCGACTCCGGTCGGTATCCTCCGGATATCCGCCGAGCCCAAATACTATCACCAGTAGGTACTCGCCACCCTGCCAGGCTCATCGTCTGCTCCACGAAAAACATTTTTCGCCCCGAGGAACCATACCGGGTCCACCATGAACCCGCAAACGGATCATCCAACTCCTCGAATCGGGTTTTCAAGCACACGTCTCAGAACCGAGAAAATGCATGGTGGACGCACTGAAATATCATATTAAGAGAAACCGGGTTTTTAAAACAGTACATGCTTTCTTTGAAATAGCCACGGTTCTCAAATCCAGAAATCTCATAAAAACAGCATATCTCAATGCGTAAAATCATAAAGCATGATGTATGCGACATATGATGGAATGTAAGCATATCCGTATATCATGCAACAAGAAACAGTGATATATCATATTAAGGGAAAACCGCTCCTTTAAAGAGTCCCAGTTTTGAAAATATGCCTTGCGGTTCCCAATATCTCCAAAGTCAAATGCAACATCATATATAAGTGCACGGGTAACTATAGCAAGTAAATGATGTATAGAGTCATATCATGATGCAGCAATCCTACTGTGTAGTGACATGGCAATTATCGATGATGAAGTGTGTGAGCTGGCAAATCTGTGTACGTGTAACATACGCATCATCGATAATGGTGTAAGTGTACTAACACGGGTATATGCAATGCAATGAAAATAATATGAATGCAGCATAAGGTAAATCATATGCAATGCTGACGGGTATACGTATCTAATATGACCGAGTCGGGGAATTTATCAACCGGCATCCAGCCTAACAACATCGCATGCGGTATGATCCATCGTACGATAATCTCTAGTCAAGGGTAAGGATCAATCATCAAATCAACTCGTCACGCACGGAAAGTTATCGTACGGCGGCATTAAGCTAATAGGGATCCTATCATCCTATAAGACACAGGAGGGTACGGCCTGAAATCACGTACGGCCTATTATCCATGATTCACAACATTCTATATATATCTATATATATATATATCTATATACCTATGTCCCAGGTCATATTCGCAATAATCTCATATCAGGGGACCGACAGGGTATAAATCATCTCGATCGACTCGCATCCGTATACCAACATACCATCAGGTCATCATATCCGTCTTATAATCTTTTCATCGCATTTATTACTCATATCAAGCGAAGTTTACCAAAACATTCCATCCCTACTATAAATATAGGTATCTAATCTAACATACACACCCGAACCATACAATCAGACTTTAAAAGAAGCGAATCGTAGTTTTGAAATTTGGGGTTACGGTGTTTTAAGGAAAAGTTATCATTTGAAAATCCATAACATCACTCGAAGTATATATTTAAAATACATACGATTCTTCGGTTTTGAAAAGGGTATGGTTCGGATGATGCCTCTACATTGACTATCCAGTCCTACAGTACCCTAAATGGCAATATCGACAAACGTCGCCCTCGAATTCCGTCATCACATAATAGCCGTAACACATCACTGCTAACTATCCTCTAGTTTCTAATATGGTTTCGTAGCTATCCTCATTGTAACCCTAGTTTCCTAATCTAGGTTTCTAAACCATATTCTATAATCAGTTTTCCATCAATACATTGCGGGGGTGCTATACGCCATCCACCCGACTTCCCCTGTGGATATAGATCCACTCACCTGGTCTTCGCTCGCTGAAATCGATGACGCCATGCTCCGTCACCTCGGAATCCATGTGAAGGTACCTACAATAATCAACAGTCGCAATGCGTATTAAAATTGAATCCGGAAAACCGATATGGCGTACGGTATGCTCATAGGTTAGAACCTATGGCCTATACGTGCAAAACAATCAAACAACCCCTGCTGTCGATGTACAAACATCCGACAACCAAATACAAATCCAAGTATCAAGAAAGTGCATTTTAAAATACGGAAAACATAGCCTAAAACACACCAAAATGCTCCCAGATTTTCCCCAGGGGACAATTTGCCTAAACTGCATATAAGAGGGGTCTATTTTCGTGCAAAAAGAGCCATGGACTAAATCTGGGACCCTATTTCCCCGCTCTGGCCGCAAATTGCGTCCAGAATGAATATATCTGCGGCCTGGGGTTGGAGTTAGGGGCTCGGGTCTCTGTGGTAGCTTCCTAGGTGCCTGCACGACTCCTAGTAATTGCAAAATCATTTCTAGTGCCCCCAGGTTGCTCCAGATTCCAGAATACCCTCTCAAATCATACATTTATCCGATGTCGGGGTTTCTAAATCCGTGTTTTGGGGTTTCTAGTCTCCGGTTTGAGTCTTGATTCTAACACTAGGGGGTTTGTGTGGCCTCTACTGAGCTCAATTGCTCACCACAACTCACAATTCCTCCAAACCCTAACTAGGTTTTCCTAAATCCACAAAATCACACCATATCGATTCTAATCTTAACATGGGGGTACAAGTATGCAAAAACTAAGCTAATGGTCCAGAAAAATACCTCATTTGGCAACTCAAGAATTTTCTTGAGTTGCCCCTAGTGGCCAAAATCTTTGCTTTCTAGGTCCCATGCGTTGGTCTTGAGCTTGTGCATCTTTTTTGTGAAAAGGGAGTGGGGTTTTGAAGTTGTTTTAGATGTGTTTTAGGGAGTTGAAGAGGGGGAGAAGGAGGGGGGCAGCAGCAGCTGCTGGAGCTGAAGAAGGAGAGGGAGTGATGATGGAAGAAATGAGAAGAATGGCTAAGTCCAAGTCTACACACCTCACCCTCTCAATCTCTTACTTGCCCATACTCAATATAATATCCTTTTTCCTTTTCTTTTCTTTTCTTTCCTCATCTAAATCCTTCTCACATAAATAGTAAACCCAAATGAAAAGTCATGCAAAAAATGTAACACAAGTGTAAGAAAAATGATATGTGCATGTTTTGCACAAAAATGCTAAAAATCCGATTAGCGATTTTTAATCGCGATTAGCACTAAATTAGTGTCAAATAACTCGTAAAACTTCATAATTTGCATAAATCCAATAAAGCACCCTCATTTTAGTAATTTCCATAATTTTCCAAATTTTTTCCTAATTTATCGATATTTAATTATACCGAAATATTAAAATATTCAATATAATATTATTTAATTATAAAAATTACCAAAAATAATATTTTATTTTTCTGAAGTGTTACATCAACAATCAAGGGACTAATCCCTTTGATGTCTGCCATTGTCCAACCAAATGCTTGCCTATTTGATCTCAAGACCGTTAAAAGAGCGTTCTCTTGCTCTAAAGCTAGAGAAGTGGATATGATCACGAGCAAAGACTCATTCTCACCTAAATATGCATATTTAAGATGAGAAGGTAGCATTTTGAGATCTAATGTTGGTAGAGAGATAATAGAAGGTGGGGTAAGGGAATGATATTCGGATTCCCTAAGAAGTTCATAATCTGCATAAGATATTGACTTGGAAAGTGCTACTGACTTTTGTTATGAGTCAAAAGGTTCGAACTTATGGGTGGACTTTTCATAGTTATCCTCACTATAATAATTTGCCAGATCAAACAATGACGCACTAGTGTCGTCAAGATCATTATAGCAAAGTGCTTCAGCTTAGCATCTGTCGGAAGCTATCTCGTTGATGGAGCATACATCAAGTATATGAGCAGAAGGTTCAGATGGTTGACTTCCTAGCTTGTAAATATTAAGCTCAATTATCATCTTCCCGAAAGATAAGTTCATAGAATCGTTACGACAATTAATGACAGCATTGGAAGTGGCTAAGAAGGGTCGACCGAGAATCACCGGAATTTGGTTCCGTGGGTTCGCTACAGATTGTATATCTAGAACAATAAAGTCCACAGGGAATATAAATTCCCCGACTTTTATCAACACATCCTCAAGCTCACCCATAGGTTTGGTGATAGATCGATCTGCCATCTGGAGAGTACAGTGGGCAGGTTTCAACTCTCCAATACCTAACTGCTCGTAGACAGAGTAAGGAAGCAAGTTAACACTAGCGCCAAGGTCGAATAGAGCACGATTGATATTTTTACTCCCAATAGAAATAGAGATTGTAGGACAGCCAGGGTTCTTACGTTTTTTTGGTAATTGCTGGGTAAAAGCCGTGCTTACATTACTTGTCATGAACACTTTTTTCGGCACTTGAGTTTTCCTCTTCCTAGTGCACAAGTCCTAAAGTATTTTTGCATAAGCCAGAACTTGTTGTATAGCATCTAGGAGAGGGATATTTATATTAACCTGCTTAAACATTTTCACAATCTTCTCCATTTGTGGACTTGGTTTGTTTCCCCTTAACCTATTTGGATAAGGAGCTTTATCAATAAGAGTTGGGTCCAATATTGGAGAAGATTATGGGGGTGAAACAGATCCCAGAATTGGAGTTGGGATCGTGTCCGGTTGACTCAATGAGGGGGGCGGAGGGATCGAGCCTAGGGGAAAACAGAGAATAGGCTCGGAAGAAGATGGACTAGATGAAGTAGGGTCAGAAGTGGAAGCCGGGGTATCATTGATTGATTTCTCATTATCAACCTGTTCACCAACTTGGTTGTTCAGCACTCTTCTTGATCTCAACGTGGTAATGGCATTCACATTATGATATTTTGAGTGGCCAGGATTCGGTAGGGGTTGAGATGGAAGTTTCCCTTTCTCTCTAGCACTCATTGCGGCATTTAATTGTGCAATTTGTGCTTCCATCGATTTTATACTCTCCCCGTGGGAGGCGGAGTCTTTCCTTATGGTGTCGATGGAAGACCTTATATCAGTCGACATTTGAATGGTATGTTTCATAAACAAATCCAAGGTTAGTTCGAGTGCAGAGGGGTTTTCGGTACCGGCCGTTTGGAAAGAATTATTATAAGGTGCAGAATTGTTGGCCGGATTTTGAAAAGTTTGTGGTTGAAAGGGTTGCTGACTCTGTGGTGGTTGCTGTTGCTGTGGAGGAGCCCTTTGATAGTTTTTTTGGTTTGGATCCGTATTTTGAGTTTGGTGTTGGTTCCAAGAAAAATTAGGGTGATTCCTCCAACCCTGATTATATGTGGAAGAATAAGAATCGTTTCTAGGTCGCTGCTGAAAAGTAGCATTAGTGTGTTCTTGACCTTGAAATGAAGAGTTCAAAGGACATTCTTCCATCAAATGTGATGGATTAGAACAGCATCCACACACGGTTTTAGGGAGTGTCACCTGGTTTAGGGAGGCTAATAAAAATTTGTTTTCCATAGCTTTGAGTTTCTTTTGCATCGCTGCCATTTTGGCTTTTACTGCGATCGAAATATCGAGCTGATGAATTCCACCCCTGGATGATGGACTAACGCTTTCCCATTGCAAAGTGTTTTCAGCAAAATCTTTAAAAAATTTCCAAGCTTCACCATCGTCTTTAGACATGAAATTGCATTGACACATGGTTTCAAGCATCTGCTTTGTCACTGGATTAATGCCCTCATATATAATTCAGTACAGATCCCATCTATGGATTCCGTGATGAGGACATTGGACAAGCAGATCCTTAAAACGTTCAAAGCATTTCCAAAATGGTTCATTTGGAAGTTGGGTAAACTGGTTGATTTCTCTCCGAACACGGGCAGTCTTATGATTAGGATAAAATTTCTTAAGGAATGCTATAACGAATTCATTCCAATTGGAAATAGAGTATGCGGTCGTGTTATAATGCCATTTTTCGGCTAAATCGCACAAAGTAAAGGAGAGAAGACGTAAACGCATAGCATCCATAGAAAGTTGTGAAGTGCCTATCATAGCGCATACGTTTTTGAATTTGGTGATAAAAACGTATGCGTCTTCAGACTCAAGACCGTGAAATTTAGGCAAAAGATTAATAAAGTGTGGTTTGATTTTAAATTATCCCCATTGGCTGGTGGAATAGAAAGACAAGTAGGAAGGGGACCACGTATAGGGTAGCATCTCTCTTGGAGAGATATGCGAGGTGGATTCTGCGCACCTGCGGATGGTGGCATAGTTGTGTTATTAAAATTTGATGGATAACCGTCCATCTCGGTAGTTGTGGTGGGTAGTGAGGAAAAAGAAAATGAAGAAGTACCGACTTCGGAGTCGATAGAAGAAACGCGGACAAGACGGGCACTAGAATCCCGTGTCCACCCGAGCATACACTAAGCGGGTTTAGCGCAAGCGGCATCGTATGTGTAAATTAAAAGAAAGGTTTGTTTTTGAAAAAGGCGGATTTAGACAAATCACAAAAATGCACAATCAACCCTAGATCTAAGGTCACATAGGTCAAGTCACTAGACCGCTCCTAGACTTCCAGAAGACAAATCGCAGGATCAATCCTCTACTACCTCTTTATCCCTCTTGTGGCCAGGTAAGTGGCAGGTAAGTGGGAGGTATCCGCTATGTAAATAACGGGCCTAATTAAGTAACCACTTACCTTAGACACACTTGCCTAGACACCACAAAAGAAATACGGATAAGCAGTAGATTACCCACGACCCTCCTCTGTCCTAATTGAGCGCGACGGTCCTTAGAGTCTTGGTCTAGATATTTTTTTAATTAATGAAGGGTGATGTGGATGCTAGTTTTGTGATTTTTAGGGCTTAAGAAGGGTAATGAAATCCCCACCTAATGTGAATTTGGTCTTTGACCCTTAATTTTCCGTATTACAATATGCAAAAACAACCCACAAACAAAACACGCAACAAGAATTTTTTAAGCGGTGAATTTTTGTAATGAATCCTGCAGAGAAATTGTAATTGGACTTTTGCAGAGGAGAGAGAAGAAGATAGGAAATATACCATAGAAAGATGAAGCCAAGAATCGCTTATCACACCGCGGTTCCGTCGCGAGAATGGCCTTCTTTCCGCGGTTCCGCGGCCAACTTGATGGTTATTTGAACTATTTTTGGTACGGGTGCTTCCTTTGCTCCTCTGGTCTTGATGAATTGCCCTGAATCTTTATCTCCCTGCTACAATGATTCCAGATTCCCTTGCAAAAATTCACACACTAATCGTTAAGCACAAGATGCGTTCTTGATTTATATTTTGATGGAATAATAATATTTCAAGCCAAATACACGTATCCCCAGCAACAGCGCCATTTGATTGATCAAAGAAAAGTAGTAAAGTAACCGTAATCAATAACGGTGTCGCGTGTAGCGAGCATTAGTGAGTACGGGTCGTCCTTTGGGATTCGAGGAATTCGTAAATTCTTGCTTTAGATGAGTCGAAAGAACTAGTAAAGAAATTTAAGAAATGGTTCAAGATTTAGTTGAAGTAATAGTTTCAAGAAAATCAAAAAATCGTTTTCAAGAAAGGAAATCAAGAAAATGTTCAAGATCTAATTATCAAGAAAATATGAAGAAGGCTTGCAGGATTCGATCGGATTTAGTAGCCATGGATGACTAATAAAGATGACTCATCTTATCTATTGATAGTTTTGTAAGTCTACGGTAGCGCCCCGGCCGTCAATCCGAGGCCAAATGCAGAAACAAAAACTTTTTAGGAAACCGACGCTATCGTAGTCTTTCACCCGGATCGAACCATTAACGCTAAACTAGATAACTACTAAGAAGTGAGAGTGGCTATACCGATCGATCCGTGTCCTTCGGTCTTTGGCCACCATCCCAAGCTCCTCGCAGCATCTCCGATCTCCGGTCTCCTCGTCGGAAGGGCACCACATCGATGAATCCTTTTACGGGCTCCCGCTTCAAACCGAAGCAACTCGAACATGAAGTTTGCTAGCCGACATATCCAAGGCGATGTAGAGAATGTGTGTGATAACTTTGTCTCAAGCATCCATTGATTCTCAACACATGAGAGTGTATGGATGGAGGTTGAAGATGATGCCATTGGTGGAAATGGTGAGCTAGAGGAAGAAGAAGAAGAAGAAGAAGAGGTTTTCTTTTCTTATTGTGTGAGATAAAAGATGAGAGCACTAGAATGATAATACAAGAGCTAACCCCAAGCCTATGGCTGCCCTCTCTCTCTCCAGCCATCATTTCACACCCTTAATCAAACACTAATGTGACATTTGCACAATAAAAGAGACCATGAGTCACTAAACATGTCCATGTCACATTTAATGCACCTCATCATGAACTAAGCTTATAATTTCCACCAAAATAAACATTAACCCAAATGTTTACAACAATAAAAAGATATGGCAACATCTAAAGTAAACTCATGACGGATCACAAGGATACCCCTCATCTATATATACATACCTGCATCTGCATTCCGACTGAATGCGAATGCGATGAGACAAAAGTAATCCAACAAATCTAATACTAGGATCCGGCTTATACCAAAGCCCACTAGTATGATCCGTCCGATCATGATCCATGCACGACTGCACGTATATGATCGAACCCTTCCATAATACCATACGGCCTCTACAACGTTTCGCCTGAAACTTGAGAAACTGTCTGTGGGGGACTCTAAAGACTCGTCAATATTTTGGCTATGGATTTAACCACTAGCACGTCAGTGGTACTAGCCGTACGTACCGGGCTACCAGGTATTGACTAAAAGGGAGGTCGATGAGCGAACTCATCCCGACACCCTACTGAGCCTGTCAGTTGTTAGTGTATATGCCCTAGGGGCCATTATTGTATCATACTAGCTTGTATATTACTTAATGGAAGCTTGGGATTTTCACAGTTATATAACAGTCTTGCTAAACATGGTAGTATGCTACTTGGTTTTATCTATCTTAATATGTGTTTACGTATTGATAGAGTCCTTAGGATCTTGCTTGACTACCAGCGTTGTGATGGCAGTCACACTAGTGGGGGCTGGGTAGTCTACAATCACATCTTTTTTCAGGTCCTTAGTCGTAGGATTATCGAGACAGGGCATCGATACTCCGGAGTAGACTAGTGTGTACGCTTCTCATCCCAGTTGGGGAGATGGTCTGTCCCACAGTCATCAGTACGTCGTACTGGAGATAGTATACAGGTGCTCGTTGGGTTACGGGTACACCGGAAAGGACTCACGGGGAACTGTTGGTTGGTATTATACCCGTCGTCAGTTAACAGTTCCCAGGTGACATGAGTACAGCATAGTCCGCAGACTTGACACTGCTACTTCGCCTCGAGTGTGTCCCACTGTTCTTAGATTGCTACCCTACCATGGCTCAAAGGAGTCATGCAAACAGGTAGCAGTTGGGTGCAGTCCCGAGCACTTGGAGGCAGTAGCGGTTAGACAGGATTCGTCTCTCCCGGTATTGGGAGTTGATATCGCGCTGTGTCAGAGAGCCATTACGCAAAGTCCCTGGCCAGGGCAAGCGAGATTTACTGGTAGGTTCCAGTAGTTTCTCAAGGTGTAATGGGTTTTGCTCCGACACGACTTATACCGCTTTTAGGGGACTGACGCTTGCCGCCCCTAGGCCCGATTTGCAATAGTCCTAGACGAACAGACCGGACTGTACGAAGATTGTCACATCAGGCTCAGTAGGAGTTCGGATGGGTTTCCTCATCGGCCTTCTTATCGACATCTACCTGGGGACCGTTACGTACAGCTAGTGCCGCTTGCAGTCTATGGTTAAACCCACTGCCAGCGTAGTAGTCGAGTCTTTAGAGCCCCACACAGAGAGTTTCCCTGCTCCAGGCGAAACGATATAGAGGTCGTATGGTTTTACGACAAGGGTTCGGACGCATACGTGTTTAAACGCACGTACGATGTTCGGACAGTTTTTACTAGCCGGCTTTGGTTTAAGCCAGATTCTAGTATCGGATTATTGGATTTATACAGTCTAAAGTTTTTCCGTGTTTTCACGGATAGGAGGGGCGTTCTCGTAATTTGGCGGGAAGCTTCTAGAAGTATGGTGACTTGAAGGTTTAGGCGGCATTTACATTAAATGCATTTGTGACTCATTAGATGAATCATTCAAGTGAGTTAATGAAGCATTTATTGCTTAATGACTCACTTGATGATTCATTACATATATTAAATGAAGCATGATGATGAATCATTTAGATTTTCTTTATGCTTCATGATATATTCGAAGTGAGAAACATTTTCATCATAATTCATGCTCACCTTCTCTCTCCTCAAGCTCTCTCTCTTCAAACCCTAATCCTCCCCTCTAATGTGTTGAGATCAAGGATTAGATAGACTAATTAATCCATAACCTCACTCTATATTACCTAGGTGACTTTGATTAGCAACTAAAGAAACCTAGTTACCTCAAGATTAGAGGCAAAGCTTGGAGTAGAAGCTCTCGGGTGGATCGTCTATTACATAGAGGAGGCCGACGAGGAGGTGGATAACGAAAAGACAAAGGACTAGGTTCACTAGGTATAATCTCTTTTCATAGTAGTTAACAACTCCTATGTATGTGTTAGTTATAGTTTACCAAAGATCCTTTCGGTTAGTCGATGTTAACTCAAAGAACAAGATTGTTTTTCATATTTCCGCCTCCTCGCAACTCGTGGGGTGTTGTACATCGACTTACAGTGACAATATCCATATAGTCCGGTCCGTTCGTCTATGAGCATCGCATGTCGGGCCTAGGGGGTTGGTAAAAGTCAGATCCCCAAAAGCGGTACAAGTCGTGTCGGAGTATAGCCCAGAACACCCTGAGATACTACTGGAATACCTACCAGTAAATCTCCTGCCTTGGCCAAGGACTTCGTGTAATAGCTCTCCTAGACATAGCGCGATCTCACCTCCAATACCGCGAGAGACGAAACCCCTGCCGATCCGCTCACTGCCTCCATGTGGCTCGGGACTGTACCCAACTAAAACCTGTTTGCACGACTCCTTTGAGCCGAAGTAGGGTAGTAATCAAAGCACTGTGGGAACTCACACAAGACAAATGACGATCTCAGGTCGATGAACTAACCTGTACACATGTCACCAGGGAACTGCTATCTGACGTCAGGTATAGTACCAACTAGCATGTTCCTGGCGAGTCCTGTCCGGTGTACTCATAACCCAATGAGCACCTGTATACATTTTGTAAGTCTATGCTAGCGCCCCGGCCGTCTACAGACGCCAAATGCGGAACAAAAACCTTTTAACTGGCGCTATCGTATACTTTAACCCGGATCTGCCATTATTGCTAAACTAACAAACTGTAAAGAGTGTAGAAAGGTTATACCGAACGATCCAAGTCCTTCGTTCTTTAACCATCATCCCACGCTCCGTTGCGGCTGCTCCGATCTCTTCGATCTCCGATATCCTCGTCGAGGTGGCACCACGTCGACGATTCTTTAAACCAGCTCCCGCCTCTGACTTGAGGCAACTCGATCATCAAGTTTGCTAAAAGAGACGACCAAGAAAGATGTAGAGAATGAGTAGATGACTTTGTCTCACTTCGTCCAAATCCGTGGACGATCGGTTAATGAAGTTACCGAGGGAATCGGATGATGGAATGAAATGAGGCAATGAAATTTCCATGCACCCTTAACACTATCATAATCTTTTCTACAAATGAAAACTCATATGTGAGAGTGGGAGAGGGGGCCGGCCATATATAGATGGGGATGGGGGGGTGAGTGTAGGAGGAGGGAGAGAGTGACCACAAGAAAGCTATCATGTATGAATACAATAAATGCAAAAACCATGAGTCATTAGAAACAATGAACCTTAAAACCCTTAGTCATCATTGCATTAATGACACCATTAATGCACTAATGACTCACCATGTCAAGTCACCATCCTAGTCATCATCTAGAAGCTTCCACAATCATCTCAAGAAAAGATAAACCCGTCTTTAACCAAATGTTAAAAGACGGCTGATAGAAAACTGGAAACTGGCAACTTCCAAAAGTGATCTTGAAACGACTTTCAGGATAACCGCGAAACTGTATAAATATACCCGCATTTGTATTACGACCGAATTCAAATGCAACTGAGACAAAGATATTATACCTACTCAATATAATACTCAGATCCAGCTTAAACCAAAGCCGACCAGTATCATCTGCCCGAAAAATAACACGTGCGTAAACGCACGTGCATTTTCCGAACCCTGCCATAAAACCATACGGCCTCTACAACGTTTCGCCCGAACTTGGGAAACTGTCTGTGGGGGACTCTAATGACTCGTCAGTACCCTGGCAGTAGGTTTAACCACAAACCGTCAGCGGCACTAGCAATGCGTAACGGCTGCCCATGGACTGACCTCAAGGGATTCCGATGAGCAAACTCATCCGGAAAACCCTACTGAGCCTAACAGTGACAATGTATATACAGTCCGGTCCGTTCGTCTATGAGTATCGCATATCTGCCTAGGGGGCTAGTAACGTCAGACCCCCAAGAGCAGTATAAGTTGTGTCGGAGTGAAGCCCAATAACACCCTGAGATACTACTGGAGTACCTACCAGTAAATCTCCTGCCACGGCCGTGGGCTTTGTGTAATGGCTCTCCTAGACACAGCACGATCTCGCCCCCAATACCGGGAGAGACGAATCCCCTGCCGATCCGCTCACGTGCCTCCATATGGCTCGGGACTGTACCCAAAAACCACCTGTTTGCACGACTACTTTGAGCCGTGGTAGGGTAGAAATCAAAGCACAGTGGGAACTCACACGAGACAAATGACGACCTCAGGTCGATGAACAAACCTGTACACATGTCACTAGGGAACTGCTATCTGACGATAGATATAGTACTAACTAGCAGATTCCTGGCGAGTCCTGTCCGGTGTACTCATAACCCAATGAGCACCTGTATACATCTTAGGTGATCCAACTGACACCAGTGGCTTGTGAGACCGGCCACCGCCCCTCGTCGGGGTCTCGACTGTATACACTAGTCTACTCCAGAGTATCGATGCCCTGTCTCGAAACTCCCACGACTAGGAACCACAATTAAGGATATGCGTATAAACCACCCAACTCTCACGTATATGATCGCCATCATACTGTTGGTGGTAAAGCAAGATCCTAAGGGCTCTATCAAAGTGTAACATGTAATCAGTCACCTGAACATGTACACGACTGATAAAGGCAAACCAGATAGCATACTATCATCTTGAGTAAGACTGTCCTACCGGTATAGGTCCTCCGCAATCATTGCAATCACAAACCTGCGATCCAATAATTGACTATGAGGGCACTATCTCCAACAATCTCCCACTTGCACTCAAGGCTAATTATTGCGATGTTGCGTACTCACAGCCCGTGTGAAACCAACACCCAACTCCTCTACTAATCAGTTTCACAAAGCCCGTTTGTAAAACTATTGTGTTCGAGAAATAGCCTTAGTGAGTGGATCCGCCTAGAAGTTTCTTTCTATAACTCTCTTAATCTCAAGTTCGCGGAGAAAGCCATCTCCCGAATTGAGTAATACCTGTCTTAGAATATGTCTGGATATCTGATGGGACCTAGTTCATAAATGAACTCCAAATCCAAACTTCTTAGACTGTATCGATCACTGAACCTAATCAGTATCCGGCACCATGCCACCCTCAGTATCCTCTTGGACCACCTGTCCATAATACTGTCCCTCTTCGTCAGAGGGAAAAACTATAACTCTGACAATCACTCTGTCAACCATGTCACCTTTGAAGCTTGGAATGATAATCGTCTCCCGAAGGAGGCTGCCGTCATCAAATCCGTAGAACATGTGCTTATGTTCTAAAACTGCTTCCTTATATTTCTCCAGGATTGGATTAATACAAACTTATTGCATCTAGTGCAAAACCAACATTTGGTGTGGTACTTGACATCTCATGATTGACTCAATTGCCTAAGCAAGTGATCTGCCAATCATGCACATCCCTCTCCCCTTTAGTCTGTAAGACACCTTTAGAGAGGGTGACTCCATCACCTGCAGGTACACCACCATGCTAGGAGTCAACTATTCCAAAAACCATTAGAATATCTGTCAAAGTACCCACATTGGGAAACTACCCAAATCCAGATCTAAAACCATAGATCCAGAAACCAGAATATCAAATATTATATCCATATCCTGTCTGGAGAAACAACTGTGTGACGACCACAGTACAACCGATCGTAGTATAGGAATTTTACTTCATACTCTGTGTATGTCATCCAGATACCTTGACATCACACCCTACTACCTTCTTAACAGATCCATCCCCTATTCTGATTGAAGTCAAACCCATGACTGTCATATCAAAATTAGATGATCTATCTCCGCTATAACTGCTCAAGTCTATAAATAGATATAAGCACCTTGCCCACTATTCTTCCGATGCTCCCACTGACTACGACAACCCTCCTACCGGGTCTCATAGCCTGGAACAACAGTAGTGTCAAGTCTGGGTAGATAAGAACCTCCCTGTCACCGTCCTTGAGGCTACTGGAGTACCTCTCGGGTGTCTGAGGTTACCTACCATATCTGCGGAGTGGCTATTGGAATATCAAACCTTATTGAATATATAGGTCCTATTAAATTTTCCGTAATCGTTCGCGGTTCTGGAATCACTTCCAGTTCTACCATACTCCCACTACTGTTTTTTGAAAAAGATCTATTTTACTAAAACTGTGGCGAGTCAAGAACAATATCACTACTGATCTTCCAAATGGTAGAATATCAACCCTCGTCATAGCCAGGGTCAACCCACAAACAGCCATTACAGAAACGTGCCCTGAGTTATCTAGAGTCTGGTTTTAAGCATAAGCTGGACAACTCCCCGTACCTTAATATCTTTTATGGTACGAACTATTCTATATCCAATATAGAAACTTTGGCACTAATTTAATTGGAACCAGATTCAAATCATGCAGCTGTCTCCAGTGCATATCAACTTAATGGAAAGAGGCTAATCAGAATTACTCAACTTAGGAATCCATCCAATTATGAGTAACCTGAAAGAGAAAACTCGTTTCTCAAAACCATCACTATCATCTGAATACCAATCACAAGAATCTACATCTTCGATCTCTTTGAAGAATCCCGATACTTGTGATACCTGGTTCTCTACTTTATTCTTATACCCACAACTTCTCAAAACTTAGACCTTGTATTTCTACGAAACACTTGTCTAAATACTAGAGAAGTTATAAGTAAACAGAACATAGTACGAGGACCTACCCCTTTGTCCTGATGAACACTGGACAACATACAATACTCTGTATAAGTCCGCTGAGTTGAACAACTCAAAACCTGTGCGTTGTAGGTGGAAAACTGTACCCTGGCGATTTCCTCAAATATCACCAATTACAACGAATTCCGATATAATGAGGATAATTACCTAATTCCCAATATCTTACTCCCACTCATCATCTGTAAAACCATACAGATATGAGAATGAAACCTGGTAAATACATACCCTTGGAGTAAGTGTCTAATCGGGAAAACAGTTTTTTTTTAACAATGCACTGAAACATGAAAATGTTTCGTAGGGGTATCCTGGTATTCATAGTAATGCCTCTTCCGTAATCCAATTCATGACTTCAACCGTATATTCTATTGCCGTCTCTCCAAATCCCTTTATTTGTCTTTAGTCGTTACCTTCTGTACACCATCGTTAGGCTAAATGGTTTGCTTCCTTCCCTACCGTTCGGCACCAGCCTATGGTTTGGAAGAAGACTATCCAGTAAGCATAATAGGTGTACCCTCCTAAACCAAGGAGTACTCGTATCTTGAGAGAAGGTGATGATAAAAGACAACTGAATAATACCTTATTCCTTTAAAAGTGAAATGGGAGAGGCGATGAAGTACACTGTTTGGTCGTGAATGATATCAGTCGTAATTTACTTTGCCCTCTTTCTAATCCCTTTATTTTGTCTTTACATATTACCTTCTGCACACCTTACTTAGGCTAATTGGTTTTCTTCATTCCCTACCTTTCGGCACCAGCCTATGGTTTGGAATAAGACTATCCAATAAGCGTAATAGGTGTACTCTCCTAAACCAAGGAGCCATCGCAACCTGAGAGAAGGTGATAATAAAAGACAACTGAATAAACCAATTCTATTTCTCCTGAACCTGGATCCATCCTCGAAGAAGTCCCTTCGAGTTCGTATATAACCATACGATGGATCTATCCAATGGAAGTGGATATCCGTAGTAATACGGATGTTCTGAGAAATTCAAAGGGTAAAAGAAGGAGTGGCAATGACTTATGCAACTCAGACAATCCAAAAGCCAGTATTTTAAGAAGGTTCGGTCAACCTGGTCACTGAGTCATAGTCTAGGGCCGGTCAAAGGTCGCTGCCAAAGAGAGAGAGAAAAGAAACACTCTGCGTGCACTCTAACCTAGATCAGAATGGTTATCACTTTATCTAATCCGGAAACCTCCCACTGTCCAGTCAAATTCTCCTCCAAACCTAAAGAAGAATCAATCGGGATCACCCGAAGAGTAAACTAACTCATCAGTGGGAATTAGGATCCAACTCTCATCGCATGATAACGTGATGGAATGCATCCACGTTACTCATACTCCAGAAGGTATGCGCATACTTGGCAAGTTTCAGTTCCTTTAGAAACTCCCGATATGATTTATGCCCCATGCTCTTATGACCTTGGCGTATGTCAACAAATCATAAGTCACATGTTAAGTTCTGCCCGTCATTATCTTGTTAATTTGAACCCACCCGTACATACCCTTGACGTATGCCAACAAGGTAATACGACTGTCCTAAACCAACTCATCTATCTATGCAACAAATGAATACCCAGCAGCTACCAAACACTATGCATTGACGTATGCCAACAAACATAGCTTGAATACTACTGACCATCCATAAGAAACGACGGAGGGCTACGGCTGGTTTTTGGCGAAAAACCTTTAACGTAGTGAACTTGATATCGCTGAAGGAACCTGATAGCTTTTTAAAATATAGTGGCGAAAACCTTTTGCTAAAGAGGTCACTCCCGGTAAAGGGATCTCGGCTCTTTCCTCGTGGAATGAGGTGCAGGATATTCCACTGAATACCGCTATGCAAAGCAACTTGTAATCGACTATAGTGAAGTTATTACCCTGACGCAAACTTCTGCCCAAGGGGTCAGTCCCGGTGAAGGGATATCGGCCCTTGCCCCGTCGAATGAGGTGCAGGATATTCCACTGAATACCGCTATGCAAAACAAAAGGAAACGTCTTTGCAATAACACTTTTTAAATTTGTTCCAACAACTATAAACAGGTTTGCTTTACTTTGCATTGATCAGAATCAACGCAGTCCCATCATTAATCACACCAGAAAAGAACGAAAATAAAATGTATGTATATGCCATCCGCATTCGTCACTGGGTCCCGTCCTCACCCGTTAGGTTACTTAACTAACGACAGAGCGGGGACTGGACTAGCGCGGGTGTAAAACATATACAACATCTAATAGTATATAAACCAATATACAATAATCGCTCCAGGCGTGATAGTATGCAACATTACAGAAAAGTAATAAGCATCACAGAACAATACAGATAATCTGGGATCCCCGGGTTTCACAGAGCCGCTGCTGAAACCCGACGTTCCCCTGTCGTGTGGATAGCCTGTGCAATGAAACCTAGACCCCTACGGGTGCGGCAAGTTACCCGCCAAAACCTGAAGCGAGGCAGCCCCCTACAGCATAGTGAATGGACCACCCAGCACTTCACGGAATCCGGTAATCTTGGGCACCCCTCCTTGGGTCAACCTGTACCCCCTACGAGTGCGGCGAATAGTCTGCCAATTCTAGAGTGGGGCCCCTCTGCCTCTCAAAGCCATGAGATGCGGACCCGTTTCTTCTCAGAACCCGGCTATCCGTGCACTCCGTCTCGGGGCAAAACCTAGTACAGTAATAAAAAATAGTACAATAGGTACATCGACCGCAAGCTGGTCGTGCCCCAAAAGAATATTATACAACAGGCAGTGACGGCTGTCCACAAGTTGGACGCTCGCCCCGCAATATCAAATGTACAAATAAACTCAAATTGTACTACCATTGCACACTGCTATCCACCACGACAAATCCGCAACATGACAGCACAAAACAGAACATCAACGCGAATGTCACGTTCGCAAACCCGTCTAAAAGAACTATAGCAATCAAACGCGGTTTACCGATCAAATGACATTCCCGGTCGGAGATATAATGTAAGCACTGTAAACTAACATGTTTAAATTTCGATCGACCAAATATCAAGAAGTGGGCCCCACGACTTACTGGTGAACAGTAACAAAACCTGGGCCCAAAAGATATATACCAAAAACCCCAAAATCCAACAGAGAACCCACTGTACAAATTTGGGAGCATGAGCTCACCAAGTGGCCGCGGATGCGCGGCCAAACCATGGGTTTGGCCGCATTTCCGCGGCAGTTTGGTGGAGTCACGTGCCCAAATTTGGTGGGGGTTCTTAGAAAAGCCTGCACAGATTTCTGATACATGTAGAATAATTTTACGAGATCATTTGAAATCGACAGAAACTGTGAGCATGGAATTTTGTAGTTTTCGATTTCCGGTTCGATCGATGTTTTAAACGCGTTAGCACAAGTTAGCATAGCAAAAATGGTTAGGCTCTGATACCACTGTAAGTCTACACTAGCGCCCCGGCCGTCTACAGACGCCAAATGCAGAACAAAAACTTTTTAACTGGCGCTATCGTATACTTTAACCCGGATCTGCCTTTATTGCTAAACTAACAAACTGTAAAGAGTGTAGAAAGGTTATACCGAACGATCCGAGTCCTTCGTTCTTTAACCATCATCCCACGCTCCGTTGCGGCTGCTCCGATCTCTTCGATCTCCGATATCCTCGTCGAGGTGGCACCACGTCGACGATTCTTTAAACCGGCTCCCGCCTCTGACTTGAGGCAACTCGATCGTCAAGTTTGCTAAAAGAGACGACCAAGAAAGATGTAGAGAATGAGTTGATGACTTTGTCTCACTTCGTCCAAATCCGTGGACGATCGGTTAATGAAGTTGCCGAGGGAATCGGGTGATGGAATGAAATGAGGCAATGAAATTTCCATGCACCCTTAACACTATCATAATCTTTTCTACAAATGAAAACTCATATGTGAGAGTGGGAGATGGGGCCGGCCATATATAGATGGGAGGGTGAGTGTAGGAGGAGGGAGAGAGTGACCACAAGAAAGCTATCATGTATGAATACAATAAATGCAAAAACCATGAATCATTAGAAACAATGAACCTTAAAACCCTTAGTCATCATTGCATTAATGACACCATTAATGCACTAATGACTCACCATGTCAAGTCACCATCCTAGTCATCATCTAGAAGCTTCTACAATAATCTCAAGAAAAGATAAACCCGTCTTTAACCAAATGTTAAAAGACGGCTGATAGAAAACTGGAAACTGGCAACTTCCAAAAGTGATCCTGAAACGACTTTCAGGATAACCCCGAAACTGTATAAATATACCCGCATTTGTATTACGACCGAATACAAATGCAACTGAGACAAAGATATTATACCTACTCAATATAATACTCGGATCCGGCTTAAACCAAAGCCGACCAGTATCATCTACCCGAAAAATAACACGTGCATAAACGCAAGTGCATTTTCCGAACCCTGCCATAAAACCATACGGCCTCTACAACGTTTCGCCCGAACTTGGGAAACTGTCTGTGGGGGACTCTAATGACTCGTCAGTACCCTGGCAGTGGGTTTAACCACAAACCGTCAGCGGCACTAGCAATGCGTAACGGCTGCCCATGGACTGACCTCAAGGGATGCCGATGAGCGAACTCATCCGGAAAACCCTACTGAGCCTAACAGTGACAATGTATATACAGTCCGGTCCGTTCGTCTATGAGTATCGTATATCTTCCTAGGGGGCTAGTAACGTCAGACCCCCAAGAGCAGTATAAGTCGTGTCGGAGTGAAGCCCAATAACACCCTGAGATACTACTGGAGTACCTACCAGTAAATCTCCTGCCACGGCCGTGGGCTTTGTGTAATGGCTCTCCTAGACACAGCACGATCTCGCCCCCAATACCGGGAGAGACGAATCCCCTGCCGATCCGCTCACGTGCCTCCATATGGCTCGGGACTGTACCCAAAAACTACCTGTTTGCACGACTCCTTTGAGCCGTGGTAGGATAGAAATCAAAGCACAGTGGGAACTCACACGAGACAAATGACGACCTCAGGTCGATGAACTAACCTGTACACATGTCACCAGGGAACTGCTATCTGACGATAGATATAGTACTAACTAACAGATTCCCGGCGAGTCCTGTCCGGTGTACTCATAACCCAATGAGCACCTGTATACATCTTAGGTGATCCAACTGACACCAGTGGCTTGTGAGACCGGCCACCGCCCCTCGTCGGGGTCTCGACTGTATACACTAGTCTACTCCGGAGTATCGATGCCCTGTCTCGAAACTCCCACGACTAGGGACCACAATTAAGGATATGCGTATAAACCACCCAACTCTCACGTATATGATCGCCATCATACTGTTGGTGGTAAAGCAAGATCCTAAGGGCTCTATCAAAGTGTAACATGTAATCAGTCACCTGAACATGTACACGACTGATAAAGGCAAACCAGATAGCATACTATCATCTTGAGTAAGACTGTCCTACCGGTATAGGTCCTCCGCAATCATTGCAATCACATACCTGCGATCCAATAATTGACTATGAGGGCACTATCTCCAACACATCTTAGGTGATCCAACTGACACCAATGGCTTGTGAGACCGGCCACCGCCCCTCGTCGGGGTCTCGACTGTATACACTAGTCTACTCTGGAGTATCGATGCCTTGTCTCGAAACTCCCACGACAAGGGACCAATTTAAGGATGTGCTTATAGACTACCCAACTCTCACGTATATGATCGCCATCATACTGCTGGTAGTCAAGCAAGAATCCTAAGGGCTCTATCAACGTGCAATAGTGATCTGTAACATCACCTAAAGCATGTACACGATGATAAAAATAAACCAGATAGCATACTATCATCTTGAGTAAGACTGCCCTACCGGCATAGGTCCTCCCTCAATCATTGCAATCACGTGTCTGCGATCCAATAATTGAATTTGAGGGCACTATATCCAACAATCTCCCACTTGCACTCAAGGCTAATTATTGCGATGTCGCATACTCACAGCCCGTGTGATACCGAACACCCAACTCCTCTACTGATCGGTCTCACAAAGCCCGTTTGCGAAACTATTGCGTTCGAGGAATAGCCTCAGTGAGTGGATCCGCCATGATGTTCCTTTCTATGTCTCTCTTAATCTCAAGTTCGCGGAGAAATCCATCTCCCGAAATGAGCAATACCTGTCTTAGAATATGTCTGGATATCTGATGGGACCTATTTCACAAATGAACTCCAAATCCAAACTTCTTAGACTTTATTGTCAACTGAACTTAATCAGTATCCTTTTCCATGCCTCCCTCAGTATCCCCTTGGACCGCCTGTCCAAAATACTGCCCTTCGTTAGAGGGAAACTATAACTCTGACAGTCACTCTGTCATCCAGGTCACCTTGGAAGCCTGGAATGATAACTGTCTCCCGAAGGAGGATGTCGTTATCATATCCCTAGACCATCCACTTATGTTCTAAAACTGCTTCCGAATGTTTCTCCAGGATTGGATTAATATCTGAAATTATTGCAGCTAGTGCAAAAACAACATCTGGTGTGGTACTTGACATCTCATGTTTGACTCAATTGCCTAAGCAAGTGATATGTCAATCATGCACATCCCTCTCCACTTTATCCTATAAGACACCTTTAGAGAGGGTGACTCCATCACCTCCAGGTATACTACCGTACCAGGAGTCGTCCATTCTAAAACTTTTAGAATACTGTCTAAGTACCCAGATTGGGAAACTACCCAAATCTAGATCTAAAACCATAGATCTAGTAACCAGAATGTCTGATGTAATATGCAAGTCCTTTGTGGAAAAGCCACTGTGTGACAACCAAAGTATAACCGATCGTAGTATAGGAATTTCACTTCCTACTCTGTGTATGTCATCCAAATACCAGGACATCACACCCTACTACCTTCATAACAGATCCATTTCCTATTTTGATGAAGTCAAAACCTATGACTGTCACATCAAAAATAGATGATCTATCTCCGCTATATCCGCTTTAGTCTATAAATAGACATAAGCTACTTGTCCACTATGCTTCCGCTACTCCCACTGACTACGGCAACCCTCTGGCAGAGTCATATACACGTGCACTTCTGAAGCTAGTTTAGAACGACGCTATACTCATCCTCCTGCCAGGTCTCATAGCCTAGAACAACAGTAGTGTCAAGTCTGGAAAAACAAGAACCTCCCTGTCACCGTCTTTGAGCATACCGAAGTACCTCTCGAGTGCCTGAGGTTACCCACCTTATCTGCCGAGTGGCCAATAGAATGTCAAACCATATTGAATCTTTAGGTTCTTATCAAATTTTCAGTAATTGTTTGCGGTTCTGGAATCACTTCCAGTTCTACCATACTCCCACTACTGTTTTCTGAAAAAATCCATTTTTATTAAAACTGTGGCGAGTCAAGAACAATATCACTATTGATCTTCCAGATGGTAGAAAGTCAACCCTCGTCATAGCCCGGGTCAACCCACAAACTTCCACTACAGAAACCTGCCTTGAGTTATCCAGAGTCTGGTTTTAAGCATAAGCCGGAAAACTCCCCATACCTTAACAATGTTAAGATATGAACTATTCTATATACAATGTAGAAATAGAGGCACTGATTTAATTGGAACCAGATTCAAATCATGCAGCCGTCTTTAGTACATGTTAACTAAATGGAGAGAGGCCGATCAGCATTACTCAACTTAGGAGTGCACCCAATTATGAGTAACCTGAAGGAGAAACAAGTTTCTCAAAACCATTACTATCAACTGAATACCAAACACAAGTATCTACATCTTCGATCACCTTGAAGAATCCCGATACTTGCAACACCTGGTTCTCTACTTTACTCTTATACCTGTAACTTCTCAAAACTTGGATCTTGTATTTCTACAAAACACATGTCTAAGAACTAGAGAAGTCACAAGTAAACAGAATATAGTACGAGTACCAACCCCTCTGTCCTAATGGACACCGAAAAATATACAATACTCTGTATATGTCCCCTGAGTCTAATAGCTCATTCCCTGTGTGTCGTAGGTTGAAAACTGTACTTATGGTTAGAAAGAATTACACCGCTGTTTAATGCTTCTTACCTAACCATCAACTGATATAGGTAAATGTCATGGACATAATTTCAAAAAGTTATATCTCACTTAATAAAAATAAACATATAGATATATCAGTTTGAAATTGGTGCATAACAATGGATATTCAAAACCAAATATTTGTCATCCGGCAAAAACCCAGGCGATTTCCTCAAATATCACCTATTACAACGAATCCTGATATAATGAGGATGATCACCTAATTCCCAATAACTTACTCCCACTCATCATCTGTAAAACTATACAGATGTGAGAATCAAACCTGGTAAATACATAGCGTGGAGCAAGGGCAAATTGGGAAATCAGTTTTCTTTTAAAAATACACAGTGAAACTGAAACATGAAAATGTCTCGAAGGGGTATCCGGGTATTCCTAGTAATGCCTCTTCCATTATCCAGATTCATGACTGTAACCGTACATTTCTTTGCCATCTCTCAAAATCCTTTTATTTGTCTTTACTCATTACCTTCTGTACACCCTCTTAGGCTAAATGGTTTTCTTCCTTCCCTACCGTTCGGCACCAGCCTATGGTTTGGAAGAAGACTATCCAATAAGCGTAATAGGTGTACTATCCTAATCCTAGGAGCACTCGCAACCCGATAGAAGGTAAAGATAAAAGACAACGGAATAAACCTCATTCTTATTTCTCCTGAACCAGAATCCATCCCTGAACTGGAACAAGTCCCTTCGAGTTCGTATATAACCATACGATGGAGTATCCAATAAACTGTGGATCTTCGTAATGATACGGGGTGTTCCGGAGAAATACAAAGGTGAAGTAGGAGTGGCGATGAAATACTTGGTTTGGTCGTGAATAGCAGTCGCAATTTACTTTGCCCTCTTTCTAATCCCTTTATTTTTTCTTTACTTATTACCTTCTGTACACCTCACTTAGGCTGATTGGTTTTCTTCCTTCCCCACCTTTTGGCACCTGCTTATGGTTTGGAAGAAGACTATCCAATAAGCATAATAGGTGTACCGTCCTAATCCAAGGAATACTCGCAACCCGAGAGAAAGTAAAAGGAAAAGACAACTGAATAGTCCTATTCATTTTCTCCAGAACCGGAAACCATCCTCGAATCTGGAACAAGTTCCTTCGAGTTCGTATATAACCTGTAGGGTTACTAGGCACTCTAACAAAGTTCTGCAAGGCATCAACCATGCCCGATTTAAAATTTAGCCGTGCCGAACAACCCTAAACCAAGATCTTAGACTAGAGATTAGAAGAAACAAAGCAAGTAAACAACTTTACTTCTAAGAGTTTGGGATTACAACCTTTGTAGTCCGGTCCTTCAGTTCTAAAGCTCCGTGTTGAGGTCCCTTCGCTGCGATCATCGAATACCCGGACTCTAGAGAGGCTCCACGAAGAGAAAGATGCAAGCTTGCTTCCGATCTTCGATAACAGAGATGATCTACCTTGAAGTTTCTTTAACACAAGCTCTCACTCACTAAATGAAGTGACCACCCTAATCTAATTGGCAAGAATAGATTAGGATGATGAAGTAGGAATTTAGCACTCTTTTTTTTCTTAATCTCACTCAAAATCATCACTAATGAAAAAGCTAGAAAGCTTTTCCATTCAAAAGAAGAGGGAAGAAGAAGAAGCCTTTCTTTTGTGATGAATAATGAAAAGTGTGCTGTGATTACTAATGCAACCATGGTCAAAGATGAAGAGGCTAACCAATGTAGAGAGTTAACTAGGGTTAAAGGGTGTGGGTTGGGTTATGAAATATCTTGCAAAATATCTAAACTAAATATCTTTGCAAGAAACAAAATAAAAGCTTCTAGAAGCTTCTAGAAAAGTTTAACCCAAATCAAACCCTAACCTCGTTTAATCTCCACTAATCATGTTGCATTAGTAATTATAACATGTTACAATATTATATATCACATATATAATATATTTTTGTAACAAAAGAAAATAATACAATTAACATATATCGCATATATATCAATGTATTACCCGAGTGAGAAAAAGAATCTTTTAGTGAGCTTATATCAGTTAATGTAATTTAATATATCAAATATATAATTATAAATTAAATTATCGAATCAAAACTTGATCCGATAATCCGGCTATTTCACAAATAACCGACTAATATAATCTGTATCAGTTCATCGAATCAACACTTGATCCGATGACCCGGCTATATCACATATATCCGGCCGATATCTCATATCGCGAGAATCTAATACGGTATCACATACACGTATTGTTCTCGGTCCCGCACATATGATATATGTGCTCCTACTCCGTTTTGCCTGAGCCAAGAAACCTCTGTGTAGGACTCTAAAGAATCGTCAATACGCCGGCAGTAGGTGATGATCATATCAAACACCCACAAGCTGCAAGCGGTCAGCTAAACGTAACAGCCACCCAGGTATTGAGCGATCATAAGATCAATAAGCAAGCCTGCACATTCTCCTGCGAATCCAATCTGTATCACTACCGTACAGTCCGGTCTCTTCGTCTGATATGTCGCATATCTCGCCTAGGGGTGGTAAACGTCAGACCCCAGTAGCTTGATAAGTCGTGTCGATATGAGGTCTATAACAGTTCGAGAAACAACTGATAACACTTACCAGTAAATCTCAGCAACCTTGACCAGGGATTTCCAGTTATAGCCAATCGAACACAGCGCAACATCAACTCCCTATACCGGGAGAGACGGAACCCCTCCTATCGCTCATTGCCTCCATGTGATTCGGGATTGTACCCAAAAGCCACCTTTTTGCACACCCTCTTGGACGTGGTATGATGGAAATCAAAGCACAGTGGGAATCACACAAGACTCTATGACGATCTCGGGTCTACAGACTAACCTGTACCAGTGTCACCAGAGAACTGCCATCTGACGTGAGGTATAATACCATCTGGGAGTTCTCGGCGAGTCCGTCCAGTGTACCCAGTCTCCACTGAGCACCCGTATACCTTCTCTGATGTCAAACACCAATGGATATGGGATCATCCATCGCCCATCATATGGGTCAAGAAGCGCATACACTAGTCTACTCTAGAGTATCGATGCCCTGTCTCGGTACTCCTACGACTAAGAACATTTGAAGGATGTACTTGGCGACTACACTGCCACCACTAGTATGATCTGCATCATAGTCCTGGTAGTCAAGTACTCATCCTAAGGGCTTTATCAACATGTAATATAGAGACAATCAGAGTACATGTTAAGATAAAGTGTAACCAGATAGTAGACTATCACGTCGAGCAAGAAAGTCCTCCCTATATATGTCCAAGCATCCACTACAATATACACGTATGTACAGTAATGGCCTTTAGGGAATACATATAACTAACAATCTCCCACTTGCACTAGGGCCATCTGTTGTGGTATCGTATACCCAACAATTAGCTGTGGTCGAAGTATCTCATACTCAACCATCCCATAAAAGTCTCTACTGGGAAAAAGGCCTTTGTGAGTGGATCCGTACCGTTGTCCTCTGTGTCTACTCTCCTAACCTCGATGTACCTGGAGATCAACCATCTCCATGATCAAGTGATACTGCCTAAGAATTTTATCTGGATTTCTAATGGGACGGTGGTTCCTTGGCATAAGCCACAACTCCATTGTCACACAATGGTAGGAACGAAGTTCATCTCATGAACTTATATATATCCAGACTGCCTCTTTGGTAGCATCCTTTGTAATGATGTATCTTGCCTTTAATCGTCTAGTAAGTCACGGTATCTAGCTTGGAATTCTTCCAACATACCGTCCCTCCACTGAGGGTAAAGACAATACCTGCGACTGACATTCAGTCGTCCTTATCACCCTGGAACCTTTCCAGTGATTATCCCCAGGATCGATTGATACCATCTCACTACAACTAGTGAGATTCCTAACATCCAATTAGATCTATCCCATAGATCCATAACCCAGGATTTAGGAGGTATCACCTTGATCCTATATGGAGAATCATTGTGATAAGAGGAGATTGACCGAGCGTAGCATAGGAAACTCCTTCCCTATCAAGAGTATGTCATCCACGTACTCTACGAGGATCACCACCATACTCTCTACTACCTTTTTGTATATACAAGGTTCATCTACCATTTTGATGAAGTCAAACTCTTTGACTACTACATCAAAACAGACGTTCCAACTCCGCGATGCCTGATCTATCACATAAAACATCTTGCTCACGTTTCCGCTGCTCCCACTGTCTACGAAGCCCTCTGGCTGTGTACTTATAGACGCTCTATTCCAAATCATCATTTAGAAAAGCAGTCATGACACCCAACTGCCAGATATCGTAGTCATGGTATGTAGCCGTGGCAAGTAGGATCTGAATGGACTTAAGCATAGCTTTGAAAGTCTCAACTTTTCCATGTACACCAAGTAATCTTCTCAAGATATACTTGCTCCTGATAGGGATTTAATCCTTCAGATAAAGCAACCAAAGTCCATACTTTATTGGTGTATAAGGATTCCATCTCAGATCGCAAAGCATCCGGCCATTCTTACAGAGTCCCACTCCTGATGGCCAGCTCGAAACTAGTTGGGTCATCATCTCATGATGCATTCCTCGCTCCCACTGTCATAGAGAAACCGAAGTATCTCTCAGGTGGGTGAGGAACCCTACTAGATCGGCGGAGAGGCTGAGGTTCGTTGGTTACTATTGAATCCTTTGGTTCTACCAAATTATCAGTTGCAATTTGTATAGCTGGAACTCTTTCCAGTTCTACCTCATGACCAATATTTCTTCACAAGAAATTCCCTTTCACAAAGGTGGCATGCTGAGAAACAAAACATCTTTTGTTCCTTGGTTAGGTAGAAGATATTCCCTTGCGAATGCTTGGGATATCTAACAAACTTCTACAGAACTGACTTTGCCTCGAGCTTGTCCAGATTTTGCTTTTAGACACAGGCCGGACAACCCCAAATCTTAACTTACTTAAGATATGGGCTCTTCCCATTCCATATCACATATGAAGTGGTAGGCAACTGATTTGATTGGAACCCTATTCAATAGGTATGCAGCTTCATAAGTGCATAACTCCCAAAAGGAAATAGGAAACTCAGTAGTACTCATCATAGAGCGCACCATATCAAATAGGGTGTGATTGCTCCGCCCCGATACACCGACGTGCTGTGGTGTATACGGAGGAGCAATGCTGAGAGAGAATCTCATTTTCCTTTAGAATAGACCAGGAATCCCGTGCTTAAGTATTCTCCTCATTGATCACATCAAAGGACATAATACTTATACCCGGTTTTTGATTCTTTACTTCTAACTTATATTATGTGATTATCTCAAAAATTTCGGACTTGTGTTTCAACAGGAACATATGTCTGAATCTTGAGATCATCAGTGAATGTAATGAAGTACAAAGAACCGGTCTTGGCATCTGTAGACAAGGGACCTTCATACTTCAGCATGTATCAATCCCAAGAGTTCAATAACTCTTTCTTTGTTTGTAATAAACGGAGCTGTGGTCATCTTATCTTAGTGACATGACTGGCAAGTTTCACAAGATGTAAATTCAAACTAATTTAAATATGCATCTATATGTAACTTCAGCTAGTCGGGTCGCATTGATATGACCTAGTCTACAATGCCTCAAGAAGGATTCGTTCATTTCTGAACTCTTCCTCTTGTGTGTGTTCTGTACGTTAAGAACTGTGGTTTGATTTAGAACGTCTATGCTTTTAGATAACGTGCCTGAACCGATCAACACTTGATATAGGAAATGTTCAAAACATTATCCAACAATACAAAATTATATCCTTCTTTACTAATAAAGAGACTGATATGATGTTGTATATCAGGTTCGGTATCTAATAACATTCATTCAGAATCAATGTATTCTGGTAATACAGGGTGATAACCACCAACAGACTTGGATGCAACACTTGCACCGTTTCTATCTCATGAAATTTATCACCCGTTCTCAGTTCTCTACCTATCTGTAGCCCATGTAACAAATTACATATGTGGGATCCTGATCCGGTATTAAATACCCAGGACGTAAAGGATATTGAGAAACAGTTCTGTGTAATGAACACACCCGAAGAAGATGCATCAACATGTACTTTCTTCGTTTGGGCGGCATGGGAATTCTGGTAATCCCCTATTTTCTGCTCTGTATTATAACAATTATAAGTTGGAGCGGGACCAACATTCCTTAGCGCAGTATAACAAGCGGTTCAGTCAATACATCCGTATTATTATCATGATTAAGGCGTGACATAGTCGTAACCAGGAGAGAGAGAGAAGAAAACACTCAGCGTATGCTTTTTTGAGATTAGATTGGTTATCAATATATCTAATCAGGATGTCACCCACTGTTTTAGTCAAATCTTCCTTCAAACCCTAAAAGGAAAGACTAGCCAGGATTAATTACACCCTACAAGTTCGCCAATCTTTCAGGTAGGCCAGTGCCGGTACTTTGAGGGAGGTTCCCCGCGCTTTCGCTCGGTACTAATTAAAGTAAACCTCATTTTTCCACGGGCGTAACCCCGTTAACACTTTTTTAGACACCTACTTGATCGGCTAATTGTAATGTGTAAAACTCTCCCAAGAGTAACTCTTACTCGCAACGGGTATCGGGATCCAACTATCTCATAGAAGGTATGCAATCTCATTGCAAATTTCAACACTTGAAATTCCCAATAATATTTTACCCCTAGCGTCCTATGACCTTGACGGATGCCAAACCACCCATAGTCCGCTACTCAAGTTCAACCCGTACATTTCCTGATTGAATTAAACCCACCCGCACGACCTTTGACGAATGCCAAACAACGCCGTACGAATACCCTAATCCAATCGCATCGTATGCTAGCAGATAAGCACTAGTTAGCTACCGTACAATACGCCTTGACGAATGCCAAACTACCGCAGCACGAATACTAAGTAGTACTTATCTGAAATGACGGAGGCCTACGACAGGTTTTTAAGAAAACCCTTAGCGTAATGAACTTGATATCGTTGTAGAATCGAGTGATTTTAAATGGAGTGTTTTTGAGGCTTTTCTAGTTTCGCTAAAGAGGTCACTCCCGGTGAAGGGATCATCGGCTCTTTCCTTATCGAATAAGGTGCAGGATATTTCACAAATACCACTATGCAAAGCAAAAACTATAGATTCAATCAAAAGACAAACCGTGTTTGTAGCATCTGCTAGTTTCGCTAAAGAGGTCACTCCCAGTGAAGGGATCTCAGCTCTTTCCTTATCGACTAAGGTGTTGGATGTTCTACAAGGAACACCGCTATGCAAAGCAAGAACTAGAGCTACCAGTTTTTAAATAAGTTTCTACAACATCTTTAGGTTTCTTTTAGTTCATTAATCTTATTAATGAAGTCCCATTTTATTATGCTTCACAAGCATCTCATTTGAAACGAAATCTGCAATATAACATATATCTCATATATATAATATAAACATTCGTCTCAGGCAGTAATATGATCTCATCACAGAACATTGCAGCAGAAGAACACATATGAAATATTGGATATATTAGGACGTCCGTGTTTTAATACGAGCCTGTATAAAACACGGATTCCACGGTCGCGATGAATAGCCAAACCAACATACCTAGACCCCTACGAGAGCGGCAAGCAACACTGCCAATTCTAGGGTTAGGAGGCCCGGTCTTGACTCCTCGAGATGGTCTCCCACTGGACCCTAGAACCCGGTTACTTGTGCTCCCCGCCTTGGGTCTACCTAATGCGGAAAAGTAAATAATATACAATGGTGACATCATCCTCAGCCCGGAAGTGCCCCAATAAAAGAATATTACATACAAATGAATTTTACATGAATGAAAATAAAAACCCTCATCTCACATAAAACCCTCGGCTATTCAGAAACCGACGATCCAATATAACATATCACAACAACACATAATATCTCATATCATCAACGTAAGCAAAAATGCGTATCCCAATTATCGTTGATGTATAGCAACGAAACCGGCGATACACCACATACTACGCTTACGGTCATAGAAAAGAAAGTGTAAAACTACAACAGTTGGAATCCGCAATCTCCTTAGACATCGCATGCCTAACCAAATGAATTCCTTAGACATCGCATGCCTAACAATTATAAACCCCGCATTTTAGTCTCAATATCGAAAACACTTTTCAATATCTAGTCGGGCAATTCAACAAGATTCTCGATATCCTGATCGAATGCTCGTCGCAAACTTTAGTAGACGGCCGCACCCCCGGATGCCGTTAACGAAGTGCACTAAGGCGGAACACCGCTGCCGCGAGCACCCGAACGGATGCTTTTGGCGACGGGGTTCTCCTACAGTCACTTGGTCGGGGCTATAGGGTGTGGCTGTCTATTAAGTTTACCCGGCGAGTATCCGCGTATGCTACGTGATTGCGACGGACTTTTGATCGCATCAAAATCCCGTGGCAACCGATCATCTGAGACTGAACTGCTAGATTTATAACATTCAAATTAGTTATCTCATAACTACTTGTGGATTCCAAATATTGTATCACATTCCAGATAAATAGACAATGTTAATCTTTCCAATCGAATAAACAAACACCCAAGATTTCCCAAATAGTTCTCAACACTTGAAATTAGTTTAAAAACATCCATCACATGCCACAGTACCAATGGTCCAGCCGTAGAAGGGTCAAACCAACGCCTCACATGTGGCAACGCCGTACTGCCACAAACCCTAAGGTTTAGAGGTGGTTCAGAAGGTCACATAATCGAGTTAAGGTTTGTGTTCTTCTAGAGGGTCCACCGCGTTACTTGCACGACTTAGAACGTTCTTAAACTATGGAAAAATCCAACACGTGGAAATTTTTCCGGCAGGGGAAAAAGTGAGTTATTGATATCCGTTCGAACTTTTTAACACGTTCTAAAATTATCTGGAAAAACTTAAACGAAGTTAAATTATCCGATAGAATCAATGAGTCCCCAATACATTCCAGAAAACTCAACACTTGAGTATAATTAAAAATTCCCAGAAACAAGCAGAAGTACATACGGATATTACTGTTCAAAACCCAAACCCTATGTCTACTGTATGGCCGCGGAACCGCCGCTCAATGCACAGTACGGCCGTGGTTCCGCGGCGCTTTAATTGTATTAGAGGCTCGTTTTGCACAGTAATTCCTAAAATACCCTGCTTAATTTTCTGAGTATTTTTAATACAGAAAAAATCAACATTTGAATTTTTTTCCAGAAACTTGGGTTTTACGGGTATTCGGAGTTCGATCGGACTTTAAACTTCGCCTAGACTTCGCCTAAAGCTCTAGCATGGCTCTGATACCACTGTAGGGTTACTAGGCACTCTAACAAGGTTCTGCAAGGCATCAACCATACCCGATTAAAAATTTATCCATGCCGAACAACCCTAAACCAAGATCTTAGACTAGAGATTATGCGAAACAAAGCAAGTAAACAACTTTACTTCTAAGAGTTTGGGATTACAACCTTTGTAGTTCGGTCCTTCACTTCTAAAGCTCTGTGTTGAGGTCCCTTCGCTGCGATCATTGAGTACCCGGACTCTAGAGAGGCTCTACGAAGAGAAAGATGCAAGCTTACTTCCGATCTTCGATAACAAAGATGATCTACCTTGAAATTTCTTTAACACAAGCTCTCACTCACTAAATGAAGTGAACACCCTAATCTAATTGACAAGAATAGATTAGGATGATGAAGTAAGAATTTATCACTCTTTTGTTTTCTTAATCTCACTCAAAATCATCACTAATGAAAAAGCTAGAAAGCATTTCCATTCAAAAGAAGAAGGAAGAAGAAGAAGCCTTTCTTTTGTGATGAATAATGAAAAGTGTGTTGTGATTACTAAGGCAACCATGGTCAAAGATGAAGAGGCTAACCAATGTAGAGAGTTAACTAGGGTTAAAGGGTGTGGGTTGGGTTATGAAATATCTTGCAAAATATCTAAACTAAATATCTTTGCAAGAAACAAAATAAAAGCTTCTAGAAGCTTCTAGAAAAGTTTAACCCAAATCAAACCCTAACCTCGTTTAATCTCCACAAATCATGTTGCATTAGTAATTATAACATGTTACAATATTATATATCACATATATAATATATTTTTGTAACAAAAGAAAATAATACAATTAACATATATCGCATATATATCAATGTATTACCCGAGTGAGAAAAAGAATGTTTTAGTGAGCTTATATCAGTTAATGTAATTTAATATATCAAATATATAATTATACATTAAATTATCAAATCAAAACTTGATCCGATAATCCGGCTATTTCACAAATAACCGACTAATATAATCTGTATCACTTCATCGAATCAACACTTGATCCGATGACCCGGCTATATCACATATACCCGGCCGATATCTCATATCACGAGAATCTAATACGGTATCACATACACTTATTGTTCTCGGTCCCGCACATATCATATATGTGCTCCTACTCCGTTTTGCCTGAGCCAAGAAACCTCTGTGTAGGACTCTAAAGAATCGTCAATACGCCGGCAGTAGGTGATGTTCATATCAAACACCTACAAGCTGCAAGCGGTCTGCTAAACGTAACAGCCACCCTGGTATTGAGCGATCAGAAGATTAACAAGCAAGCCTGCACATTCTCCTGCGAATCCAATCAGTAACACTCCCGTACAGTCCGGTCTCTTCGTCTGATATGTCGCATATCTCGCCTAGGGGTGGTAAACGTCAGACCCCAGTAGCTGGATAAGTCGTGTCGATATGAGGTCTATAATAGTTCGAGAAACTACTGATAACACTTACCAGTAAATCTCAGCAACCCTGGCCAGGGATTTCCAGTTATAGCCAATCGAACACAGCGCAACATCAACTCCCTATACCGGGAGAGACGGAACCCTTCCTATCGCTCATTGCCTCCATGTGATTCGGGACTGTACCCAAAAGCCACCTTTTTGCATGCCCTCTTGGACGTGGTATGATGGAAATCAAAGCACAATGGGAATCACACAAGACTCTATGACGATCTCGGGTCTACAGACTAACCTATACCAGTGTCACCAGAGAACTGCCATTTGACGTGAGGTATAATACCATCTGGGAGTTCTCGGCTAGTCATTCCAGTGTACCCAGTCTCCACTGAGCACCCGTATACCTTCTCTGATGTCAAACACCAATGGATATGGGATCATCCATCGCCCATCATATGGGTCAAGAAGCGCATACGCTAGTCTACTCTGGAGTATCGATGCCCTGTCTCGGTACTCCTACGACTAGGAACATTTGAAGGATGTACTTGGCGACTACACTGTCACCACTAGTATGATCTGCATCATAGTCCTGGTAGTCAAGTACTCATCCTAAGGGCTTTATCAACATGTAACATAGAGACAATCAGAGTACATGTTAAGATAAAGTGTAACCAGATAGTAGACTATCATGTCGAGCAAGAAAGTCCTCCCTATATATGTCCAAGCATCCACTACAATATACATCGTATGTACAGTAATGGCCTCTAGGACATACATATAACTAACATAACCATACGATGGTTTTATCCAATGGAAGTAGACGTTCGTAGTGATACGAAATGTTCCGGAGAAAAAGGGTAAAAGTAGGAGTGGCAATGAGGTATGCAACTCTGACAATTCAAAAGCCAGTGTTTTTAACAAGGTTCGGTTAACTTGGTCACTGAGTCATAATCTAGGGTCAGGCCATGGTCGCTGCCAAAGAGAGAGAGAAAAGAAACACTCTGCCTGCACTCTAACCTAGATCAGAATGGTTACCAATTTATCTAATCAGGAAACCTCCCACTGTAACCTCAAATTCTCCTCTAAACCTGAAAGAAGAATTAGTCGGGATCACCCGAGGAGTAAACCAACTCATCAGTGGGAATCGGGATCCAACTATCATCGCATGATAACGTGATGGAATCCACTCACGTTATCACACTCCAGAAGGTATGCGCATATCTAGCAAGTTTCAGTTTCTTTAGAAACTCCCGATGTGATTTTTACCCCATGCTCTTATGACCTTGACGAAGGTCAACAAATCATAAGTCACATGTCAAGTTCTCCCCGTCATTATCCAGGTTAATTTGAACCCACCTGTACAAGCCCTTGACGAAGGTCAACAAGGCTATACGACTGTCCCAAACTAACGCATCTATCTATGCAACAGAAAGGTAACAAGCAACTACTATTCACTATGCCTTGACGAAGGTCAACAAACATAGCATGAATACTGAGTACTACCCGTCTTAAATGATGGAGGGCTACGAATGGTTTTTGGCGAAAAACCTTTAACGTAATGAACTTGATATCGTTGAAGGAACCGGATAGCTTTTTATAAAAATATAGTGGCGAAAACCTTTGCTAAAGAGGTCACTCCCGGTGAAGGGATCTCGGCTCTTTCCCCGTAGAATGAGGTGCAGGATATTCCAACTGGATACCACGATGCAAAGCAAAAAGTAATCGACTATAGTGAAGTTATCACCCTGACGCAAACTTCTGCCCAAAGGGTCACTCCCGGTGAAGGGATCTCGGCCCTTGCCTCGTCGACTGAGGTGCTGGATATTCATAACCGAATACCACTGTGCAAAACAAAAGAGAACGTTCTTGTAATAACAGCTTTTTGAAAAATTGTTCCAACAACATCAAACAGGTTTGTTTAGCTTGCATTGATCCGAATCAATGCAGTCCCATCAATTAATCACACCACAAAAGAACGAAAATATGATGTACGTATATGCCATCCGCATTCGCCACTGGGTCCCGTCATCACCCGTTAGGTTACTTAACTAACGACAGAGCGGGGACTGGACTAGCGCCGGTGTAAAACATATACAACATCTACTAGTATATATATAGCAATTTATAATAATCGCTCATGGCGTGATAAATGCAACATCATAGAAATGTAATAAGTATCACAGAACAATACAGATAATCTGGGAGCCCCGGGTTTCCTTTGAGCCGCAACTGAAACCCGACGTTCCCCTGGTCGTGTGGATAGCCTGCGCAATGAAAACCTAGACCCCTACGGGCGTGACAAGTTACCCGCCAAAACCTGAAGCGAGGCATCCCCCTTCAACAAAGTGAATGGACCACCCAGCACTTCACAGAATCCGGTAACTTGAGCACCCCTCCTTAGGTCAACTTATACCCCCTACGAGTAAGGCGAATAGCCTGCCAATTCTAGAGTAAAGCCCCCTCCATCTCAAAGCCATGAGATGCGGGCTCGTTGCCCTCTAGAACCCGGCTATCCGTGCACCCCACCATGGGGTAATCCTAGTACAGAAAATAGAATATATATAACGGGTACATCGACCTCAACCCGGTCGTGCCCCAAAAGAATAATATACAAACAGGCAGTGACGGCAGTCCACATGTCGGACGCTCGCCCCGCAATATCAAATGTACAAATGTAACCAAACGGTACTACCATTGCATCCAGGCTATCCACCACGACAAATCCGCAACATCACAGCACAACACAGAACATCAACGTGAATTTCATGTTCGCAAATCCGTCTAAAAGAGCTATAGCAATTAGACAAGATTTACCGATCAAATGATATTCACGGTCACAGATAGTAATGTAAGTACTGCGATCTAACTTATTTAAAATTTCGGTCGACAAAATTCTCCCGAAGTGGGCCCCAAGAACAATTCCAGTACTGTAAAAAATCTGGGCCCAAACAAAAAAATCCAGAAACCATAATTCCATGAGTAAAACCCCAGGAAGGAAAATGGTGCGCTGTTCCCACCATTCCACCGCGCAACCGCGGTAAACATGCCAGTTTTGCTGCGGTTCCGCGGTTTCATGGTAGGATCGTGCTTCCAAATTTCTTCTAGTGTCTTAAGAAAGCCTGCATGATTTTCTGACATACTGTAAATAATTTTTCGACGACTTTTAAAATTCGGCAGAAACTCAGAAAATGAAAATGCGGTTTCGGAAATTTTGATCGATCTATATTTTAAACATGTTAGAACAAGCTAGTAAAGGTTAATGGCGTGGCTCTGATACCATGTAAGTCTACGGTAGCGCCCCGGCCGTCTATCCGAGGCCAAATGCGGAAACAAAAACTTTTTAGGAAACCGACGCTATCGTAGTCTTTCACCCGGATCGAACCATTAACGCTAAACTATCTAACTACTAAGAAGTGAGTGTGGCTATACCGATCGATCCGTGTCCTTCGGTCTTTGGCCACCATCCCAAGCTCCTCGCGGCATCTCCGATCTCCTCGTCGGAAGGGCACCACATCGATGAATCCTTTTACGGGCTCCCGTTTCAAACCGAAGCAACTCGAACATGAAGTTTGCTAGCCGACATTTCCAAGGCGATGTAGAGAATGTGTGTGATAACTTTGTCTCAAGCATCCATTGATTCTCAACACATGAGAGTGTATGGATGGAGGTTGAAGATGATGCCATTGGTGGAAATAGTGAGCTAGAGGAAGAAGAAGAAGAAGAGGTTTTCTTTTCTTATTGTGTGAGATAAAAGATGAGAGCACTAGAATGATAATACAAGAGCTAACCCCAAGCCTATGGCTGCCCTCTCTCTCTCCATCCATCATTTCACACCCTTAATCAAACACTAATGTGACATTTGCACAATAAAAGAGTCCATGAGTCACTAAACATGTCCATGTCACATTTAATGCACTTCATCATGAACTAAGCTCATAATTTTCACCAAAATAAACATTAACCCAAATGTTTACAACAATAAAAAGATATGGAAACATCTAAAGTAAACTCGTGACGGATCATAAGGATACCCCTCACCAGTATATACATACCTGCATCCGCATTCCGACTTAATGCGAATGCGATGAGACAAAAGTAATCCAACAAATCAAATACTAGGATCCGGTTTAAACCAAAGCCCACTAGTATGATCCGTCTGATCATGATCCGTGCACGACTGCACGTATATGATCAAACCCTGCCATAATACCATACGGCCTCTACAACGTTTCGCCCGAAACTTGAGAAACTTTCTGTGGGGGACTCTAAAGACTCATCAATACTTTAGCTGTAGATTTAACCACTAGCACGTCAATGGTACTAGCCGTACGTAACGGGCTACCAGGTATTGACCAAAAGGGAGGTCGATGAGTGAACTCATCCCGACACCATACTGAGCCTGTCAGTGAAAATATCCGTACAGTCCAGTCCGTTCGTCTATGAGCATCGCATGTCGGGCCTAGGGGGTTGGTAAAAGTCAGACCCCCAAAAGCGGTACAAGTCGTGTCGGAGTATAGCCCAGAACACCCTGAGATACTACTGGAATACCTACCAGTAAATCTTCTATCTTGGCCAAGGACTTCGTGTAATGGCTCTCCCAGACATAGCGCGATCTCACCCCCAATACCGGGAGAGACGAAACCCCTACCGATCCGCTCACTGCCTCCATGTGGCTCGGGACTGTACCCAACTATAACCTGTTTGTACGAATCCTTTGATCCATGGTTGGGTAGTAATCAAAGCACAGTGGGAACTCACACGAGAAAAATGACGATCTCAGGTCGATGAACTAACCTGTACACATGTCACCAGGGAACTGCTATCTGACGTCAGGTATAGTACCAACTAGCATGTTCCTGGCGAGTCCTGTCCGGTGTACTCATAACCCAATAAGCACCTGTATACATCTTAGGTGATCTAATTGACACCAATGGCTTGTGAGACCAGCCACCGCCCCTCGTCGGGGTCTCGACTGTATACACTAGTCTACTCTGGAGTATCGATGCCCTGTCTCGAAACTCCCACGACAAGGGACCAATTTAAGGATGTGCTTATAGACTACCCAACTCTCACATATATGATCGCCATCATACTGCTGGTAGTCAAGCAAGAATCCTAAGGGCTCTATCAACGTGCAATAGTGATCTGTAACATCACCTAAAGCATGTACACGATGATAAAAATAAACCAGATAGCATACTATCATCTTGAGTAAGACTGTCCAATCGGCATAGGTCATCCCTCAATCATTGCAATCACGTGCCTGCGATCCAATAATTGAATTTGAGGGCACTATATCCAACAAGTTTAACACTAGATTGATGGCGATGAATGCAGATTAGGGTTTTTTTGGAAGAAACTAGGGTTTCTTCACTATCGTCCATTGTCCTTTCATTGATCCCATTCATTTTCTAGCCCTTCACAAAAAGATCGTCAATCTTATATCAAATCGTGATCAAGATTATCAAGAATTTGATATCGCGCCCGATGAGGATGTTGACGATTCTTTTGCGAAAATTTGTAAACTTCATAAGACTTAAAAAGAGTACAGAATTTTATCAATCATCGATCTACCCTAATCCTACGAATCCTATCAAGCGGAGATTTACTCGCGCATCATGAAAATCGAAAAAAGATTAGAGAAAGAATTTATAATGCGGAAATTAAAAGAAAGCGAAATTGAAACTAATTATCACCTTTATTATTCAACTTGAAATTACAACTTCTTCAATCCGAGATTACAAGAAGAATTTCTCTCGATCACTCCCTTGAAGAGGTAATTTTTCGTCGATCTTCACGTCGCTTGATCACCGTGAGTCTTAGATCTGTCGTGGATTGCGTGCTCATCGATGATGATCGGCTTCGTATAAAAGAGTCTTGAATGATGTCGCTCGATGAATTTCTCAATGATTCTTGATCTTGGATTTGTTAGTTATATGTATGCCCTAGAGGCCATTACCGTACATACGATGTATATTGTAGTGGATGCTTGGACATATATAGGGAGGACTTTCTTGCTCGACTTGATAGTATGCTATCTGGTTACTCTTTACCTTAACGTGTACACTGATTGTCTTTCTGTTACATGTTGGTAAAGCCCTTAGGATATGTACTCGACTACTCGGACTATGATGAGATCATACTAGTGGGGCCACGGTAGTCTACGAGTACATCCTATAACTGTTCCTAGTCGAGGGTGTATCGAGACAGGGCATCGATACACCAGAGTAGACTAGCGTATACGCATCTTGACCCATATGATGGGCGATGGATGATCCCATATCCATCGGTGTTTGACATCAAGGATGGTGTACGGGTGCTCAGTGGAGACTGGGTACACTGGACGGACTCGCCGAGAACTCCCGGATGGTATTATACCTCACGTCAGATGGCAGTTCTCCGGTGACACTGGTACAGAGTAGTCTGTTGACCCGAGATCGTCATAGAGTCTTGTGTGATTCCCACCGTGCTTTGATTTCCACCTTACCACGTCCAAGAGGGCGTGCAAAACGGTGGTTTTTGGGTACAGTCCCGAATCACATGGAGGCAATGAGCGATAGGAGGGGATTCGTCTCTCCCGGTATAGGGAGTTGATGTTGTGCTGTGTTCGATTGGCTATAACCGGAAATCCCTGGCCAGGGTTGCTGAGATTTACTGGTAAGTGTTACCAGTAGTTTCTCGAACTGTTATAGACCTCATATCGACACGACTTATCGAGCTACTGGGGTCTGACGTTTACCACCCCTAGGCGAGATATGCGACATATCAAACGACGAGACCGGACTGTACGGGAGTGCTACTGATTGGATTCGCAGGAGAACTAGCGGGCTTTCTTGTTGATCTTCTGATCGCTCAATACCCGGGTGGCCGTTACGTTTAGCACACCGCTTGCGGCTTGTGGGTGTTTGATATGATCATCACCTACTGCCGGCGTATTGACGAGTCTTTAGAGTCCTACACAGGGGTTTCCTGGCTCAAGCGAAATGAAGTAGGAGCACATATGTGATATGTGCGGGACCGAGATTAATACGATATGAGATACCGTATTCTATTCTCGTGATTCGTGACATTGATCGGTTGTATGCGATATAGCCGGGTAATCGGATCAGGTGTTGATTCGATAAGTTGTTACTTTTGATATTAGTCGGTTATAGCCGGATTATTAAATCAAGAGTTGATTTAATAAATGCATAATTATATATTTGATATATTACAGTGCATTAACTAGTATTAGCTCACTTATGATTTATTTTCTCACTAGTTTGTGCACATTGTTTATATATGATATATGCAAGTGTGCATGTTTGTATCATGCTTGATGATACATCAAAGTTGGGTGTATGAGACTCATACCAAGATTAGGGTAAAGATTAGGGTTATTGTTTTATCTTAAGATTTAACAAAAGGGTTTAACTTAGTCAAAGAAATCAAGCTTGAAGAAGCTTGGAGAAGCTTTGACAAAGTCCACTCTTTTGTCATTTCTTTTGATATTCTTTAACCTAACCTTTAACCTAAAGCCTTGGTTAATTCTCTACATGAGTTAAGCATGAGGGATTAACTCACCCATGGTTACATTATTGAGGATAAGTTTTTATTTGGATGGATTTATTCTTTCTTCTTCTTCTTCATCATCAAGCTCCATCCAAAAGCTTACTAGCTCCAATGGTGCCATGAGAAAAAGAGTGAGAAAATCAATTCTAAAGTGAGCCCACTTTCTACTTCTTCATCCTCTACCACTTGCCATGTAGTAGAGTGTGTTCTCTTCACAAAGTTCATGACCTAGTGAAGGAATAGCTTGAGTTAGTGTCTCCCCGACGTAGATCATCTTCGGCCTCGAAGTCATCGTAGCAAGCACGTTCGTTCTTCTCGTGGAGCTTCTCTACAGTCCGGAGTTCATGATCGCAGCGATGGGGACGTCTACACGGAGCTAATGAACTGGAGGACCGGATCTACAAAGGTTGTAATCCCTTTCACTTAGTAGTAAAGTAGTTTACTAGCTTAAGGAACACTGTGCAAAACGACACTGTTTGGCGGCTAAAGCGCCGCGGAACCGCGGCACGAGCATGGCTTGTGCGGCGGTTACGCGGCCATTAGGTGACGTCACCCTTAGCGCTTTGCACAGTAACGTTCCTATTTAATTGCCTGATATTTTCTGGGTATTTTTATCTGACTCAATTGTTGAGTGTTCTGGGGTTTATTTTGTATTCGTAGATTCGATCGGAAAATTTAATTTCGTTGTGTTTTCCGGATATTTAGAAAGTATTAAAAAGTTCGGAAGGATATCAATAACTCACTTTTTCCCGACCCGGAAAATTTCCAAGTGTTGGATTTTTCCGTTTGTTTAAGAACGTCTAGACCGTGCAAGTTACGCGATGGACCCTCTAGAAGATAACAAACCTTAACTCGATTATGTGACCGTCTTGAACTGCCCTTTGAACCTTAGGGTTTGGGGCAGTACGGCGTGCCACATGTGAGGCGTTGGCTTGACCTTTCTACGGCTGGATCATTGGTACCGTGGCATGTGATGGATGTTTTTAAAATCCCATCAAGTGTTGAGAATATTTGGGAAAACTTGGGCGTTTGATCATTCGATCGGAAAGTTTAATATTGTCTATTTATCTGGAATGTGATACAATTTTTGGAATCCACAAGTAGTTATGAGATAACTAATATGGAAGTTATAAACATAGTAATTTAGTCTCAAATGATCGGTTGCCACGGAATTTTGATGCGATCAAAAGTCCGTCGCAATCACGTAGCGTGCGCGGATACTCCCCGGATAAACTTAATAGACAACCACACCCCAAAGCCCCGACAAAGTGACTGTAGGAGAACCCCGTCGCCAAAAGCATCTGTTCGGGTGCTCGCGGCAGCGGTGTTCCGTGTTAGTGCACTTCGTCGACGGCATCCGGGGGTGCGGCCGTCTACTAAAGTTTCCGACGAGCATTCGATCAGAATATCGGGAATCTTGTTGAATTGCCCGACTAGATATTGAAAAGGGTTTTCGATATGGAGACTAAAATGCGGGGTTTATAATTGTTAGACATGCGATGTCTAAGGAGATTGCGGATTCCAACTGTTGTAGTTTTACACTTTCTTTTCTGCGACCGTAAGTGTAACATGTGATATCGCCGGTTTCGTTGCTATATGTCAATGACAATTGAGATGCGCATATTTACTTACGTTGATGACATGTGATGTTATGTGTTGCTGGATATGTTATATTGGATCGTCGCGTTTTGAATAGCCGGTGGTTTTATGTGAGATGAGAGTTTTTTTATTTTCATTCATGTAAAATTAATTGTATGTAATATTCTTTTATTGGGGCACTTCCGGATTGAGATTGATGTCACCATTTGTATATTATTTACTTTTCCGCACTAGGAAAGATCAAAGGAGGGGAGCACAAGTAACCGGGTTCTAGGGTCCAGTGGGAGACCAACTCGAGGAGTCGAGTCCGGGTCTCTTAACCCTAGAATTGGTAGGGTTGCTTGACGCTCTCGTAGGGGTTGTTAGTGTATATGCCCTAGAGGCCATTACTGTATCATACTAGTTTGTATATTACTTAATGGAAGCTTGGGATATTCACCTTGTATAAACAATCTTGCTCAATATAGTAGTATGCTACTTGGTTTGTTTCTACTTCAATGTGTACTTGTGTTTATTTTACTATATCACTTATACGCATTAGTGGAGACCTTAGGATCTTTGCTTGATTACCAGCGTTGTGATGGCAGTCACACTAGTGGGGGCTGGGTAATCTATAAGCACATCCTTATACAGGTCCCTAGTCGCAGGACTATCGAGACAGGGCATCGATACTCCGGAGTAGACTAGCGTATGCGCTTCTCATCCCAGTGTGGGAGATGGTCTGTCCCACAGCCATCAGTACGTCGTACTAGAGATAGTATACGGGTGCTCGTTAGGTTACGAGTACACTGGACAGGACTCGTCGGGAACTGACAGGTTGGTATTATACCTATCGTCAGTCATCAGTTCCCAGGTGACATGAGTACAGCTTAGTCCGCTGACTTGACACTAGCACTTCGCCTCGAGTGTGTTCCCACTGCACTTTGATCACTACCCTACCACGGCTCAAAGGAGTCGTGCAAACAGGTGGTGGTTGGGTGCAGTCCCGAAGCACTTGGAGGCAGTGCCGGTTAGACAGGATTCGTCTCTCCCGGTATTGGGGGTTGACATCGCGCTGTGTCTAGGAGAGCCATTACACGAGTAGTCCCTGGCCAGGACAAGCGAGATATACTGGTAGGTTCCAGTGTTATCTCAGGGTGTTTTGGGCTTCACTCCGACACGACTTGTACCGCTATTGGGGGACTGACGTTTTACCGCCCCTAGGCCCGACATGCGATGTATCAGACGAACAGACCGGACTGTACGGAGACTGTCACATTCAGACTCAGTAGGAGTACAGATGGGGTTTCACCTCGTCAGCCTTCTTGTCGGCATCTACCTGGGGACCGTTACGCACAGCTAGTGCCGCTTGCGGTCTGTGGTTAAACCCACTGCCAGCGTAGTGTCGAGTCTTTAGAGTCCCACACAGAGGGTATTCGCCTCTGGGCAAAACAGAGTAGAGGTCGCATGGTTTTGCGACAGGGTTTGTTCTCATCCGCGCACTTGTGCACGTTTGGAGTCCGGACGGATATTGCCAGCGGGCTCTGGTTTGAGCCGGATACTGGTATATGTTTTGGGGGTTGCTTTTATCTCTCAGTATTCATGTTCCTCGGAACAAGAATGCAGGTGTGTATGCACAGTTATCTGAGGAGGAGGAAGATGACTTTCATTAGGGTTTCGGAACGGGTGCGTATGCACAATTGACGGTTATCATTTTCCAAACCCTAATGGATTTATGGATTATCTATTAATAATAGTAATTAAATGAGAATTTTGTTATGGTTGATTTTGTTGACTTGTTGACCATGGTTGACTTGTTGACCATGGTTGAATGTTGACCACCATCATGCTTTGTAAAGATCCTCCTTGATTCATGCTTACATTTCATTTAAAGAAGCATGATAGTGGTCATTCCAAATTACCATCAACTATTCTTATTTGAATTATTATTATTTAGATAATTCTTTTCTTTTGGCAATATGGTTGCAAGAAAGGAAAACATAGCTCATTATCTCATTTAGCTTCTCTCTCCTCTCTTCATCTTCTTCTTCCTCTAGCAAAAGAGAAACCTTCTCATGTGTTGAGAATCCTTCTCTTTCAAAAGAAAAGCACCCCTTAAACACTCTCTACTCATTCTAGGTTCAAGGTTTAGCAAGCCGGAAACCCTAGTTCACTCAAAGATCGAGGAAGAGCCCAAAGGTTGAACCTTCGAGGTGGATCCATCTTCGACGGAAGAAGGCTACAAGGCAAGAACCATCAACCTCTACAAGGTTTGAAGAAGAAGGAGTTCAAGTTTAGGTATAACCTTCATCCGAGTAGCTAAGACTCTTTAGCTTGTTTGCTAGTTTAGTTTAGACACGATCCCGACCTTGTTTAGTCCATGTTGCCTCTTGCGATAAAAATTTGTTTTTTATACCGTTTCCGCCTTCCCGTAAGAACCGGGGGTCGCAATATGGACTTACAGTGGTATCAGAGCCTAACTAAACTTAAACTAGCTTGGTAGTGAAGTGTAACGAAGTTCGGAACCGTAAAAATCACAAAACCGGAAAAACAAAACCCTAAGTTTCTGTTGAAAATTTTTCTGCTCTAAATGAAAAACTTTATACTTGTAAATTCGGCTCAGGGTTTTGTGTGAACACCCAAGAAAAACGATACCCTAATTCATCCAAACCGCCGCGCTTCCGCCGCACGAGGTAGGCATGTGCCGCGGAAGCGCCGCGGTTTGTCGTCTTCTGTGCATCGTTTTTCGTGCAGTGTGTGTCTGTGTTGGTTTTAGGATTTTTGAAATATATTATATGTGCCCAGATTTTCCAGAAAAGAAATTTGCTTTTGGGGTCCTATAATTCCGTATTTTTCCGAACTTCACTGCACTTTGACTATGATGGTTATATCTGTGATGCTTGCATGTATTGAACGTCGGCTAATCGCTGTAAGACGATTAGTCGGGGTTATACATGATCTGTGTTTGATATTGGAATGTGTATATGAATGTGTTGGACTGTCGCGGGTGAATAGCCGGGGTGGATGTGAGATGAGCTTTTGTTTTTCTTTCATTCATTGTAAATGTAAATTGATGTAATAATTATTATTTGTTTGGCCGCACAACCGGGTCGGGGTTGTAGCCGTCATTGTATAATTCTTTTTACTGTTTTTGCACCAAGGATAGACCCATGGAGGGGTGAACAAACTGCCGGGTACTTGGCGGGTAGTTTGCCGCACCCGTAGGGGTCTTGGGTGGGGTATTGGCTATTCACCGCGACCGTGTTATCCGCTTTTCGTTTCAGGCTCGAAAGGATTGCGGATTGCTAGTATATCCAATGTATTCATCTGTGATCTGTAATGTCTATCATTGCTTTCTATTTAGGCGTTGCTTATGTTTTACAGCCGCGCTAGCCCAGCCCCCGCTCTGTCGTTAGTTAAGTAACCTAACGAGTGATGACGGGACCCCGTGGCGAATGCGAATGGCATAAGCGTACGTCATATTTTGGTTGTTTTCTGCAATGGTAGGATTTAAATGATGGGACGCATTAAAAGTACTAATGCAAGAATATCACGCATTAAAAGAACTAATGCAAGATAATAAACCAAGCTAAAGTCGTTAGAACACTTTCGAAAAAAAACCACTCGGTTCTTTTCAAAACTAACTTTTAAATGCGGAGATTGAGCCACTCCTTCTAAAAGCTATCTCGTTCCATCGATTATATCAAGTTCACTACGTTCACGGTTTCGCCAAAACCATTCGTAGCCCTCCGTCGTTTCGTATGAATATTCAATAGTATTCAAGCTATGTTTGTTGACCTTCGTCAAGACATAGAGTTTGGTAGCTGTTGGGTGTTCATATGTAGCATAGATAGATGCGTTGGTTTGGGACAGTCGTGTTGCCTTGTTGACCTTCGTCAAGGGTATATACGGGTGGGTTCAAATTAACCTGGATAATTACGGGCAGAACTTGACATGTGACTTATGATTTGTTGACCTTCGTCAAGGTCATAAGAGCATGGGGCAAAAATCCACATCGGGAGTTTCATAAGCACTGAAACTTGCTAGATTTGCATACCATTTGGAGTGTGGTGATTCTGGTAGGATTCCTTCAGTTTCGTCACGCGATGATATTTGGATCCCGATCCTACTGTGAGTATATGCTACTCCTCGGGAAATTTCTCACTAGACGATCAATGCTATAAACCTAGTAGGTGCCTAGAAAGGTGTTAGCGGGGCTACGCCCCCAGAAAAAAGAGGTTATTTAATTAAGGAACTTCGCGAAAGCGTTGGAAAACCTCCCTCGAAGTACCGACACTGGCCTGGCTGAACGGTTAAGCAAGTATTGCACGGTGGGATTGATCCCGGCTAATTCTTCCTTTGTGGTTTGAGGAGGGATTCGAGAGACAGTGGGAGCCATCCTGTTTAGACAAATTAAAAACCATTCTAAACTTGCAAGAGCATCATGCTAAAGTGTTCCTTCTCTCCCCCCTGCAGCGACCAAATCGAAATGACTGGACTTAAGTTGATTCTAGATAAAAGCATATTGACAGGGCCAAACTACAAAGATTGGCTCAGGAATGTCAAGTTGGCAATCACTTACGACAAACTGGGGTATCTTCTTACCACCAAAGCTCCCCCCGTCCCAGGTCCCACCTCCAGCGTCGCGGATAAGGAAATCCGTAAGACTTGGGAGATTGACAGCGCGAAGGCCAGGTGCCTCGTACTTGCCTCGATGGACAACGAACATCAGAGGAGGCACGAGAATATGGATTTGGAATCCATATTTCTTCATACAAAAGAACTGTATGGAGAGCAGTCTCGTATCACAAGATACGAAGTGTCGAAGAAGTTGTTTTCGACAAAGTTGGCCGTCGGATCATCGGTAGCGGACCACGTGCTTAAGATGATTGGTTACACTGAGGAGCTCGCGGAACTTGGGACCACGTTGGACAGTGAACTCTATACGGATATAATTCTCCAGTCCCTTCCATCCACTTACGCCCAGTTCATACTGAATTTCAACTTGCAAGAAAAGGAAGTTGAACTTTCAGAACTCCTCAACATGCTGAGGAGCGCAGAGGGCACCCTACAGAAGGGTTGGGAAACACCCGCTTTGTTTGTAGGAGGATCTTCTTCATCTAGGTCCAAGGCGAAAGCCAAGGGAAAGAGGAAGAAAGCCCCCGCCAAACCAAGAGGCGGTGTTAGTAAAGTGGGTACGAAGGGAAAAGAAATGGCAACAAAGATTGCGGGGAAGATTGTGGGTAAAGAGGAATGCTTCTATTGTCACAAGAGTGGACACTGGAAGAAAGATTGCAGGGCTTGGAAGGCCAGGACACAGGAACTGAAGCAGGTTGCGGCTTCAGCTTCAGGTGTGTATGTTATTGAAAACTGTCTTTCTATAAACTCTACTTCCTGGGTATTGGATACCGGATCAGGATCTCATATCTGTAATTCATTACAGGCGTTGAGAAATCGTAGGTTTTTGAAGGAAGGTGACATGACCCTCAGAGTTGCAAACGGAGCTAGCATGGATGCTAAAGCCGTGGGGGACTATCACCTAGGAATGTCAGATGGGCATGTTTTGGTTTTGCGTAATTGCTTTTTTGTACCCAACGCAACTTGTAATATCATTTCTGTATCTTTGGTTTCAAAAGAAGGTTATGAATTTGCGTTTGTAAGTAATGTTGTAAACATTCACCTTAATCAAGTTCTGATTGGGTCAGGTACACTGAGCAATGGTATATACGTATTGAACCAACCACAGATTTTCAATGTCCAGAATACACACAAAAGAAAGTCTCCAGATATTAATCAGGCTTTCTTATGGCATTGTAGACTGGGTCACATCAATGAGACACGGTTGACTAAGTTACATAAAGAAGGATACTTAGATCCGTTCGAGTATCAGTCTTATGCTACTTGTGAATCATGTCTCATGGGAAAGATGACAAAGACTCCGTTCACTGGACACGGAGAAAGAGCGAGCGAGCTGTTGGGACTCATACACAGTGACGTGTGTGGTCCAATGTCTACACATGCGCGAAGCGGTTATTCATACTTCATTACTTTCACAGACGATTTCTCTAGGTATGGACATGTCTTCTTAATGAAGCACAAATCCGAAGCCTTTGAGAAATTTCGGGATTACAAGAATGAAGTTGAAAAAACAAACAGGCAAAAGTATTAAGATTCTAAGATCGGATCGAGGTGGAGAATACTTGAGTGCCGAGTTCTTGGACTATTTAAAAGAGAATGGAATTCTCTCTCAGCGTACTCCTCCATACACTCCGCAACATAACGGTGTATCGGAAAGGAGGAATCGAACCCTATTGGATATGGTTCGTTCCATGATGAGTAAGGCTGAGTTACCGCGATCTTTCTGGGGCTATGCACTAGAAGCAGCTGCATATCTCTTGAACAAGGCTCCCACCAAGACTGTGCCTACCACTCCATATCAGATGTGGAGTGGGAAGAAACCCTGTCTTAAGTACCTTAAGATATGGGGATGTCCAGCTTTTGTAAAAAAGCAGCATGCGGACAAGCTCGAGGCACGATCAGTACAGTGCAAGTTTGTGGGATACCCAAAGAACTCCAGGGGGTATCTGTTCTATTCCGCTGAGGAACAAAAGGTTTTTGTTTCTCAACATGCCCGCTTCTTGGAAACTGAGTTTTTGGAAACTCAGATAAGTGGGAACGCAATAGAACTGGAAGAAATTCCAGAACCACAAGCTATTACTGAAAGCTTGGAAGAGCCAGTAAGTTCAAAAGAACAGGACATTCCTATGCCGCTCCGCAGGAGTAGTAGGCAGTCTCATCCGCCCGAGAGATACTACGGTTTTCTCATAGACGGGGATAGAGAGGATTGCATCATAGATTATGATGAGCCTACTAGCTTCCAGCAGGCCGTTCAGAGCGTTGACTCGGTAAAATGGCTGGATGCCATGCGGACCGAAATGGAGTCCATGTACACCAACAAAGTATAGACGTTGGACATTGCTCCAGACGGGGTAAAACCCGTAGGATGCAAGTGGATCTTCAAAAGGAAGATTGGTGTAGATGGACAGGTTGAGACCTATAAAGCTAGACTTGTAGCAAAGGGTTTCCGTCAAAGACCTGGCTTGGACTATGACGAAACCTTTTCTCCAGTGGCTATGCTGAAATCCATTCGGATCCTTCTTGCCATTGCTGCCTTCCACGATTATGAGATTTGGCAGATGGACGTAAAGACCGCTTTTCTAAATGGAAATTTAGAGGAGTGTGTTTATATGGATCAGCCAGAGGGTTTCATTCAGAGTGGGAGCAGCGGAAAGGTGTGCAAGTTGCTTAAGTCCATCTATGGACTAAAGCTGGCATCGCGGAGTTGGAACATCTGTTTTGATGAGACGGTCAAGGAATTTGGCTTTATCAAAAATCCAGATGAACCATGCATCTATAGTAGATTTGTAGCGAGAACTGTAGTATTCCTCGTTTTATACGTGGATGACATTCTCTTAATAGGAAATGACATTCCTATGCTACAATCTGTCAAGGGGTTCTTGTCACACGGGTTCTCCATGAAAGACCTGGGTGATGCCTCATACATCCTGGGGATCCGGATCCATCGTGATAGATCCAAGAGGATATTAGGACTTTCTCAGTCCAGGTACATCGACACCATAGTGAAGAGATTCAGTATGGAAGATTCCAAGCGCGGTAACCTACCAGCTTGTCACGGGATCACCCTCTCTAAAGAGATGTCTCCCAAGACTGATTTGGAGAGGGATCGCATGTCTATTATACCCTACGCTTCTGCGGTAGGCTCTATAATGTATGCGATGTTGTGTACCAGACCGGATGTAGCTTATGCACTGAGTGTGGTAAGCCGGTATCAGTCAAACCCTGGGGAGAAACACTGGATAGCGGTAAAGAACATTCTCAAGTACCTGAGAAGGACTAAGGAGATGTTCTTGGTGTATGGCGGAAAAGACCTCCAGATCGAGGCCTTTGCTGACTCCAGCTTCCAGAGTGACAAGGATGATTCCAAGTCCATGTCGGGTTTTGTCTTTACCCTCAATGGAGGGGCGGTGTGTTGGAAGAGCTCCAAACAGGAAACCGTTGCAGACTCGACTATGGAAGCGGAATACATTGCTGCATCTGATGCCGCAAAAGAAGCTGTCTGGATGAGGAAGTTCTTAAAAGAACTTCAGGTGGTTCCGTCCATTGTTGACCCAATACCTCTGTATTGCGACAACAACGGGGCTATAGCTTTAGCAAAGGAACCGAGGTCCCATCAGAGATCCAGGCACATCTTGAGGCGGTATCACCTGATCAGGGAGATCGTGGATCGCAAGGAGATCGAGGTTCGGAGGGTTGCTTCAGAAGAGAACACTGCAGATCCATTCACCAAGGCCCTACCCCAGACTCAGTTCGAGCGGCTGATCGAGATGATAGGTCTTCGATACGCCAGTACATGGCCTTAGTGCAAGTGGGAGATTGTTAGTGTATATGCCCTAGAGGCCATTACTGTATCATACTAGTTTGTATATTACTTAATGGAAGCTTGGGATATTCACCTTGTATAAACAATCTTGCTCAATATAGTAGTATGCTACTTGGTTTGTTTCTACTTCAATGTGTACTTGTGTTTATTTTACTATATCACTTATACGCATTAGTGGAGCCCTTAGGATCTTTGCTTGATTACCAGCGTTGTGATGGCAGTCACACTAGTGGGGGCTGGGTAATCTATAAGCACATCCTTATACAGGTCCCTAGTCGCAGGACTATCGAGACAGGGCATCGATACTCCGTAGTAGACTAGCGTATGCGCTTCTCATCCCAGTGTGGGAGATGGTCTGTCCCACAGCCATCAGTACGTCGTACTAGAGATAGTATACGGGTGCTCGTTAGGTTACGAGTACACTAGACAGGACTCGTCGGGAACTGACAGGTTGGTATTATACCTATCGTCAGTCATCAGTTCCCAGGTGACATGAGTACAGCTTAGTCCGCTGACTTGACACTAGCACTTCGCCTCGAGTGTGTTCCCACTGCACTTTGATCACTACCCTACCACGGCTCAAAGGAGTCGTGCAAACAGGTGGTGGTTGGGTGCAGTCCCGAAGCACTTGGAGGCAGTGCCGGTTAGACAGGATTCGTCTCTCCCGGTATTGGGGGTTGACATCGCGCTGTGTCTAGGAGAGCCATTACACGAGTAGTCCCTGGCCAGGGCAAGCGAGATATACTGGTAGGTTCCAGTGTTATCTCAGGGTGTTTTGGGCTTCACTCCGACACGACTTGTACCGCTATTGGGGGACTGACGTTTTACCGCCCCCTAGGCCCGACATGCGATGTATCAGACGAACAGACCGGACTGTACGGAGACTGTCACATTCAGACTCAGTAGGAGTACAGATGGGGTTTCACCTCGTCAGCCTTCTTGTCGGCATCTACCTGGGGACCGTTACGCACAGCTAGTGCCGCTTGCGGTCTGTGGTTAAACCCACTGCCAGCGTAGTGTCGAGTCTTTAGAGTCCCACACAGAGGGTATTCGCCTCTGGGCAAAACAGAGTAGAGGTCGCATGGTTTTGCGACAGGGTTCGTTCTCATCCGCGCACTTGTGCACGTTTGGAGTCCGGACGGATATTGCCAGCGGGCTCTGGTTTGAGCCGGATACTGGTATATGTTTTGGGGGTTGCTTTTATCTCTCAGTATTCATGTTCCTCGGAACAAGAATGCAGGTGTGTATGCACAGTTATCTGAGGAGGAGGAAGATGACTTTCATTAGGGTTTCGGAACGGGTGCGTATGCACAATTGACGGTTATCATTTTCCAAACCCTAATGGATTTATGGATTATCTATTAATAATAGTAATTAAATGAGAATTTTGTTATGGTTGATTTTGTTGACTTGTTGACCATGGTTGACTTGTTGACCATGGTTGAATGTTGACCACCATCATGCTTTGTAAAGATCCTCCTTGATTCATGCTTACATTTCATTTAAAGAAGCATGATAGTGGTCATTCCAAATTACCATCAACTATTCTTATTTGAATTATTATTATTTAGATAATTCTTTTCTTTTGGCAATATGGTTGCAAGAAAGGAAAACATAGCTCATTATCTCATTTAGCTTCTCTCTCCTCTCTTCATCTTCTTCTTCCTCTAGCAAAAGAGAAACCTTCTCATGTGTTGAGAATCCTTCTCTTTCAAAAAGAAAAGCACCCCTTAAACACTCTCTACTCATTCTAGGTTCAAGGTTTAGCAAGCCGGAAACCCTAGTTCACTCAAAGATCGAGGAAGAGCCCAAAGGTTGAACCTTCGAGGTGGATCCATCTTCGACGGAAGAAGGCTACAAGGCAAGAACCATCAACCTCTACAAGGTTTGAAGAAGAAGGAGTTCAAGTTTAGGTATAACCTTCATCCGAGTAGCTAAGACTCTTTAGCTTGTTTGCTAGTTTAGTTTAGACACGATCCCGACCTTGTTTAGTCCATGTTGCCTCTTGCGATAAAAATTTGTTTTTTATACCGTTTCCGCCTCCCCGTAAGAACCGGGGGTCGCAATATGGACTTACAGGGGTCTAGGGGTGTGGGTTTGGCTATTCGTCACGACCGTGGAATCCGTGTTTTATACTGGCTCATATTGAAAACACGGACGTCCTAGTATATCCAATATTTCATATATGTTTCTTCTGCTGCGATATCTGTGATGTGATCATTTGATATGTTGTGATAGATACTGTATATAGTATATACGATATATTATATAGACGTTACTTATGTTTTACACCCGCGCTAGCCCTACCCCGCTCTGCCGTTAGTTACCTAACCTAACGGTGCATGAGGGGACATCGAGGCGAATGCGGATGGCATAAGTGTACGTCGTATTTATCTGTGATGTTTAGGTACTTAAATGATGGGACTTCATTAATGTGATTAATGAAAGAAAAGGAACCTAAAAGATGTTGTGGAATCAAATTTTCAAAAACAGGTAGCTACGGTTCTTGCTTTGCATCGCGGTGTTCCTTGTAGAACATCCTGCACCTTATTCGATAAGGAAAGGGCCGAGATCCCTTCACCGGGAGTGACCCCTTTAGCAATGACTGGCAGATGCTACACCCCTCGGTTTGTCTTTTGATTGCTTTTGGAGTTTTTTCTTTGCATAGTGATATATATGATATATCCTGCACCTTATTCGATGAGGAAAGGGCCGACGATCCCTTCACCGGGAGTGACCCCTTTAGCAAAACTAGAAAAGCCTAAAAAACACTCCATTTTAAAATCATTTGATTCTACAACGATAACAAGTTCATTACGCAATAGGTTTTCAGAAAAACCTGTCGTAGCCCTCCGTCATTTCAGATAAGTCCTACTTAGTATTCGTGCTACGTTTATTGACCTCCGTCAAGGCGTAGTGTGCGGTAACTAACTAGTATTTATCTGCTTATGCATATGATGCAGATTGGATTAGGGTAGTCGTACGACCTTGTTGACCTCCGTTAAGTGTCGTGCGGGTGGGTTTGATTCAATCAAGAAATGACGGGTTGAACTTGACTAGTAGCCTATGGTTTGTTGACCTCCGTCAAGGTCATAGGGTGCTAGGGGCAAAATTATCGGGAATTTCAAGTGTTGAAATTTGCAATGAGATTGCATACCTTCTATGAGATAGTTGGATCCCGATACCCACTGCGAGTAATTGTTACTCCTGGGAGAGTTTTACACATTACAATTAGCCGATCAAGTAGGTGTCTAGAAAGGTGTCAACGGGGTTACGCCTCTGGGAAAACGAGGTTTACTTTAATTAGGTCCATGCGAAAGCACGGGGCACCTCCCTCAAAGTACCGACACTGGCCTGGCTGAAAGATTGGCGAAGTTGTAGGGTGTAATTAATCCCGGCTAGTCTTTCCTTTTAGGGTTTGAAGGAAGATTTGATAAAAACAGTGGGAGCCATCCTGATTAGATAAAATAATAACCAATCTGATCTTGCAAGAGCGCACGCAGAGTGTTTTCTTCTCTCTCTCTCCAGGTAGCGACCATGTCACGCCTTAATCAAGATAATAATACGGATGTATTGACCGAACCCGCTTGTTATACTGTGCCGGGGAACGTTGGTCCCGCTCCAACTTATAATTGTTATAAGACAGAGCAGGAAATTGGGGATTACCAGAATTCCCGTGCCGCCCAAACGAAGAAAGTGCATGCTGATGCATCATCTTCGGGTGTGTTCATTACAGAGAACTGTTTCTCAGTATCCTTTACGTCCTGGGTATGAGATACCGGATCAGGATCCCACATATGTAATTTGTTACATGGGCTACAGAAAGGTAGAGAACTGAGAACGGGTGATAAGTTTCATGAGATAGAAAACGGTGCAAGTGTTGCAGCCAAGTCTGTTGGTCACTATCACCCTGTATTACCAGAATACATTGATTATGAACAAATGTCATTAGATACCGAACCTGATATACAACATCATATCAGTCTCTTTATTAGTAAAGAAAGGATATAATTTTGTATTGATGGATAATGTTTTGAACATTTCCTATATCAAAAGTTGATCGGTTCAGGCACGTTATCTAAAAGCATTGGCGTTCTAAATCAAGCTACAATTCTTAGTATATAGAACACATACAAGAGGAAGAGTTCAGAAATGAATGAATCCTTCTTGAGGTATTGTAGACTAGATCATATCAATGCGACCCGACTAGCTGAAGTTACATAAAGATGCATATTTAAATTAGTTTAAATTTACATCTTGTGAAACTTGCCGGTCATGTCACAGAGATAAGATGACCATAGCTCCGTTTATTGGAAACAGAGAAAGAGTTAGAGAACTCTTGGGATGATACATGTTGATGTATGAAGGTCCCCTGTCTACACATGCCAAGACCGGTTCTTTGTACTTCATTACATTCTATGATGATCTCTCAAGATTCAGACATATGTTCCTATTGAAACACAAGTCCGAAGCTTTTGAGATATTCACAGAATACAAGTTAGAAGTAGAGAACCAAAACGGGTATAAGTATTATGTCCTTTGATGTGATCAAGGAGGAGAATACTTGAGCACGGAATTCCTGGTTTATTCTAAAGGAGAATGAGATTCTCTCTCAGCATTATTCCTCCGTATACACCACAACACGTCGGTGTATCGGGGCGGAGCAATCACACCCTATATGATAAGGTGTGCTCTATTATGAGTACTACTGAGTTACCTATTTCCTTTTAGGGAGTTATGCACTTGTGAAGTTGCATACCTATTGAATAGGGTTCAAATCAAATCAGTTGCCTACCATTTCATATGAGATATGGAAAGGGTAGAGCCCATATCTTAAGTCAGTTAAGATTTGGGGTTGTCCAGCCTATGTCTAAAAGCATAATCCGGAAAAGCTCGAGGCAAGGTCTGTTATGTAGAACTGGAAAGGTTCCAGCTATACAAACTGCAGCTGATGATTTGGTAGAACCAAAGGATTCAATAGTTTCCAATGAACCTCAGCCTCTCCGCCGATCTAGTAGGGTTCCTCACCCAACTGAGAGATACTTCGGTTTCTCTATGACAGTGGGAGCGAGGATTGCATCATGAGATGATGACCCAACTAGTTTCGAGCAGGCTATCAGGAGTGAGACTCTGTAAGAATGGCTGGATGCTTATTGATCTGAGATGGAATCCTTATACGGTTGCTTTATCTGAAGGGTTAAATCTCCATCATGAGCAAGTATATCTTGAGAAGATTACTTGGTGTACATGGAAAAGTTGAGACTTTCAAAGCTAGACTTGTTAAAGGTTTGCATTATTGACCAGGTATGGAATATGATGAAACCTTTTCTAAGGAGATATGCTTAAGTCTATCCAGATCCTACTTGCCACGGCTACATACCATGATTACGATATCTGGTGGTTGGGTGTCATGACTGCTTTTCTAAATGATGTTTTAGAAGAGAGCGTCTATAAGTACATAGCCAGAGGGCTTCGTAGACAGTGGGAGCAGCGGAAACGTGTGCAAGATGTTTTATGTGATAAAGCAGGCATCGCGAAGTTGGAACATCTGTATTGATGAGTTAGTCAAAGAGTTTGACATCATCAAAATGGTAGATGAACCTTGTATATACAAAAAGGTAGTAGGGAGTATGGTGGTGATCATCGTAGAGTACGTGGATGACATGCTCTTGATAGGGAAGGAGTTTCCTATGCTACGCTCGGTCAATCTCCGCTTATCACAAGGATTCTCCATATAGGATCAAAGTGATACCTCCTAAATCCTGGGTTTTGGATCTATGAGACAGTTCTAATTGGATGTTAGGATTCTCACTAGTTGTAGTGAGATCGTATCAATCGATCCTGGGGAGAATCACTGGAAAGGTTCCAGGGTGGTAAGGACGACTGAATGTCAGTCGCATGCATTATCTTTATCCTCAGTGGAGGGACGGTATGTTGGAAGAGTTCCAAGCTAGATACCGTGACATACTAGACGATTAAAGGAAAGATACATCGTTACCAAAGATGCTACCAAAGATGCAATCTGGATATATATAAGTTCATGAGATGAACTTCGTTCCTACCATTGTGTGACAATGGAGTTGTGGCTTATGCCAAGGAACTACCGTCCCATAAGAAATCCAGATATAATTCTTAGGCAGTATCACCTGATCATGGAGATGGTTGATCTCCAAGGAGATCGAGGTTAGGAGAGTAGACACAGAGGACAACAACGCGGATCCACTCACAAAGGCCTTTTTCCCAGTAGAGACTTTTATGGGATGGTTGAGTATGAGATACTTCAACCGCAGCTAATTGTTGGGTATGTGATACCACAATAGATGGACCTAGTGCAAGTGTGAGATTGTTAGTTATATGAATGCCCTAGAGTCCATTACTGTACATACGATGTATATTGTAGTGGATGCTTGGACATATATAGGGAGGACTTTCTTGCTCGACATGATAGTATGCTATCTGGTTACTCTTTACCTTAACGTGTACACTGATTGTCTCTCTGTTACATGTTGGTAAAGCCCTTAGGATATGTACTCGACTACTGGGACTATGATGAGATCATACTACTGGGGCCACGGTAGTCTATGAGTACATCCTATAACTGTTTCTAGTCGAGGGTGTATCGAGACAGGGCATCGATACACCAGAGTAGACTAGCGTATACGCATCTTGACCTATATGATGGGCGATAGATGATCCCATATCCATCGGTGTTTGACATCAAGGATGGTGTATGGGCGCTCAGTGGAGACTGGGTACACTGGACGGACTCGCCGAGAACTCCCAGATGGTATTATACCTCACGTCAGATGGCAGTTCTCCGGTGACACTGGTACAGAGTAGTCTGTTGACCCGAGATCGTCATAGAGTCTTGTGTGATTCCCACTGTGCTTTGATTTCCACCTTACCACGTCCAAGAGGGCGTGCAAAATGGTGGTTTTTGGGTACAGTCCCGAATCACATGGAGGAAATGAGCGATAGGAGGGGATTCGTCTCTCCCGGTATAGGGAGTTGATGTTGTGTTGTGTTCGATTGGCTATAACCGGAAATCCCTAGCCAGGGTTGCTGAGATTTACTGGTAAGTGTTACCCGTAGTTTCTCGAACTGTTATAGACCTCATATCGACACGACTTATCGAGCTACTGGGGTCTGACGTTTACCACCCCTAGGCGAGATATGCGACATATCAGACGACGAGACCGGGCTGTACGGGAGTGTTACTGATTGGATTCGCAGGAGAACTAGCGGGCTTTCTTGTTGATCTTCTGATCGCTCAATACCCGGGTGGCCGTTACGTTTAGCACACCGCTTGCGGCTTGTGGGTGTTTGATATGATCATCACCTACTGCCGGCGTATTGATGAGTCTTTAGAGTCCTACACAGGGGTTTCCTGGCTCAAGCGAAACGAAGTAGGAGCACATATGTGATATGTGCGGGACCGAGATTAATAGGATATGAGATACCGTATTCTATTCTCGCGATTCGTGACATTGATCGGTTGTATGCGATATAGCCGGGTTATCGGATCAAGTGTTGATTCGATAAGTTGTTACTTTTGATATTAGTCGGTTATAGCCGGATTATTAAATCAAGAGTTGATTTAATAAATGCATAATTATATATTTGATATATTACATTGCATTAACTAGTATTAGCTCACTTATGATTTATTTTCTCACTAGTTTGTGCACATTGTTTATATATGATATATGCAAGTGTGCATGTTTGTATCATGCTTGATGATACATCAAAGTTGGGTGTATGAGACTCATACCAAGATTAGGGTAAAGATTAGGGTTATTGTTTTATCTTAAGATTTAACAAAAGGGTTTAACTTAGTCAAAGAAATCAAGCTTGAAGAAGCTTGGAGAAGCTTTGACAAAGTCCACTCTTTTGTCATTTCTTTTGATATTCTTTAACCTAACCTTTAACCTAAAGCCTTGGTTAATTCTCTACATGAGTTAAGCATGATGGCTTAACTCACCCATGGTTACATTATTGAGGATAAGTTTTCGTTTGGATGGATTTATTCTTTCTTCTTCTTCTTCATCATCAAGCTCCATCCAAAAGCTTACTAGCTCCAATGGTGCCATGAGAAAAAGAGTGAGAAAATCAATTCTAAAGTGAGCCCACTTCCTACTTCTTCATCCTCTACCACTTGCCATGTAGTAGAGTGTCTTCTCTTCACATAGTTCATGACCTAGTGAAGGAATAGCTTGAGTTAGTGTCTCCCCGACGTAGATCATCTTCGGCCTCGAAGTCATCATAGCAAGCACGCTCGTTCTTCTCGTGGAGCTTCTCTAGAGTCCGGAGTTCATGATCGCAGCGATGGGGACGTCTACACGGAGCTAATGAAGTGGAGGACCGGATCTACAAAGGTTGTAGTCCCTTTCACTTAGTAGTAAAGTTGTTTACTAGCTTAAAGTTTCGCTTAATCTCTAGTTAACGATCTTGCATAGAGTTGTTAGGCACATAAAAATTTGATTTTGGCATGGTTGATGCCTTGTAGAACCTCATGACTGTGCCTAGTAACCCTACAGGATTTTTTGAATTTGTTAGCTCTTTTCTTGATTTGATTAAGAATTGGGATAAAATTGGGAAAAATTGCAATCCCCTTCAATGTAGCCCTAGGTCCTTTTTATAGCCCATAATCAAGCTTCCCTTACAAACTAAGTTGTTACAAAGAAGCTTCCAGAGAACTAGGTTGTTACAAAGAAGCATCCTCAACAAGCTAGGTTGTTACAAAGAAACTTCCAGAGAACTCCCGAACCTCAAGTCCCTGAATCGGCCGCGGATTCACGGCGACTCGGCCTGACTCGGCCGCGGTTCTGTGGCGACTCAGTGAGATATCGTTTTCATTCTTCTGGTGTATTCTCCCGTTGGTCTCTGGGTCTTTATGTGATATCTGGAATCTTCTAATCTCTTTTGAATATCTGCTAGTATTTAATTCTTCGGTTTCCTGTATTTTATCGGCAGATTTTCGATTCCGATATATGACCTGAGCTTAATCTTGCACAAGATCTCAATGAAGAATGTTAGTTATAGTTAAGATACAAAATATTATGCGTAAAATATTAAACATACAATTTCCTTCAAAATATTGATTATAAGGTATAACACATGGTAAATGATATTTTCCAGACAAACTTCTAATATGTGTTATATTTATAACAAACACCTTTAGATGATTAGAAAAAGTAAGGAAATTGTCATGTTAAAAATGCAATAATTTCGACTGAACAACGGGCGTGGACATGTGCAAGCTGTCCTCTAATGGAAGTGAACTCGAACTGTACTCTACTGTCGCACAAGATCTGCCAATCTGTAGAAGACTGTCTCTAAAACGAATCCAAAACAAGCTTACCCCAGGTCTCCTACTCAACGCGTCAGCTACTACATTTGCTTTGCCCGGATGATAAAGAATCTCACAGTCGTAATCTTTGACCAACTCTATCTAGCGATGCCGTCTCAAATTCAAATCCCGCTGCTGGAATATGTACTTTAGACTCTTGTGGTCTGTAAAGATCTGGCACGATTCTCCATATAAATAGTGTCTTCAAATCTTCAGTGCAAATACCACCGCGGCCATCTCCAAATCGTGTGCAGGGTAGTTCTGCTCATGTTTCTTCAGCTGCTGAGAAGCATAAGCAATAACTCTGCCATGCTGCATCAACACGCAACCTAACCCAATACGAGACGCATCACAATATACCGCAAATCCTCCTGAGCCTGAAGGTAAAGATATAACGGGTGCAGTCGTCAGCCGAGTATTCAACTGCTGGAAACTCTGCTCACACTCCTCAGTCCAATGAAATAGAACTCCCTTCCAGGTCAAACTGGTCATAGGTGCTGCAATACGAGAGAAGTCTTGTACAAAGCGATGATAATAGCCTGCCAAACCCAAAAAGCTACGAATCTCCGTCACTGACACGGGTCTGGGCCAATGCTGTACTGCCTCAATCTTCTTCGGATCAACCTGCATCCCATCTCTCGTAACAATATGACCCAAGAATTCCACCTGGTCAAGCCATAAGGTGCACTTCGAGAATTTAGCGAACAACTGATGCTCTCTCAAAGTCTGCAATGCAACCCTCAAGTGCTGCTCGTTTTCCTCTCGACTCCTAGAGTAGATCAAAATATCATCTATGAAAACAATGATAAACTGATCGAGGAACGGCTTGAAGATCCGGTTCATCAGATCCATGAACGCCGCGGGTGCATTGGTGAGTCCGAACGACATCACTAGGAACTCGTAATGCCCATAACTCGTTTGAAAAGCAGTCTTCGGAATGTCATTATTCCAGACTCTTAATTGATGATACCCGGACCGCAAATCAATCTTCGAGAAATAGCCGGCTCCCTGCAGCTGATCGAACAAGTCATCAATATGAGGTAATGGATACCTATTTCGCATCGTAACTCGATTCAACTACCGATAGTTGATACACAATCTCATGCTGCCGTCCTTCTTCTTAATGAACAGGACCGGAGCTCCCCACGACGATACACTCGGACGAACGAGCCCCCTATCAAGCAATTCTTGCAACTGACTCTTGAGCTCCTTCAGCTCCGTCGGGGCCATTCGATAGGACGGTATAGAAATAGGCCCCGGACCAGGAATCAAGTCAATACAGAACTTAATATCGTGCTCTGGCGGAAACCCTGGTAACTTAGCAGGAAACACATCAGGAAATTCTCGTACGATCGGAACTTGGTCCAACAGGACCTCAGCAGCTCCCACATCCTGAAAAAACGCTAAGAAAACACGACACCCCTTCCTCAAGAGCCGTCCAGCACTAAGGGAAGAAATCAGGTTGGCAGGAGTAACACTGTAGTCTCCCTGCACAACAAAAATTGGCTCACCAGGAAAACTTAATCTGACCGCTTTTCCCCTGTAATCAACGCAAGCATGACAAGCGGCCAGCCAATCCATACCGAGAAGTACCTCAAAATCTAGAATATCGAGAGGAATCAAATTGACTAATGAATCTCTCTCACCAATACGTATGGAACATGACCTGAATACGTGTCGGGCCACAAAAGAATCCCCCACTGGAGTAATCACAACAAGCGGTAAATCTAACAATGACTAATCTCTCCCCAGAGAAAGTGCAAAGTGTGCAGATGCGTATGAGTGCGTAGAACCGGGATTAAATAAAATATACGCATCTAAGGAACACACAGAAAGAGCACCTGTCACAACTATATTGGATGCCTGGGCATCCTGGGGAGTCAAAACAAAAACCCAAGCCTGACCCTTACCCGCATCCTGACGTCCTCTCCCTCGGTCTCCTCATCCCCTCTGAGTACGTTCGGAAAAACCACGGCCTCGCGGTGCAACGGCCTGGCGTATAGTTGCAGCTGGTGGAGGAAGTAATGCCATCGAAGAAGAAGGTGGAGGGGGTAAAGCAGCCTGCGGAACTACAGTCCCTCTCTGGAGTCTACAATCCCTAGTGAAATGCCCTGGATGCCCGCAACTAAAATATGTCGGCGGCGGCCTCTGCTGTCACTACCCAATTTAGGAACGTGACCGGCACTTAAACCACATGACGTCAACAGGCGTAACGCAATTCAAGTAAGCCGAAAACCCAGAAATCTAAATCAAGAGAAGAAGTAAAGTAATAACAAATTTGGAAATCCCAAGTTAAAATCTCAGACTTAAATCGTTTTCTTAAAAATTTTAGCAGCACCTTCTTTGTAAAATTAGCCCCGAAACGGGTACAAACACAGAATATAAATAAAGCATCCCCAAACGGGAGCAAATCACGCCCAAAGGCGGAACACAACCACCACAAGCATATATACGACGCCGTAGCGAAGAAATAGGCAATAAGAATAAAAAAAACATAAGAAAGCCGGCTCACATGAGCATGACATCCAGAGTCACATATAATACAATATCGATCCTCACAAACTCGTCTCTAAGTAAATACATGAAAGTGGTAGATGGAGAGTATTAGATACAACGAGATATACAATAGATGTATTCAGATAACCGCAAACCCACCTACACCAAAAAGGACTTACAGCCAACCGTAGCGGTATCCGCTGAAATAGATACAATAAGGAGCCTTGCCACGACTACTCTGAGGGTCAAACCTGCAAAACACTGTGGCACAACGGGGGTGAGTTCCCAACTCGTGAATAGTAAATAACATCATACAGATAATCGCAAGTATGCACGAACAACGATAATCTAACACATGCAATCTGATAGCCTAATTATGGCAATATGGATAAGCAACAAATCATGATCAAGGTACACCATCAGGGTACTACAACTATATGAAACAGTGCATATCAAATAATCCTGGGTGAGGGATAAAACATAATCATCATCAATGAATCATCATCGTGGAAAAACCTGGTGTCCATCAACGACACCCCAAATCCTAGTATCTTAAGCGCCTTCACTCTGATCGGCCCTCATATCCAAAAATCTCATGGAACCTGAGTTGTCACGACCCAAAATTTGGCACGAGACGGCACTTAAACCACGTAACGTCTACAGGCGTAACACAATTTAAGTAAGCCGAAAACCCAGAAATCTAAACCATTAAAAGTAGTAAGTGATAAGAATATTGTTAAAAACTTTATTGGAGTCTCAAGTAAAAATCCTTAAAGTTGAAATTTTATTTTCTTAAAAATTTTGGCAGCACCTCCTTTGTAAAAACTAGCCCCGAAACGGGTACAAACATAAGATATAAGTAAAGCAACATAAGATATAAATAAAGCATCCCCGAACGGGAGCAAACCACGCCTAAAGGCGGGAACAACCACCACAAGCATATATACGACGCCCTAGCAAAGGAAATGGACGATATAAATGAAAACAACATAAAAGATAAAACTGCATAATAAGAGCCGGTTCACACGAGCATGACTCCCAGAGTCACAAAATAATATACAATATCGTCCTCACATCTCGTCTCTAAGTCAATACATGAAGTGGTAGATGGAGAGTACTAGATACAATAAGATATACAATGAACATCATCGGATAACCGCAAAAACCCACCTATAGCAAAACTGCTCACAGTCAGCCGTAGCGGTATCCGCTGCAAAAGATACAATAAGAAGAAGCCCTGCCGCGACTACTCTGAGGTCAACCTGCAAAACACTGTAGCACAACGGGGGTGAGTTGCCAACTCGTGAATAGTAAATAACATCATGCAGGTAATCGCAGGTATGCACGTACTGCAATAATCTATCACATGCAACTGATAGTATGACATAGCAATATGTATATGCAATAATCATGAAAGGTACTCTATCAGGTACTATTAATACATGAAACAATGCATATCAAATGAATGCTGAGTATGAGATAAAACATATTATCATCACTGAATCATCATCGTGGAAAAACCAGTGTCCATCAACGATACTCCAAATCCCAATTCCTCAGGCACCGTCACTCTGATCGGCCCTCATATCCCGTAAGTCTCATAGAACCTGAGTGTCCAACATCGACACTCGAAAACATCATGAAAACTCGTGTCCAGCATCGACACGTAAATCCTCATATAATAGGCTCCGTCTGCGGGATCGGCCCGCGGACTCCGGAAGAACGGGTCGGCCTATATCCATCTCATGGCTCCGGTCGGTATCCTCCAGATATCCGCCGAGTCCAAATACTATCACCGGTAGGTAGTAGTCCCTATGCCAGGCTTATCGGCTAATCCATCGACATACCTTTCTTGCCCCGGGGTACCATACCGGGTCCACCATGTACCCGCACATGGCCTCATCCAACTCCTCGCATCAGGTTTCTAATACAAGTCTCAGAACCAAAAAAACTCATGGTGGACGCAATGAAATATCATATCAAGAGAAACCGGGTTTTCAAAATAATACACATTCTTGAAATACTAACACGGTCCTCAAATCCATAAATCACATGAAATCCGTATCTCAATGCGTAAATCCATGACATATGATATATGCAACATAAAACAGTAATATGACATATCAAGGGAAAACTGCTATTTAAATGCATCAAGTTATTAAATATATCATGCGGTCCCCAAATTTCTCCAAGTCAACTGCAACATCATATAAAGATGAACATGTAGCTATAGTAAGGTATATGTGTAAGAATGTAGGTATACAAGGTATATGTGTATGTACGCATAATGCGATTCATATGCGCAATAGAACAAGAATCATATCTAATCATCAATGATAAGGTAAGCTAAGCAATGTATTATCCATGGTAATTCTATAATGTGAGTGTCATGGCAATTGCCAACGGTGTGTGTGTGTGGCATACAGTTTAGTGCTCGTGCAACACGAACCGTCAGTAATAGTGTTGTGTCTTATTAATACAATGTCCGTATGCAACAAGAAAATGAAGTATGCAACAATGATACACATGCACAATCAATGTACATATACTTATAACTAATAGTCAAATCATTGAATCTAGCCCAGACGCATAACGCCATATGGGTGATTCCCCCGTAGATGTTAAATATACTCACAGATGATCTTGAACTAAGTAAAGCCAACCATTTACTTTTCCTTCTTCGCGGCGTCCGAAGTCCCCGCCTGCGATCCTAGAATCATACAACAACATAACAAGTTCACATTAGAAATCGACCAATAACACGTACAAACTACGTTTGACCGACGCACCAACTCTAAATCCAACTTTCAAGTGTTCGTCTAGTGGCTAACATGCGTAGCGACACTCTGAAACCAACCCAAGAGCAACAACTACACAAAGTACACGAACCGTGTCGGATAATGTAACGCACGTAGTCGAAACACTAGAAACAAGCAAAGTGATCCCAGATTTTGCTACACAAAAAATTGGTGAATGTTGCAAGTTCCACGAGACCACATACAACCCCAGAGACCCCTAGACCAAGACACAACCCATCATTCCCCAGTCTGGCCGCAAATTGCGGCCAGAAGCAATAAAATTGCGGCCAAGTTTTTAGGGAATGGTCTCAGGTTTTTAGGGTAGCTTCTAGGTCACAAAACTAGGTCACTGTGATGGCAACTTTTCCAACATACACCTGGTTTGATAGCAGATTCATCCGAGACCCAAATCTATACCAAAATACGGTATGTGCACAAAAACTATACCTTTAGTGTTCTAGACAACAACTATAAGGCAACACATCAATAAAAACACCTAATTTACAGTTAGAGATCATTACCTGTCACATTTCAGAAAAATAAAATATTATTTTTAGGAATTTTTATAATTTATTAATAAATATTATGAATATTTTAATGATACGTTATAATTAAATAACGACAAATTGGGAAATATTTGGAAATTATGTCAATTATTGAATTTGAAAGTGATTACAAGATTTGAGCATTTATAGATTGTTATGTAATTAATTATATTCCACTTTTAATGCTAATCGTGATTAAATATCGCTAATTATGCATTAAGCTTGTTTTGTGCATGAGACATGCACCAAGTCATTTTTCACATTTGTTGCATTTTCCTACCATGGATTTTTCCTTTTCTTCATGCTTGATTTTAGAATTTTGGAAAAGAAAAGAAAACAAAAGAAAAGAAAAGAAAAGGAAAATATTAAACAAAGAGGCATGAGCATGAGAGAGAGAGCTGAGGGATTTCCTTTAACTTGGCCATTTCCTTTCCCTTCTCATTTTCTTCATCTTTCTTCACCCTCTCCTCACCATGGCTGCCCCCTCTCCTGTAGGGTTCCTAGGCACTCATACAAGGGTCTATAAGGCATTAACCATGCCCGGATAAAATTTTAGACATGCCAAACAACCCAAAGCCGGGATCTTTGCTAGATTATTAGGGATAAACATGCAAGTAAACATCTTTACAACTAAGTGTGAGGGATTGCAACCTTTGTAGTCCGCTCCTCAACTTCATAAGCTCCGAGTAGAAGTCCCTTCGCCACGATCCATGATCTCCCGGACTCAAGAGAGGCTCCACAACTCGAACGATCCATGCTAGCTTGTAGTCTTCCTTTTCTCCGATGATCTACCTCGAAGTTTCTATAACTCAAGCTCTCTCTCTAATAAGGTGAACACCCTAATCTAATTGGCTAGATTAGATGAGGATGATGGAGTAGTATTTGTGCTCTCTTTTCTTATAAAATTCTCACTCTTAATCATCACAAAATGAAAAACCTAGAAAGCTTTCTCAAAGCTCAAGGTTGAAGAAGAAGAAGAAATAATGGATAAATCCTTTTGTGATGAATAATGAAATGATATATGATTAATAATGCAACCATGGTTAACAATGACAAGGCTAACCCATATAGATAATTAACTAAGGCTAAGGGTTTGGTTGGGTTAAGAATGAGTCACTAGAAAATATCAACCATAATATCTTAGCTCAAAACAAAAAGAAAACTTCTAGAAGGTTCATGAAAGAACTAACCCAATTCAAACCCTAACCTTGTTTAATCTCCACAAAACATGTTGCATTAGTAATCATATCATGTTACAATAATATATATCACATATATATTATTTATTTGTAACAAAAGAAAATAATACAATTAATATATATCAATGTATTACCCGGTGAGAAAATGAAATAATAAAGCGAGCCAATATTAGATAATGTAATGCAATATATCATATATATTATTATACATTAAATTATCGAACCAACACTTGATCCGACAATCCGGCTATATCGAATATAACCGACTAATATATCATGTACCGATTTATCGAATCAACACTTGGTCCGATGATCCGGCTCATATCAAAAAATCGCTAGAATATAATACGGTATCTCATATCTCATTATCCTCGGTCCTGCACATATCACATATGTGCCCCTACACCGTTTTGCCTGAGTCAAGAAACCTCTATGTAGGACTCTAAAGAATCGTCAATACGCCGGCAGTAGGTGATGATCATATCAAACACCCACAAGCTGCAAGCGGTCAGCTAAACGTAACAGCCACCCAGGTATTGAACGATCAGAAGATCAACAAGCTAGCATGTACATTCTCCTGTGAATCCAATCAGTAACACCCCCATACAGTCCGGTCTCTTCGTCTGATATGTTGCATATCTAGTCTAGGGGTGGTGTACGTCAGACCCCAGTAACCGATAATTCGTGTCGATGTGAGCTTCATAACAGGTCGAGAAACTACTGGTAACACTTACCAGTAAATCTCTATATCATCCCTGGCCAGGGACTTCCAGTTATAGCCAATCGAACACAGCACAGCATCAACTCCTTATACCGGGAGAGACGAATCCCCTCCTATCGCTCATTGCCTCCATGTGATTCGGGACTGCACCCAAAAGCCACCGTTTTGCACGACCTCTTGGACATGGTAAGGTGGAAATCAAAGCACAGTGGGAATCACACAAGACTCTATGACGATCTCGGGTCTACAGACTACCCTGTACCAGTGTCACCGGAGAACTGCCATCTGACGTGTGGTATATCACCATCTGGGAGTTCTCGGCGAGTCCGTCCAATGTACCCAGTCTCCACTGAGCACCCGTAAACCATCTTTGATGTCAAAACACCGATGGATATGGGATCATCCATTGCCCATCATATGGGTCAAGATGCGTATACGCTAGTCTACTCTGGTGTATCGATGCCCTGTCTCGACACACCCTCGACTAGGAACAGTTATAGGATGTACTCATCGACTACCGTGGCCCCACTAGTATGATCTCATCATAGTCCCAGTAGTCGAGTACTGATCCTAAGGGCTTTATCAACATGTGAGAGTAAGACAGTAAGCTAATATAAGTCAACATGTTAAGATAATGGAAAACCAAATAGCATACTATCATGACGAGTAAGAAAGTCCTCTATATATATATCCAAGCATCCATTATAATATACATCATATGTACAACAATGGCCTCTAGGGCCTATACATAACTAACAATCTCCCACTTGCACTAAGGCCAGCAGCTGTAGTATCTCATACCTAGCATCCCGAATAATCTCTCAAACTGTATCTGGGGAATGGCCTTCGTGAGTGGATCCGCAGTGTTGTCCTTCGTTTCTACTCTCCTGACCTCGATCTCCCGGCGATCAACTATCTCCTTGATCAGGTGATACCGCCTCAGAATATGTCTGGACTTTTGATGGGATCTGGGTTCCTTGGCCAAAGCCACAGCTCCATTGTTATCTCAATACAGAGGTATTGGATGCTCAATGGATGGAAACACACCAAGTTCACTAATGAACTTCTTTATCCAGACAGCCTCTTTGGCAGCTTCGTTGGCAGCGATGTATTCAGCCTCCATCGTCAAGTCTGCAACGGTATCCTGTTTGGAACTCTTCCAACATACCGCCCCTCCATTGAGGGTAAAGACAAATCCCGAGTGCGACTTAGAGTCGTCCTTATCACTTTGAAAGATGGAATCGGTAAAGGACTCCACCTGGAGTTCTCCGTTACCATACACCAAGAACATCTCCTTAGTCCTTCGCAAGTACTTGAGAATGTTCTTCATAGCTATCCAGTGACTCTCTCCAGGATCTGCTTGATACCGACTCACTAAACTTAGTGAGTATGCTACATCGGGTCTGGTACATAGCATCGCATACATGATAGAGCCTACTGCCGAAGCATAGGATATCCCTTGCGTGCGAGTTCTTTCCAAATCAGTCTTGGGAGACATCTCTTTCGAGAGAGTGAGTCCAGAGATCGTGGGTTGGTTCCCACGCTTGGATTCTTCCATACTAAACCTCTTTAGTATGGTGTCAATGTACCTGGATTGGGATAATCCCAGTATCCTTTTAGATCTATCTCTATAGATCATGATTCCGAATATGCATGAGGCATCACCTAGATCTTTCATTGAGAATCTTTGTGATAAGAAGAGCTTGACTGATTGCAGCATAGGAATATCATTTCCTATCAAGAGCATGTCATCCATGTATAATACGAGGAATACAACCTTACTCTATGCAACCTTCTTATAAATACAAGGTTCATCTATATTTTTGATGAAGTCAAACTCTTTGACTACAACATCAAAACAGATGTTCCAACTCTGCGATGCTTGCTTTAACCCATAAATGGATTTAAGCAGCTTGCACACCTTTCCGCTGCTCCCACTATGTACGAAGCCCTCTGGCTGAGTCATGTACACGCACTCTTCTAAATCACCGTTTAGAAAAGGCGGTCTTAACATCCATTTGCCAGATTTCGTAGTCATGGTATGCAGCAATGGCAAGTAAGATCCGGATGGACTTAAGCATAGCCACTGGAGAAAAGGTTTCGTCATAATCCACACCTGGTCGTTGACGAAAACCCTTTGCATCAAGTCTAGCTTTGAAAGTCTCAACTTTTCCATCTACACCAATTTTCTTTTTAAAGATCCACTTGCTCCCAATGGGTTTTACCCCTTCAGGAGCATTTTCCAATGTCCATACTTTGTTGGTGTACATGGATTCCATCTCAGATCACATTGCATCCAGCCATTTCACAGAGTCACTACTCGTGATGGCCTGCTTGAAACTAGTCGGGTCATCATCTTCCATGATGCAATTCTCGCTTCCACCATCAATGAGAAAATCGTAGTATCTCTCAGGTGGACGAGAAACCTTACTAGATCGGCGGAGAGGCTGGGGTTCATCGGGTACTACTGAATCCTCTGGTTCTAATAAATCATCAGTTGTAGTTTGTGGTGCTGGAACCTCTTCCAGCTCTACCTCTTTGCCACTAATTTCTTTTGCAAGAAATTCCTTTTCCAAAAATGTGGCATGTTGAGCAACAAACACTTTTTGTTCCTCAGCGTGGTAGAAAAAATATCCTTGAGAATTCTTTGGATATCCCAAAAACATGCAAAGAACTGATCGTGCCTCGAGTTTTTCCGGATTTTGCCTTTTGACATAGGCCGGACAACCCCATATCTTAACTCGTTTAAAATATGGTCTCTTCCCACTCCATATCTCATATGGTGTGGTAGGTACAGATTTAGATGGAACTAGATTCAATAGGTATATGGTTGTCTCAAGCGCATACCCCCAGAAGGAAATAGGTAACTCAGTATCGCTCATCATAGAGCGCACCATATCTAATAGGGTGCGATTCCTCTGCTCCGATACACCGTTGTGCTGTGGTGTATAAGGAGGAGTAAGCTGAGAGAGAATCCCATTCTCTTTTAGATAATCTAGAAAATCATTGCTCAAGTATTCTCCTTCTCGATCAGATCGAAGGATTTTAATACTTTTGCCCGTTTGGTTCTCTACTTCGTGCTTATATTCTCTGAATTTCTCAAAAGCTTCAGACTTGTGTTTCATCAGGAACACATGTCCGTATCTAGAGAGATCGTCAGTGAATGTAATGAAGTAGGAAGAACCGTTCCTGGCATGCGTAGATATAGGACCGCATACATCATTATGTACTAGTCTTAAGAGTTCCGTAACTCTTTCACCGTGTCCACTAAACGGAGATTTGGTCATTTTTCCTTTGAGACATGAATGGCAAGTATCATAAGATGATAATTCGAATGTATTCAAATATCCATCCTTATGTAACTTAGCTAGCCGTGTCGCATTGATATGACCAAGTCTACAATGCCACAAGAAGGATTCGTTCATTTATGAACTTTTCCTGTTGTGTGTGCTTTGTATATTAAGGACTGCATTTTGATTGAGAATGAATATGCCATTATGTAACGAGCCTGATCCAATCAACTTTTGATTTAGGAAGATGTTCATAACATTATCCTGTATTACAAAATTATATCCTTCTTTACTTAATAAAGAAACTGATATAATGTTGCACATCATGTTCGGTATATAATAGCACTCATTCAGAATCAGTGTATTACTTCTTGGTAATACTAGGTGATATTCGCCAATTGCTTTGGCTGCAATATATGTACCATTCCCTACTGTTACGGAATGATCACCCTTTCCCAGTTCTCTACCTTTACGCAGCCCATGTAACAAATTACATATGTGGGATCCTAATCCGGTATCTAATACCCAGGACGTAGAGTGAACTGAGAAACAGTTCTCAATAACTAACACACCCGAAGAAGGTGCATCAACATGTTTATTCTTCGTTTGGGCGGCATGAGAATCCAGATGTTCTCCTATTTCCTGTTCAGTCTTTTAAGAAAGAACGGGACCAACGATCCCCTGCTCAGTATAATAAGCGGGTTCAGTCAATACATCCATATTATTATCTTGATTATGGCCTGACATGGTCGCTACCTAGAGAGAGAGAGAAGAAAACACTTTAGCGTATGCTCTTGCAAGATTAGATTGGTTATTATCTTATCTAATCAGGATGTCTCCCACTGTTTTTATCAAATCTTCCTTCAAACCCAAAAAGGTAAGATTAGCCGGGATTAATTACACCCTACAATTTCGTCAATCTTTCCGCCAGATCAGTATCGGTACTTGAGGGAGGTTCCCCGTGCTCTCGCACGGACCTAATTAAAATAAACCTCGTTTTCCCAGAGGCATAACCCCGTTAACACCTTTCTAGACACCTACTTGATCGGTTAATTGTCCTGTGTAAAACTCTCCCAGGAGTAACTCTTACTCGCAGTGGGTATCGGGATCCAACTATCTCATAGGAGGTATGCAATCTCATTGCAAATTTCAACACTTGAAATTCCTGATAATATTTTTCCCCTAGCGATCTATGATCTTGACTAAGTCAACAAACCATAAATCGCAAGTCAAGTTCAACCCGTACATTTCCCGATTGAATTAAACCCACCCGTACGACCCTTGACTAAGTCAACAAGGCCGTACGACTACCCTAATCCAATCACATCTCATGTTTTAGCAGATAAACACTATTTAGCTACCGTACACTACGCCTTGACTAAGTCAATAAACATAGCACGAATACTAAGTAATATCTATCTGAAATGACGGAGGGCTACGCAGGTTTTTCAGAAAACCATGAGCGTAATGAACTTGATATCGTCGTAGAATCAAGTGGTTTTTGAAAAGGAGTGTTTTTGAGGCTTTTCTAGTTTCGCTAAAGAGGTCACTCCCGGTGAAGGGATCTCGGCTCTTTCCCCATAGAATAAGGTGCAGGGTATATCATATATACCGCTGTGCAAAACAAGAACTATATAAGCTGTCAAAAACTAAACCGCGAGTTTGTAGCATCTGCCAGTTTCGCTAAAGTGGTCACTCCCGGTGAAGGGATCTCGGCTCTTTCCTCATCGAATAAGGTGCAGGGTATATCATATATACCGCTATGCAAAGCAAAACTGTAGCTACCCTTTTTATAAAGTTTTGATTCTACAACATCTTTTAGGTTTCTTTTCTTTTATTAATCTCATTAATAAAACCCATGAGCTTATGCTTCCTAAGCATCACAGAAGAAACGAAAGAAGTAATATTTATATATCAGCATATATATATAGTATAAGCATTCGTCTCAGGCAGTAATATGATCTCATCACAGAACATTGCAGTAGAAGAACATATATGAAATATTGGATATACTAGGATGTCCGTGTTTTAATACGAGCCTGTATGAAACACGGATTCCACGGTCGCAATGAATAGCCATACCCACATCCCTAGACCCCTACGAGAGCGGCAAGTAACACTGCCAATTCTAGGGTTAGGAGACCCGGTCTCGACTCCTCGAGATGGCCTCCCACTGTACCCTAGAACCCGGTTACTTGTGCTCCCCTCCTTGGGTCTACCTAAAGCAGAAAAGTAAATAATATACACTGGTGACACAACCTCATCCCGGAAGTGCCCCAATAAAGGAATATTACATACAAATGAATTTTACAAGAATGAAAATAAAAACCCCCATCTCACATAAAACCCCCGTCTATTCAGAACACGACGATCCAATATAACATATCACAGCAACACATAATATCTCATATCATCAACGTAAGCAAGTATGCGCATCTCGATTTTCGTTGATGTATAGCAACGAAGCCGGCGATACCCCACATACTACGCTTACGGTCACAGAAAAGAAAGTATAAAACGACAACATTTGGAATCTACAATTACTTTAGACATCGTAAATCCGAAATATCACATACTTCGCATTTCATGCCTAACTAAATAAATTCCACATATTGTAAGTCCATGCTACCCTTCCCCGGTGCTTACGGGGTTGCGGAAGTGGTGAAAAACGATTTTCAAGAGGGTGGTAACATGGACTCATAATACGGATCTTTGCTAAACAACTAACTAACAACCTAACTTGAGTTTTACCTACTCGGTTAGGGGGCTATACCTTTCTTGAACTCCTTCGTCTTCAACTCCTCCCGGTGTACGGATCGGCCTCACCTCGTCACCTCCTTGCGCCGAAGATGGATCCACCCGAAAGCTTCTACCTTTGGCTTCTTCTTCGACCTTTGAAGAAACTAGATCACTTGGCTTGCTAGGCCTTGTGAACTAGAATGAGTAGAGGAATGTTTTGATGTCTTTTTATCTCTAAGGCAATGAGTCTCAACACATGAGAATGGTTTGCCTTGAGCTAGAGAGAGCAAGAGGAAGAGGGAGAGCTTGAGAATGAGAGAGCTCAAGAGAGAGAAAGCAAATGAAAGAATGAGCCACTCTTTTCCCATCCAACCTCTCATAATCCAAAAGCCATCATAACAAAAATAGTAATCAAGTATTGTGTGATGGTTTAAGTCAAAATGGCTATATCATTTCATGCACTCATTTTGCATAAATAAACAAGCAAGCAAAAGTCTTTGCTATGGAATGATAGCCATTGTCATGATGATGGTCAACTAGTCCAACCTAGTCAACCGGTCAACAAAGTCAACAAGTCAACAAAGTCAACCCCTCAACAACCATGTCACTATAATACTTAATTAATATTAATGTTAATCATATATCTTATTCTCATTAGGGTTTAGCCAAAAGTCAATAGTCAACAGTCAACTGTCAACAATCAACAGTCAACAACCCCAATGAGAATCCTCTGCCTCTGTCTCTCTCTGTCAACTGTGCATACACACCCGCATCCGCATTCCGAGGAACACGAATACAAACGAGATAAAACCAATCCCAAAACATACACTAGGATCTGGCTTAAACCAAAGCCCGCTAGTGTTAACTGTCCGGACACTGTACGTGCATAAGTGCACGGATGTGACCGAACCCTGTCGCAAAACCATGCGACCTCTACTCTTTTGCCTAAAGGCGAATAGCTTTCTGTGTGAGACTCTAAAGACTCGACACTACGCTGGCAGTGGGTTTAACCACAGACCGCAAGTGGCACTAGCTGTGCGTAACGGTCCCCAGGTAGATGCCGACAAGAAGACTGACGAGGTGAAACCCATCTGAACTCTTACTGAGTCTGAATGTGACAATCTCTCTGTACAGTCCGGTCTGTTCATCTGATACATCGCTTGGCAGGCCTAGGGGCGGTAAACATCAGTCCCCTAATAGCGGTACAAGTCGTGTCGGAGTGAAGCCCAGAACACCCTAAGATAACACTGGAAACCTACCAGTATATCTCGCTTGCCCTGGCCAGGGACTACTCGTGTAATGTCTCTCCTAGACACAGCGCGATGTCAGCCCCCAATACCGGGAGAGACGAATCCTGTCTAACCGTCACTGCCTCCAAGTGCTTCGGGACTGCACCCAACTACTACCTGTTTGCACGACTCCTTTGAGCCGTGGTAGGGTAGTAATCTAAGTACAGTGGGAACACACTCGAGGCGAAGTGACAGTGTCAAGTCAGCGGACTAAGCTGTACTCATGTTACCTGGGAACTGATAACTGACGATAGGTATAGTACCAACCAGCAGTTCCCGACAAGTCCTGTCCAGTGTACTCGTAACCCAACGAGCACCCGCATACTATCTTAAGTACGACGTACTGACGGCTGTGGGACAGACCGTATCCCACACTGGGATGAGAAGCGTATACGCTAGTCTACTCCGGAGTATCGATGCCCTGTCTCGATAGTCCTGCGACTAGGGACCTGCATAAGGATGTGCTTATAGATTACCCAGCCCCCACTAGTGTGACTGCCATCACAACGCTGGTAATCAAGCAAAGATCCTAAGGGCTCCACTAATGTGTAAAGGTGATATACTAAAATAAATACATGTACACATTGAAGCAGAAACAAACCAAGTAGCATACTACTATATTGAGCAAGATTATCTATACAAGGTGAATATCCCAAGCTTCCATTAAGTAATATACAAACTAGTATGATACAGTAATGGCTTCTAGGGCATATACGCTAACACATATTGTATCACATTCCAGATAAATAGATAATATTAAACTTTCCGATCGAATAATCAAATACCCAAGATTTCCTAAATAGCTCAACGCTTGAGCGGAGTTCAAAAAGTCCCAGAATATGTCACAGTACCAATGGTCCAGCCGTAGAAGGGTCAAGCCAACGCCTCACATGTGGCACGCCGTACTGCCCCAAACACTAAGGTTTAGAGGCAGTTCAGACGGTCACAAAATCGAGTTAAGGTTTGTGTTCGTCTAGAGGGACCACCGCGTTACTTGCACGTTTTTCCGAAAGATTTAAACTCAAGAAAAATTCAACATTTGAAAGTTATTCGTGCCGGGAAAAAACGAGTTAATGATATCCATTCGAACATTTTAACAGTTTCTAAAATATCCGGAAAACAAAACGAAATTAAATTTTCCGATTGAATCATCGATTACAAAATAATCTCCAGAACACTCAACACTTGAGTCAGATTAAAAATACCCACAAGCAGCTACAAATACCTACGGATGTACTGTGCCAAAAAGCTAACCCTAACTCTACTGTGCTACCGCGGAACCGCCACAGAAGGCATGGTACCGCCGCGGTTCCGCGGCGCTTTAGTGGAGTTTTGGTGTCGTTTTGCACAGTAACTCTTAGAATTCCATGCTGATTTTTTTGAGTATTTTTAATGCAGAAAAAATCACATTTTTACTAAATTTTCAGAGAGGGGGTCTAGTTCGATGTATCGGGGTTCGATCGGAGTTTTAACTTCGTAAACACATCGCCTAATGCTCTAGCCAGGCTCTGATACCACTGTAGGGTTCCTAGGCACTCATACAAGGGTCTATAAGGCATCAACCATGCCCGGATAAAATTTTAGACGTGTCGAACAACCCAAAGCCGGGATCTTTGCTAGATTATTAGGGATAAACATGCAAGTAAACATCTTTACAAATAAGTGTGAGGGATTACAACCTTTTGTTAGTGCATATGCCTTAGGGGCCATTATTGTATCATACCAGGTTGTATATTACTTAATGGAAGCTTGGGATATTCACAGTTATACAATAGTCTTGCTAAAAATAGTAGTATTCTACTTGGTTTGTGTCTACTTTAATATGTGCATATGTTTCTTGTAACGTATCACTTATACATATTAGTAGATCCCTTAGGATCTTTGCTTGATTACCAGCGTTGTGATGGCAGCCACACTAGTGGGGGCTGGGTAGTCTATAAGCAACATCCTATACTTGTCCCTAGTCGTAGGATTATCGAGACATAGCATCGATACTCCGGAGTACACTAGTGTGTATGCTTCTCATCCCAGTTGGGGAGATGGTCTGTCCCACAGCCATCAGTACGTCTTATTGGAGATAGTATACAGGTGCTCGTTAGGTTACGGGTACACCAGACAGGACTCGCAGAGGAACTGCTGGTTGGTATTATACCCGTCGTCAGTTAACAGTTCCCAGGTGACATGAGTACAGCATAGTCCGCAGACTTGACACTGCTACTTCGCCTCGAGTGTGTCCCACTGTTCTTAGATTGCTACCCTACCACGGCTTAAAGGAGTTGTGCAAACAGGTAGCAGTTGGGTGCAGTCCCGAACACTTGGAGGCAGTGGCGGTTAGACAGGATTCGTCTCTCCCGGTATTGGGAGTTGATATCGCGCTGTGTCAGAGAGCCATTACGCAAAGTCCCTGGCCAGGGCAAGCGAGATTTACTGGTAGGTTCCAGTAGTTTCTCAGGGTGTAATGGGCTACGCTCCGACACGACTTATACCGCTATTAGGGGACTGACGCTTGCCGCCCCCTAGGCTCGATATGCGATAGTCTTAGACGAACAGACCGGAATGTATGGAGATTGTCACATCAGGCTCAGTAGGAGTTCGGATGGGTTTCCTCATCGGCCTTCTTATCGACATCTACCTGGGGACCGTTACGTACAGCTAGTGCCGCTTACGGTCTGTGGTTAAACCCACTACCAGCGTAGTGTCAAGTCTTTAGAGTCCCACACAGAGGGTTTCCCTGCTCCAGGCGAAACGATATAGAGGTCGTATGGTTTTATGACAAGGGTTCGGACGCGTACGCGTGTTTACGCACGTACGACGTTCGGACAGTTTTTACTAGCCGGCTTTGGTTTAAGCTAGATTCTAGTATTGGGTTATTGGATTTATACAGTCTAAAGTTTTTCCGTGTTTTCACGGATAGGAGGGGCGTTCTCGTAATTTTCCGGGAAGCTTCTAGAAGCATGGTGACTTGGGGGTTAAGGTGGCATAAGCATTTATTGCTTAATGACTCATTTGTGTGATTCATCCATGATATTATATGATGCATTAATTAGTTAATGAGTCATATGATGAATCACACAAGGTGAATGAATCAACCGTGATGATTAATCATTTATATTATTTATTTGATAAATTGTTATGGTTGTTAAATTCTAATGAGCTCATTTTTCAATATCATTCTTATCATTACCTTCTCTCTCCTCAAGCTCTCTCATTCTTGAAACCCTAACCCTAACCTCTCATGTGTTGAGATCAAGGGTTAGCTAGACTAATTGATCCATAACCTCACTCTATATCCCCTAGGTATCTTCGATTAGCACTTTGAGCAACCTAGTTATCTCAAGTTAGAGATCAAGCTTGGAGTAGGAGCTCTCGGGTGGATCGTCTTTGACTCGAGCAGGTCGTTGAGGTGCCGATGTTCCAAGGAGCCTACGAGGAGTGGAGGACAGCGATGAAGACCCGAAGGACAAGTAACGTGAGGTATAACTTCAAATCTGAGTAGACCCCTCGTAGTTTTCTAGTAACGGTTTAGATACGATTCATGCGCTCAAGTCTGTGTTACTAAGCTTTGATAATCGTTTTTCATATATTCCGCCTCCCCGCAAGTTAGTGGGGTGCGTGACATGGACTTACACCTTTGTAGTCCGCTCCTTCGCTTCATAAGCTCCGAGTAGAAGTCCCTTCGTCGCGATCCATGATCTCCCGGACTCAAGAGAGGCTCCACAACTCGAACGATCCATGCTAGCTTGTAGTCTTCCCTTTCTCCGATGATCTACCTCGAAGTTTCTATAACTCAAGCTTTCTCTCTCTAATGAGGTGAACACCATAATCTAATTGGCTAATTAGATGAGGATGATGGAGTAGTATTTGTGCTCTCTTTTCTTATCGAATTCTCACTCTTAATCATCACAAAATGAAAAACCTAGAAAGCTTTCTCAAAGCTCAATGTTGAAGAAGAAGAAGAAATAATGGATAAAACCTTTTGTGATGAATAATGAAATGATATATGATTAATAATGCAGCCATGGTTAATAATGACAAGGCTAACCCATGTAGAGAATTAACTATGGTTAAGGGTTTGGGTTGGTTTAAGAATGAGTCACTAGAAAATATCAACCATAATATCTTAGCTCAAAACAAAAAGAAAACTTTTAGAAGGTTCATGAAAGAACTAACCCAATTCAAACCCTAACCTTGTTTAATCTCCACAAAACATGTTGCATTAGTAATCATATCATGTTACAATAATATATATCACATATATATTATTTATTTGTAACAAAAGAAAATAATACAATTAATATATATCAATGTATTACCCGGTGAGAAAATGAAATAATAAAGCGAGCCAATATTAGATAATGTAATGCAATATATCATATATATTATTATACATTAAATTATCGAATCAACACTTGATCCGACAATCCGGCTATATCGAATATAACCGACTAATATATCATGTACCGATTCATCGAATCAACACTTGATCCGATGACCCGACTCATATCAAAAAATCACGAGAATATAATACGGTATCTCATATCGCATTATCCTCGGTCCTGCACATATCACATATGTGCCCCTACTCCGTTTTTCCTGAGTTAAGAAACCTCTATGTAGGACTCTAAAGAATCGTCAATACGCCGGCAGTAGGTGATGATCATATCAAATACCCACAAGCTGCAAGCGGTCAGCTAAACCTAACAGCCACCCAGGTATTGAGCGATCAGAAGATCGACAAGCTAGCCTGTACATTCTCCTGTGAATCCAATCAGTAACACACCCATATAGTCCGGTCTCTTCGTCTGATATGTTGCATATCTAGTCTAGGGGTGGTGTACGTCAGACCCCAGTAACCGATAAGTCGTGTCGATGTGAGGCTAATAACAGGTCGAGAAACTACTTGTAACTCTTACCAGTAAATCTCTATATCAGCCCTGGCCAGGGACTTCCAGTTATAGCCAATCGAACACAGCACAACATCAACTCCCTATACCGGGAGAGACGAATCCCCTCTTATCGCTCATTGCCTCCATGTGATTCGGGACTGCACCCAAAATCCACCGTTTTGCACGCCCTCTTAGACGTGGTAAGGTGGAAATCAAAGCACAGTGGGAATCACACAAGACTCTATGACGATCTCGGGTCTACAGACTACCCTGTACCAGTGTCACCGAAGAACTGCCATCTGACGTGTGGTATATCACCATCTGGGAGTTCTCGGCGAGTCCGTCCAGTGTACCCAGTCTCCACTGAGCACCCGTACACCTTCTCTGATGTCAAAACACCGATGGATATGGGATCATCCATTGCCCATCATATGGGTCAAGATGCGTATACGCTAGTCTACTCAGGTGTATTGATGCCCTGTCTCGACACACCCTCGACTAGGAACAGTTAAAAGATGTACTCATCGACTACCGTGGCCCCACTAGTATGATCTCATCATAGTCCCATTAGTCGAGTACTAATCCTAAGGGCTTTATCAACATGTGAGAGTAAGACGGTAAACTAATATAAGTCAACATGTTAAGATAAAGGAAAACCAAATAGCATACTATCATGACGAGCAAGAAATTCCTCTCTATATATATCCAACCATCCATTATAATATACATCATATGTACAACAATGGCCTCTAGGGCATATACATAACTAACACTCCTCTCCATCTCTATCCCCTCATAACCACACCAAAAATACACCAAAACTATGCACCCTCTTCACAAAAAATGTGCACAAGCTCACAACAAGCATGGGGAACCAAGAAAAATTGGATTTTGAGCTCTGGGGGATTCTAGGGTTTGCCAATGAGGTATATTCTTCACCATTACTGTAGAATTTCATTTCCTTTAGCTTAAATTATATTTTTGAATTAGTTTAGTGGGGTTTTGTGACATAGGAAAATTCCTAGAAGAGGTTTGAGGAATTCTTGATTTGAGATGGTTCAATTGAGGATTAGTAGTGACCTTAAGCCCCCATAGTGCTAAAAACCCAGATCAAACCTGAGCTAGAACCCCAAACACAGAACTTTAGATATCGAATGTGTTGGATATAGTGCCCTCAGAGTCAATTATTGGATCATAGGCAGTTGATTGCAATGATTGAGGGAGGACCTATGCCGGTAGAACAGTCTTACTCAAGATTATACTATGCTATCTGGTTTATCTTTATCATCGTGTACTGCTTGAGGTGACCTTACAGGTCACTATTGCGCGTTGATAGAGCCCTTAGGATTCTTGCTTGATGGCCAGCAGTATGATGGCGATCATATACGTGGGAGCTGGGGTCTATAAGCACATCCTTAAAAGGTCCCTAGTCTTGGGAGTTTCGAGACAGTGCATCGATACTCCAGAGTAGACTAGTGTATACAGTCGAGACCCCGACGAGGGGCGGTGGACGGTCTCACAAGCTACTCGTGTCAGTTGGATCACCTAAGATGGATACAGGTGTTCATTGGGTTATGAGTACACCGGACAGGACTCGCCGGGAACATGCTAGTTGGTATTATACCCAGCGTCATATAGTAGTTCCCTGGTGACATGTGTACAGGTTAGTTCATCGACCTGAGATCGTCATTTGTCTCGTGTGAGTTCCCACTGTACTTTGATTAGTACCCTACCACAGCTCAAAGGAGTCATGCAAACATGTTTTAATTGGGTACAGTCCCGAGCCACATGGAGGCAGTGAGCAGATCTACAGGAGTTTGTCTCTCCCGGTATTAGGGGTGAGGTCGCGCTGTGTCTAGGAGAGCCAGTACACGAAGTCCTTGGCCAAGGCAGGAGATTTACTGGTAGGTATTCCAGTAGTATCTCAGGGTGTTCTGGACTACACTCCGACACGACTTGTACCGCTTTTGGGGGTCTGACTTTTACCACCCCCTAGGCCCGCTATGCGATGCTCATAGACGAACGGACCAGACTGTACGGATATTGTCACTTACAGGCTCAGTAGGTTGTCAGGATGAGTTCGCTCATCGACCTCCCTTGTGGTCAATACCTGGTAGCCCGTTACGTGCGACTAATACCTCTGACGTGCTAATGGTTAAATCCACACCCAAAGTATTGACGAGTCTTTAGAGTCCCCTACAGACAGTTTCTCAAGTTTCGGGCGAAACACTGTAGAGGCCGTATGGATATATGGCAGGGTTCGATCATATACGTGCGGTATTGCATGGATCATGATCGGACGGATAATACTAGCGAGCTTTGGTTTAAGCCGGATCCTAGTATTGTACAGCGTAGATTTTGTCTCATTGCATTTATATTCGGTCGGAACACAAATGCAGGTATGCATATACAGTCGCGGGGTTTTCCTGTAATTTATTACGGGATCGCTTTTTTGAAGTTGCCAGTTTGCATTCCGTTTCGGCCATTTTCCTTTGTTTCTTTCCTTGGCTGAAAATTGGTGGGAAGGGGGTTATTTGCAAATGTGCAAATTAGCATAGTGGAGGGTGGTTTTTTTAATTAGTTGTTTCATGATGGTTCTACCATCCTTTGACTTATTTTGGTTAATCATTACTTGACTTTTGAGATGAGATGGTTGATGAAGTGGAGACTTGGTTGTGATCATATTTTCTCATCATCACTCATCATTCTTTTTGCATTATTGATCCACTCCCTCTCTCCCCTTTCATATGTCATGGCCGGCCATTTCATTTGGGGGCTCTCATATTTTTGATGGTGGGAAATATGGTTCTCATTCTTGGCTTGCAAAAATTCTTTACCCTCTCCAAAGTTCATTTCATCTCCTTCTCCACTACAAATGGAAAATTCTTATAACCCCATGAGACATAGAGTTCTACACTATTCTACAGCAATCTTGGACACGTCGGCTTGCCAACTTTGTGTCCGAGTTGCTTCGGTCCAGAGGTCGGAGCCCGTAAAAAGAATCGGCAGTGTGGTGCCCTTTCCGACGAGGAGATGAAGACCGGAGATTCCGCAAGGAGATCGGGATGGAGGCCGAAGACCGAAGGACATGGATCGCTCGGTATAACATTCTACCCATTCTCTAGTCAGCTAGCATTACGTTAATGGTCCGATCCGGGTTAACAGTCCGCGGTAGCGCCGGTTTCTAGTTTTAGAAAAGTTTTTGTTTCCGCATTTTGGCCTCGTACAGACGGCCGGGGCGCTGTCGTGCACTTACATTGGTATCAGAGCCACGCCATTAACCTAGTCTACCTTGCTCTAACGTGTTTACAAGTTCGATCGAACGGATTTTCCAAAAAACCGTGTTTCCATGTCACAGTTTCTGTCGAATTTTTGCTGTGCTTAAAAAATTATTTGGTACATTGTAAAAATACGTGCAGGGTTTTATGAGAATTCTGTGAAAATTTGGTGCCCTGAATTTACTGTTCAGCCGCGGAACCGCGGCCAAACCCATGCTCTTGACGCGGTTCCGCCGCCACTTCATCTCCTCTCTGCACCAAATTTCTACAGTTGTTTTCTGACATGGAAATAGGGTTTCCGGTATATTCTTTTTGGGCCCAGATTTATTTTGAGTGCTACAGTTGTGCTTGGGGCCCACTTCGGAAAATTTAGTCGATCGAAAATTTTAAACATGTTAGTTCACAGTATTTACATTATATCTGCGACCGTGAATGTCATTTGATCGGTAAATCCTGTCTAATTGCTATAGCTCTTTTAGACGGATTTGCGAACGTGACATTCACGTTGATGTTCTGTGTTATGCTGTGATGTTGCGGATTTGTCGTGGTGGATAGCCTGGATGCAATGGTAGTACAGTTTGGTTGTAAATGTACATTTGATATTGCGGGGCGAGCGTCCGACATGTGGACTGCCGTCACTGCCTGTTTGTATATTATTCTTTTGGGGCACGACCGGGCCGAGGTCGATGTACCCGTTGTATGTATATTTTACTTTCTGTACTAGGATTACCCCGCGGAGGGGTGCACGGGTAGCCGGGTTCTAGAGGGCAACGGGCCCGCATCTCATGGCTTTGAGATGGAGGGGGCTTCACTATAGAATTGGCGGGCTATTCGCCGCACTTGTAAGGGGTACAGGTTGACCCAAGGAGGGGTGCTCAAGTTACCGGATTCCGTGAAGTGCTGGGTGGTCCATTCACGTTGTTGAAGGGGGATGCCCCGCTTCAGGTTTTGGCGGGTAACTTGCCGCGCCCGTAGGGGTCTAGGATTTCATTCCACAGGCTATCCACACGACTAGGGGAACGTCGGGTTTCAGTAGCGGCTCTATGAAACCCGGGGTTCCCAGATATCTGTATTGTTCTGTGATGCTTATTACATTTTGTGATGTTGCATTTTATCACGCCTTGAGCGATTATTATATATTGATATATATATATACTAGTAGATGTTGTATATGTTTTGCATCCGCGCTAGTCCAGTCCCCGCTCTGTCGTTAGTTAAGTAACCTAACGGGTGATGACGGGACCCAGTGGCAAATGCGGATGGCATATACGTACATCATTATTTTCGTTCTTTATTGGTGTGATCAATTGATGGGACTGCATTGATTCAGATCAATGCAAGCTAAAATAAACCTATTCTGATATTGTTGGAACACTTTTCAAAAAGCTGTTATTGCAATGGCGTTCTCTTTTGTTTTGCACAGTGGTATCCGGTTATGAATATTCAGCACCTCAGTCGACGAGGCAAGGGCCGAGATCCCATCATCGGGAGTGACCCCTTGGACAGAAGTTTGCGTCAGGGTAATAACTTCACTATAGCCGATTGCCTTTTGCTTTGCATCGTGGTATTCAGTTGGAATATCCTGCACCTCATTCTACGAGGAAAGAGCCGAGATCTCTTCGCCGGGAGTAACCTCTTTAGCAAAGGTTTTCGTCACTATATTTTTATAAAAGCTATCCGGTTCCTTCAACGATATCAAGTTCATTACGTTAAAGGTTTTTCACCAAAAACCATTCGTAGCCCTCCGTCATTTCAGAAAGGTAGCACCTAGTATTCATTCTATGTATGTTGGCCTACGTCAAGGCATAGGGAATGGTAGCTATTTGTTACTTTTCTGTTGCATAGATAGATGCGTTAGTTTGGGACAATCGTACTACTATTTTGGCCTACGTCAAGGGTATGTACGGGTGGGTTCAAATTAACCTGGATAATGACGGGTAGAACTTGACATATGACTTATGATATGTTGGCCTACGTCAAGGTCATAAGAGCATGGGGTAAAAATCACATCGGGGGTTTCTAAAGAAACTGAAACTTGCCAGATATGCGTATACCTTGTGGAGTGTGATAACGTGAGTGGATTCCATTACGTTATCATGCGATGATAATTGGATCCCGATTCCCACTGATGAGTTGGTTTACTCCTCGGGTGATCCCGACTAATTCTTCAAACTAGTTTGGAGGAGAATTTGACGTTACAGTGGGAGGTTTCCTGATTAGATAAATTAGTAACCATTCTGATCTAGGTTATAGTGCATGCTGAGAGTTTCTTTTCTCTCTCTCTTTGGCAGCGACCATGGCCCGACCCTTGACTATGACTCAGTGACCAAAATTAACCGAACCTTCTTATAACACTGGCTTTTGGATTGTCAGAGTTGCATACCTCATTGCCACTCCTACTTTTACCCTTTTCTCTAGGACACCCCGTATTACTACGAACGTCCAATTCCATTGGATAAAACCATCGTATGGTTATATACGAAATCGAAGGAATTTATTCGAGGATGTTTTCCGGTTCTGGAGAGAACGAATAGGACTATTCAGTTGTCTTTTCCTTTTACCTTCTCTCAGGTTACGAGTGCTTCTTGGATTAGGACAGTACACCTATTACGCTTATTGGATAGTCTTCTTCCAAACCATTGGCAGGTGCCGAATGGTAGGGAATGAAGAAAACCATTTAGCCTAAAAGGTGTACAGAAGGTATTAAGTAAAGACAAATAAAGGGATTAGTAAGAGGGCAAAGTAAATTGCGACTGCTATTCACGACCAAACCAAGTATTTCATTACCACTCCTAATTCACCTTTGTATTTCTCCAGAACACTCCGTATCACTATGAAGATCCACAGTTATTTAGATACTCCATCGTATGGTTATATACGAACTCGAAAGGAACTTGTTCCAGTTCGGGGATGGATTCTGGTTCAGGAGAAATAGGAATAAGGTTTATTCAGTTGTCTTTTATCTTCATCTTCTCTCGCGTTGCGAGTGCTCCTAGGATTAGGACAGTACACCCATTATTCTTATTGGATAGTCTTCTTCCAAACCATAGGCTGGTGCCGAACGGTAGGGAAGGAAGAAAACCATTTAGCCTAAGAGGGTGTACAGAAGGTAATGACTAAAGACATATGAAGGGATTTGGAGAGATGGCAAAGAAATATACGGTTACAGTTGTGAATCTGGATAATGGTAGAGGCATTACTAGGAATACCCGGATACCCCTACGAAACATTTCAATGTTTCAGTTTCACTGTGCATAGTTAAAAGAAAACTGATTTCCCAATCAGCCCTTGCTCCAGGGTATGTATTTACCAGGTATGATTCTCACATCTGTATAGTTTTACAGATGATGAGTGGGAGTAAGTTATTGGGAATTAGGTGACCATCCTCATTATATCGGAATTCGTTGTAATTGGTGATATTTGAGGAAGTCACTAGGGTTGTTTGCCGGACGACAAATATTTGGTTTTGAATATCCGTTGCTATGCACCAATTTCAAATTGATATATCTGTACGTCTATTTTTATAGAGTGAGATATAACTTTTTGAAATTATGTCTATGACATTTACCTATATCAGTGGATGGTTAGGTAAGGAGCATTAAACAGCGGTGTAATTCTTCTTAACCATAAGTACAGTTTTCAACCTACGACACACAGGGAATGAGTTATTAGACTCAGAGGACTTATACAGAGTATTGTATGTTTTCCAGTGTCCATTAGGACAGAGGGGTTGGTACTCATACTATATTCTGTTTACTTATGACTTCTCTAGTTCTTAGACATGTGTTTCGTAGAAATGCAAGGTCCAAGTTTTGAGAAGTTATAGGTATATGAATAAGTAGAGAACCAGGTGTTGCAAGTATCTGGATTCTTCAAGGTGATCGAAGATATAGATACTTGTGTATTGTATTCAGTTGGTAGTAATGTTTAAGAGAACTTGCTTCTCTTTCAGGTCACTCATAATTGGAAGCATTCCTAAGTTGAGTAACGCTGATCGGCCTCCTTCCATTTAGTTGACATGCACTGGAGACAACTGCATGATTTGAATCTGGTTCCAATTAAATCAGTGTCTCTGTTTCTATATTGGATATAGAACGGTTCATATCTTAACGATGTTAAGGTACGGGGAGCTGTCCGGCTTATGCTTAAAACCGGACTCTGGATAACTCAAGGCAAGTTTCTGTAATGGCTATTTGTGGGTTAACCCGGGCTGTGACGAGGGTTGACTTTCTACCATCTAGAAGATCAATAGTGATATTGTTCTTGACTCGCCACAGTTTTAACAAAAATGGATTTTTTCAGAAAACAGTAGTGGGAGTATGGTAGAACTGGAAGTGATTCCAGAACCGCAAACGATTACTGAAAATTTGATAAGAACCTAAAGATTCAATCTGGTTTGACATTCCATTGGCCACTTCGCAGATAAGGTGGGTAACTTCAGGCACCCGAGAGGTACTCCGGTAGCCTCAAGGACGGTGGCAGGGAGGTTCTTGTTTACCCATACTTGCCATTGCTGTTATTCCAGACTATGAGACCCGGCAGGAGGATGAGTATAGCGTCGTTTTGAACTGGCTTTAGATGCATACGAGTATATGACTCTGCCAGAGGGTTGTCGTAGTCAGTGGGAGAAGCGGAAGCATAGTTGACAGGTAGCTTATGTCTATTTATGGACTAAAGCTAATATAGCGGAGATAGATCATCTATTTTTGATGTGACAGTCATAGGTTTGACTTCATCAGAATAGGGGATGGATCTGTTAAGAAAGTAGTAGGGTGTGATGTCCTGGTATTGGGATGACATACACAGAGTAGGAAGTGAAGTTCCTATACTACGATCGGTTGTACTTTGGTTGTCACACAGTGGTTTCTCCACATAGGACTTGGATATTATATCAGATATTCTGGTTACTAGATCTATGGTTTTAGATCTAGATTTGGGAAGTGTCCCAATCTGGGTACTTAGACAGCATTCTAAAGGTGTTTTTAGAATGGATGACTCCTGGCACGGTAGTGTACCTGCAGGTGATGGAGTCACCCTCTCTAAAGGTGTCTTACTGACTAAAGGGGAGAGGGATGTGCATGATTGGCAGGTCATTTGCTTTGGCAATTGAGTTGATCATGAGATGTCAAGTACCACACCAGATGTTGTTTTTGCACTATATGCAATAAGTTGATGATATTGATCCAATCCTGGAGAAACATTCGGAAGCAGTTTTAGAACATAAATGGATGTTCTAGGGATATAATAACGGCATCCTCCCTCGGGAGACAGTTATCATTCCAGGCTTCCAGGGTGACCTGGATGACAGAGTGACTGTCAGAGTTATAGTTTTCCCTCTGACGAGGGGCAGTATTTTGGACAGATGGTCCAAGCGGATACTGAGGGAAGCATGGCGCAGGATACTGAATGGTTTCAGTTGACGATACAGTCTACGAAGTTTGGATATGGAGTTCATTTATGAACTAGGTCCCATCAGACATCCAAACATATTCTAAGACAGGTATTGCTCATTTCGGGAGATGGCTTTCTCCGTGAACTTGAGATAAAGAATGACGTATCAGGGCGGATCCACTCACTGAGGCTATTCCTCGAACACAATAGTTTCGCAAACGGGCTTTGTGAGACTGATTAGTAGAGGGGTTGGGTGTTCGGTATCACACGGGCTGTGAGTATGCGACATCGCAATAATTAGCCTTGAGTGAAAGTGGGAGATTGTTGGATATAGTGCCCTCAGAGTCAATTATTGGATCATAGGCATGTGATTGCAATGATTGAGGGAGGACCTATGCCGGTGGAACAGTCTTACTCAAGATGATACTATGCTATCTGGTTTATCTTTATCATCGTGTACTGCTTTAGGTGACCTTACAGGTCACTATTGCGCGTTGATAGAGCCCTTAGGATTCTTGCTTGAAGGCCAGCAGTATGATGGCGATCATATACGTGGGAGCTGGGGTCTATAAGCACATCCTTAAAAGGTCCCTAGTCGTGGGAGTTTCGAGACAGGGCATCGATACTCCAGAGTAGACTAGTGTATACAGTCGAGACCCCGACGAGGAGTGGTGGCCGGTCTCACAAGCCACTGGTGTCAGTTGGATCACCTAAGATGTATACAGGTGCTCATTGGGTTATGAGTACACCGGACAGGACTCGCCGGGAACATGCTAGTTGGTATTATACCTAGCGTCAGCTAGCAGTTCCCTGGTGACATGTGTACAGGTTAGTTCATCGACCTGAGATCATCATTTGTCTCGTGTGAGTTCCCACTGTACTTTGATTACTACCCTACCACGGCTCAAAGGAGTCGTGCAAACAGGTTTTAGTTGGGTACAGTCCCGAGCCACATGGAGGCAGTGAGCGGATCTGCAGGGGTTCGTCTCTCCCGGTATTGGGGGTGAGGTCGCGCTGTGTCTAGGAGAGCCAGTACACGAAGTCCTTGGCCAAGGCAGGAGATTTACTGGTAGGTATTCCAGTAGTATCTCAGGGTGTTCTGGACTACACTCCGACACGACTTGTACCACTTTTGGGGGTCTGACTTTTACCAACCCCCTAGGCCCGCCATGCGATGCTCATAGACGAACGGACCGGACTGTACGGATATTGTCACTGACAGGCTCAGTAGGGTGTTAGGATGAGTTCTCTCATCGACCTTCCTTGTGGTCAATACCTGGTAGCCCGTTACGTATGGCTAATACCTCTGACGTGCTAGTGGTTAAATCCACAGCCAAAGTATTGACGAGTCTTTAGAGTCCCCCACAGACAGTTTCTCAAGTTTCGGGCTAAACGCTGTAGAGGCCGTATGGATATATGGCAGGGTTCGATCATATACGTGCGGTATTGCAAGGATCATGATCGGACGAATAATACTAGCGGGCTTTGGTTTAAGCCGGATCCTAGTATTGTACAGTGTAGATTTTGTCTCATTGCATTTGTATTCGGTCGGAATACAAATGCGGGTATGTATATACAGTCGCGGGGTTTTCCTGTAATTTATTACGGGATCGCTTTTTTGAAGTTGCCAGTTTGCATTCCGTTTCGGCCATTTTCCTTTGTTTCTTTCCTTGGCTGAAAATTGGTGGGAAGGGGGTTATTTGCAAATGTGCAAATTAGCATAGTGGAGGGTGGTTTTTGTAATTAGTTGTTTCATGATGGTTCTACCATCCTTTGACTTATTTTGGTTAATCATTACTTGACTTTTGAGATGAGATGGTTGATGAAGTGGAGACTTGGTTGTGATCATATTTTCTCATCATCACTCATCATTCCTTTTTGCATTATTGATCCACTCCCTCTCTCCCCTTTCATATGTCATGGCCGGCCATTTCATTTGGGGGCTCTCATATTTTTGATGGTGGGAAATATGGTTCTCATTATTGGCTTGCAAAAATTCTTTACCCTCTCCAAAGTTCATTTCATCTCCTTCTCCACTACAAATGGGAACTTCTTATAACCCCATGAGACATAGAGTTCTACACTATTCTACAGCAATCTTGGACACGTCGGGTTGCCAACTTCGTGTCCGAGTTGCCTCGGTCCAGAGGTGGGAGCTCGTAAAAAGAATCGGCAGTGTGGTGCCCTTTCCGACGAGGAGATGAAGACCGGAGATTCCGCAAGGTGATCGGGATGGAGGCCGAAGACCGAAGGACACGGATCGCTCGGTATAGCATTCTACCCATTCTCTAGTTAGCTAGCATTAGGTTAATAGCCCGATCCGGGTTAACAGTCCGCGGTAGCGCCGGTTTCTAGTTTTAGAAAAGTTTTTGTTTCCGCATTTTGGCCTCGTACAGACGGCTGGGGCGCTGCCGTGCACTTACAGAATGTCGGTTTGTGATTAAATAATGGGTGCAGGGAATCTGGTGTGACGTGGAGATTTTCCTAGAAAAACAAACAACACCATTGACCTATATTGGACACTAGGAGTCCACCCAGTGGATACAAACCATTTCTGAGAGGCCCAAACCGAGCAGGCCGGATATTTAGGGAATGTGGCCGGCCACCCTGTGGAAATTGGTGCCCAGGTTTCTTCTGTAGATCATATGTCCCATATACAACACCCCAGTACTATTTGTTTTGCCTAATTTTAACTGAACTAAAATCTGGGACCTTTTTATTAGGTTGCTGCTTTGAAATCCTCATTGTTTATGAATTTAAGTTTTGATAATTGTGTTTTGTATCGGTCACTTGACGTTTGTACGTCTATATCGAGTGTTGTTTGGTTGATTTGCGGGAGTAGACTATAGGTTTTGACCTATGTGAGATTCGTGTCTCGTTTTGGTCATGAGTCGGATTTTAAATGCGATACGACGTGTTATGATATGTAGGTACCCTCACGAGGACTTCGAGACGACAACCAAGCGCGTGGCGACATCGGCATCGGCAAACGAAGATCAAGGTGAGTAGATATATATCTACGGGTGAAGTCGGCTGGATGGCGTATAGCACACCCACAGTTTCGTAGCATAGAACGCGAATACGTTATGATATATTTACTTATATGTTTTATGATGTGCATACTTAGCAGAGATGATTACGCGACTTTTGGGTTAGTTTAGCATAGTTGTAGGAAAACGCTTACAGTGTAGTTTCTTAGTCGCGAAACCCTAGAGTTAAGTTTGCATACACGCACACACACATCCTTGCATACATTTTATTACATGTGCGTTTATGGGGATATGTATATATATACACACATAGGTATGGGACTATGTATATATATATATATATATATATACATGGATGATGAGGATAGTATACGATATTTAGAGATGAGTCGATGAGATTGGGCATGGTGCCACGAGATCGGTGATATAATTTGGTTCGTATTATGAGATACGACATGATATTACAGCGGGTCCATAGGCGATGAGTTTTCATACATACGCATATATATATGTAGATGGTATGAGTATGTACTAGACTTTAGATCTGTACCCCCGTTCATGTTATGATGATAAGGATACCAGATAAATGATGTGATAAGTGTGATATTCGACCCGTACCCAGATTGGGATGCCGTATGAGGGATTTACCGTACGAGTTATATATTGATGATAGATCCACACTCTTGACTCGAGAATGTCATATTATATATTGTACCGTATATGATACTATTGAGGCGGGATCACCGACTATTATATTTATATATATCGACTCAGATTTAGGTTGTTTCCTTACCTTTTTGATTGGTCTGTTAGTTTAGTCCTTTAGTTTATTTGTCGATGTTAGACTAGAATCGAGTTATACCTATTTCAAAACTAACAAATCATGAGTATTTTTAAAGACATGACAAGGGATTCTACGGATATTTCAAAGGACGTACCTTTTCTTAAAAACACAGTAGCCCTTATTTTCTAAACACCACGATTCGTGTTATTTCAAATGGCAAAATTGTATGACTCATATATATTAATGTATATTCTTCACTGTTGCATTTATTATTCATTTTCCGCATATTCTTTCTATTCTCATCGCAATGCATGCTTAAATGTGTTTTATTGTTATATTGAAAACCATGCTGTCAGGACACCAGCACCATTACCGATGATGCGTATGCTCCACGTACACCTGCTTGCCGGCTCACACACATCATCATCGATAATTGCCATGTCACTACACAGTAGGATTGCTGCATCATGATATGACTCCTGGCACAATTTACTTTCTATAGTTACATATGCACCTTTATACGATGCTGCATTTGACTTTGGAGAAATTGGGAACCACAGGAGATATTTTAAAACTGGATTCATTTGAAACAGCGGTTTACCCTTGATATGTGCATATTACTGTCCCATGTTGCATGGTATACGGATATGCTTACATTTCTGTTATATGTCGCATACATCATGATTTATGATTATACGCATTGAGATATGGCGTTTTCATGAGATTTCTGGATTTGAGAACCGTGGTTATTTCAAAAGAAAGTACGTATTCTTTTAAAAACCTGGTTTCTCTTGATATGATATTTCAGTGCGTCCACCATGCGTTTTCTCGGATCTTAGACATGTGATATGTGAAACCCGATTCGAGAAGCAGTAGGCACTGTCTGTGGGTACATGGTGGACACGGTGAGGTACCCCAGGGCAAGAAGACTCGTATTGTTAGACGGTGAGCATGGAAGGGGAGCACTACTTACCGATGATAGTATTTGGACTCGGCGGTTATCCGGAGGTTACTGACCGGAGTAATGAGATGGATATGAGGGCCGACCAGATTATGCCGCGCCTGAGGGCCGATCTGAGGATGCAGCGCCTGAGCTATATGAGGATTTACGTGTCGATGCTGGACACGGGTTTCATGATATTTCGAGTGTCGATGATGGATACTCAGGTTCCATGATTTTGATGTGTCGAGAGGGACACACGTTGATTTATATCCTCATACTTTCATGTATATGCTTTTATGATATTTACGTGCATGATGTTGTTGTGTCATTGGTTGACCTGTGGACGAGATCCACATACATACAAGCATTGATTACATGGTTGGATGATATCCACATACTTATAGACTTGATGATATGTTGCTACCTGAGGCACTGACACGAGCACTTGGTATTACACTTATGTATAGATGTTTACCCTTGCCACCTTATCATGCTTCAGACTTTATCATATTGAGGATATATATTACTGATCGTATTGATCTAGGATTGAGTCATACATACGATTTCTGCTTTGTGATGTTTTCTACTCACGAGTTGGCAACTCACCCCCGTTGTGCCACAGTTTCTTGTAGGTTTTGCCATACAGGTTTCGTTGTGGCTTTGCTGGCACACTGCTCCTTTCAGGGTGATTGCTTTGGTAGGTGGGATCACTTACATCATGACCACCATTGTACATTCATTTATTTCAGTTGTATCTAGCAAACTCCATCAACCAGACTTGTATATTTTATAACCTTAGAAGACCAGTTGTATATTCTTTCGACCTTAGAGTCGCGCGTTGTATTATTATGGTTTTCTTGATGATTTTGAGTTTTCTTTTGGGTTTTGATCCTCGCCCTTCGGCGTTGTATATTATATTGCTTGCATGGTTGTGACCGCCAATTGGCGAAGAGCTAGCTCCCGCTTGGGGATTCCTTTATATACATTATGCATGTTGTATCCTTTTGGGGCCAGTATTTACAAAGGAAAATCTGCCGAAATTTTCAAGAAAAGACTTGATGTTTTAAAATGCATACTTCGGCTTATGTTATTAAAACCACTTTCTTTAAAATAAGTTTCTTCACTTATTCTTTAAAATGGTTTAGATTTCTGGGATTTTTGGCTTACTTGAATTAGATGGGGTCTTATATATAGACTTCCTATGATTCAAGTGCCAGTCACGTGCAATTTCGAGTCATGACAAAGTTGGTATCAGAGCGCTAGGTTAACCTTGGTTTGAGTCTATGTTTAACTATGCGGAGTCTAGGGCGTATATTTATTCGGAACATAGGCTTGACCTTACGGAACTTAGACTTGGTCGAGGGGGTAATAGACCCGAACTTTCGTCGCATAGGTTGACCTTGGTTGTTGGAGTAGGTGACTTAAGGAGAGTGGCATACCGTGTGTATGTTCCGCGGCATACTTACGATACGCTACTCCTCTTAAGAAGCCTTAGGATGTACCTTTCCTTGCACAGTATTATATTCATCCCTATGATTTATCGTCATTGATATCGGTTTATGGTTTTGCTGCCACGATTACACGAGCAGAGAGAGCTACGGCTAGAGTTGCGGTCAGCACGAGCTCGTCACGGACTAGGACTGACCAGGGCGTGATTCCAGGGAGACACGATTGCATAGATGTATCGTCCTATTGAATTTTCGCACCATGAACGTTTGATGGATCACTTTTATGAGATTTCTCGGACGTGCAGATCAGCAACAGAGGATTGGGCCACTGCTAGAGGCCAGCCAGAATGTGATGACCGTCAATGCACCGATTATTCTTGATGATTTAGGCACTGTTCAGCGTGTGGACGAATGAGCCAGTTGTTGCTGCGAATGACGAGATATCGCCCCAGATGTTTGGAGCTATTTCCGCATGAGTTGTACTTAGAGATATGATAGAAGATCACTAGTCACCTAAGGAGGAATGACTAGGACATGCGATTCATTGCCTACCTTGATGTGATGTCATTAGATTGATTGATTCCAGCTAGAGAAGACTTCACGCAGGTATGTTGAGAGTCGATAGAGACGATCGAATGTCAGGAACCCATTTTCCAAGTTTAAAGTATTCGGAAAAACATGCAAGTAATTCTATGGACCCTCTAGAAGAATAAAATCCTAACTCGATATAATGACCATGAGAACGCTTTGAAACCTTAGGGTTTGCGGCAGTTCCGCGGTGCCATTGATGAGTCTTGGGTTTGCCCTTCTACGGTTGGTCCACAGGTACTGTGGCATGTACTGGATATTATTAAACTGTACTCAAGGGTTGAGCTCTTGAGGGATTATGGAACATGACGAATCGATCGAAAAGTTCGAAAAATTCGGCTATCATGTGATGGGATACATTGCTTGGGAGACTCCAGATACGAGTATAGCCGTTGGAGTGCAGTCCATGCAGCCACGAAGAGACGGGTCCGAAATAGTCGACATTAGAGAAAAGTGGAGTATGAGGTTCGTACGAGATTTTGATGAGATGACGTTCCACTCCACTGACATCAGAGATGTGATACGCATGTAGAGGCGTTGTACATAGATATATCTTTCAGAAGAAGTCGTGATGAGTATGCAGCCATTCCGGAACGAGAAATAGATTTAGTAAAAGATGATAACTTCCAGGCAGTCCAGCAGAAACGAGATTTGGGAGAGACTTCGACAGAATCTTTCTGGAATACTATATGAGAAGACTTGGACCCAGGAGAGGTCATATTACGCACACCCAGTAGGCCAGAGTTCAGCACCGTCGACGAGACATGTTATGAGTGACCATGACAGTTGGCCAGAGATCTTTAGAGGATGTGTTAGAGCGGGACTATTTCCTCTATATTTGATTTTGGTAATTTGGGTGATTTATTTGCATGACTGAGATTTTATGCACCACAGTTGCTCTCGACTTCAATTTGATGTCATTCGAGATGTTGATTTTGATTTCATGCCTATGGTATGCATATGATTTGACTTATGCTTTCGGCATAGTTTTCATGCACTTTTAGTATTTTGATTCGATTTTGTACACGCTGATGCACATGGTTGTGAGATTATATACCACGGTATACCAGATTTAGATTTGGATTGAAATGTGTTATATACCGTCGATTTCGATTGTGAGGAGAAGATGATAGTTGTTCATTTGGAAAAAGTATATGAAATTTGCTTCATGGAAATTTCATAAGTTGATTTCTCATTTCACCCGATCCAAAAAGGAAACTTCATTAACCGTTCGTCTATAGCTTTAGATGTAACGAGACAAAGTGTTCTACTCATTCTCTACATCAATCTTGGTCATCTCTTTTGGCATACTTGATCATCGAGTTGCCTCGGTTCAGAGGCGGGAGCCCGTTTAAAGATCCGTCGACGTGGTGCCACGTGGACGAGAAGACTGGAGATTCAGGAGATCGGAGCAGCCGCAACAAAGCGTGGGATGATGGTTAAAAACCGAAGGACTCAGATCGTTCGGTATAACAATTCTACCCTCTTTACAGTATGTTAGTTTAGCGTTAATGGCAGATCCGGGATATAGTATGCGATAGCACCAGTTTATAAAAGTTTTTGTTCCGCATTTGGCGTCTGTTAGACGGCCGGGGCTCTACCGTAGACTTATATTTATATCTACAGGGGAAGGCGGGTGGATGGCGTATAGCATCCCCGCAATCATTTAACTACGATAGTTATATTATCTAGTTAGTTGTTAATGTTATGTTAATAAACTTAGCAAGTGATATTGATCTTATTTCGCATTTAGCATACTATTCATGTGCATATAGTTTATACATGGTTTTGGTGACGTGCGTACGTGATGATAGGTCCGTACGATAGGGATATAATTTTGGGTGGATATAGTATGAGAGATCATACCGTACTTGTGATGATGATGTTAGCATGTCGAATACGGCCAGGTTCCTTTGGACTCATGGTGTCATGAATTACCCCAATTTAGGATGTTATATTTGAGTGAGCTATACTCTTTTAAAAACCAATGATTCTTTTCCCTCTTAAATGATAAATAACAAGGATGCGATGCTAATTTCCAAATGAATAACTATTTTTAACTTAAAGCAGCTTCCTTATTTCAAAACCAACGTTTCGTTCCATTTTCAAAGATAATGGTATAGCTCATAGCAAGTAGTTACGTTTAATATTTACGCTATATGCATAGATTTACTTTACATGTTTGCGATACACTTATCGATGATATAAGTTTCCGTTATATGAACACAATGATAGAACACTGCACAACTACCAATGAGTAATATGTTGCATGAGCACAGACACATATGTTACACTATATCTCATTGGTACAGCCATGCCACTGTAGGACCACTATACTATATGATGCGTATATTAATGCCAATACGGGACATATGAATTCCCTATATCCGGAAAATCCAATTTTAATTATATGCTACGGATATGGGTAAAATTACTTCCTGCCTTATACACTTATAGAACACTTGCATAAATACTAATGATTGCCATGCTACACGAGCACAAATGCGTATGCTAAACTACATATCATTAGTATTGCCATAACACAGTAGAACTGTTATGTTTGTTGCATGCATGTCTATACTTAAGTACTGTACCTTTCTTACCTGCTAAGTATTGTGAATACCAGTACCATAGATATTCATATTCGATTCTTATGAGTTTTCAAGATGTTTTACCTTCGATGATATATATCAGTGGTATGGGACGCTGTTATATATGTATATATAATATATCATCAGAATGATCTATGCAAGTATCTGTATTCTTTACTTGATATTTCTGGATACAATGAGTTGACGTCCACTTTGAGCTTGATGTTTTCTGATTGTTTGTATTCCTAACCGAGTGGGGGAGATATATGGTTACGAACATGCTACTTATTCGGGCTGAGTCGGGGAATAAACAGACGGATACATGGTGGACCCGGTCGAGACCGAAGGGTAGGAAAGCCGAATTTGAGGAGGGGAGCCTAGCGAGGACACTCGATACCGGAGATAGATATGAGCACGGCATATATCCAGAGGATACTGGCCGGAGCTAGATATGAGCACGGCGGATATCCAGGGGATACTGACCGGGGCTAGAGATATCGAGGGGCGATCATCTGTTGAGATGGTGTCGAAGGTATCTAGAGTTGCATGTCGGTGATGGACATGAGAGATTTGAGGATTTGCGTGTCAGTGATGGACACGAGAGATTGCTAATTTAGGGCGTCGATGCTGGACATACATATATTGATATGTCGCTATCATACGAGGTATATAGTTAGAGTGATGCATTATTGTAGCCGACCAGGACTGATCCGGGGGACAGTACCTAAATACCTTTTACCGGTTGTTGCATATAAAAAGGATTTCTAAAACGAGCAATAGTCTCATTACTTTGACATGTCTAGAATGACACAATGATCATTTAAACCGTAAACCTCTTATCACTCTTTACTAAAACAGCAAGACGTATATCTTAAATAAGATATCTATTATATTTCATACTATCTGCTTTCATGCCGTGACATATGTATCCCGCGGCTATTTTAAAGAAGATATTTTACATATATATTTTTGGCTACCTTTAGGCTTATACCTAGATACAGGTCATTTGCATATGATATGTTCTACTTTGGGATCACATGATGGATAGTATTGCCTTTATGATACTTATACATATAATACATACATATATATATATATATATATATATATACGAACGAGATATGATAATATTATACTTATGACCTAGGTATCGTTGTGTATTTCGATTGCTACCTTGTGATGTATTTTTATTCACTAAGTTGATAACTCACCCCCGTTGTGCCCCAGTTTCTTGCAGGTTTTACCACTCGGATCATCGGTGGATTGCGGGACACCTTTCTTTTCGGTGATGGTACGTGGGCTGCTGTTGTATCGTACCCACACTTGCATTTATATATTCTTGTATCTAGTAAAACTCCATCGACCTAAAATGTGTATATTATGGAATTAGAAGCAAGACATAGAGTTTGTGTGTTTATGGGCGTTGCACTCATTAGAGTCGACCTTTTTATATTGTTGATCTTGTTTCATTTTCCTTTTCTTTGCCATTGGGCGTCGTATATTATCTGCTTGGTTGCTCCGCCGTTTTGGAGTGGAAGTTAGCTCCCGTTGGGATGTTGTTTATATTATTATGTTGTATCGGGTTTTATTCAAAATTTATAAAGGAGGTGATGTCGAATTTTAACACTTCATAGGTGCTTTTAAAACAATCTTATTTAGACTTAAATGTTTATTTTAAAACTGATTCCATCTAATGACTATTTTAAACCTCACCTCCAATATTTTCAAAATGGGTTTAGATTCCGGGTTTTCGTCTTACTTGTGTTAGTTATATGTATGCCCTAGAGGCCATTACTGTACATGCGATGTATATTGTAGTGGATGCTTGGACATATATAGGGAGTACTTTCTTGCTCGACATGATAGTATGCTATCTGGTTGCACTTTATCTTAACATGTTAACAAATACTGTTTTGTGATCACATGTTGATAAAGCCCTTAGGATGATTACTTGACTACCAGGATTATGATGCAGATCATATTAGTGGGGACATGGTAGTCGATAAGTACATCCTTCAAATGTTCCTAGTCGTGGGAGTATCGAGACAGGGCATCGATACTCCAGAGTAGACTAGCGTATGCGCTTCTCGACCCATATGATGGGCGATGGATGATCCTATATCCATTGGTGTCTTAAATCAAGAAGGTATAAGGGTGCTCAGTGGAGACTGGGTACACTGGACGGACTCGCCGAGAACACCTAGATGGTATTATACCTATCGTCGGATAGCAGTTCTCTGGTGACACTGGTACAGGTTTGTATGTAGACCCAAGATTGTCATAGAGTCTTGTGTGATTTCCACCATACCACAGTCAAAAGATTGTGCAAAAAGGTGGTTTTTGGGTACAGTCCCGAGTCACATAGAGGCAATGAGCGATAGGAGGGGTTTCGTCTCTCCCGGTATTGGGAGTTGATGTTGCGCTATGCTCGACTGGCCATAACAGGAAATCCCTGGCCAGGGTTGCTGAGATTTATTGGTATGTGTTACCGATAGCTTCTCGAACAGTTATGGACCTTGCATCGGCATGACTTATCAGGCTATTAGGGTCTGACGTTATACGACCCCCAGGATTTGATATGCGACATATCAGACGAAGAGACCGGACTGTACAGTAGTGTTACTGATTGGATTCGCAGGAGTATGAACATGCTTGCTTGTTGATCTTCTGATCACTCAATACCCGGGTGGCCGTTACGTTTAGCAGACCGCTTGCGTCTTGTGGGTGTTTGATATGATCATCACCTACTGCCGGCGTATTGACGAGTCTTTAGAGTCCTACACAAAGGTTTCCTGGTTCATGCGAAACAGAGTAGAAGCACATATGTGATATGTGCGGGACAGAGATTAATGCGAGTATGTGATACCACATTCCATTCTCGCGATATGTTATATCGGTCGGTTATATATGATATAGCCGGGTTATCGGATCAAGTGTTGATTCGATAAGTTGATTCAAATGATATTAGTCGGTTATATACACTATAGCCGGGTTATTAAATCAAGTGTTGATTTAATAATTTAATGTATAATTATATATTTGATATATTATATTACATAAACTAATATTTGCTCACTTAAGTTTTACTTTTTCTCACTTGATGATACATTAATATATGTGTGATATATGAATAATTGTATTATTTTCTTTTTGTACACAAAATATATATGTGATATATATTGTTGTGTCATGATAGGTTACACTTGCAACATATATGTAAGAGACTTATACCATGATAGGGTTTATGTTTGGGTTTTATTTATCATTATGTAATTCACAAAAGATTTGGAATGAGTCATGGTTGAAGCTTGGAGAAGCTTGTAGAAAACATTGACCAAGTCCACTCTTTTGTCATTGCTTAAGATATTTCTTAACCCAACCCTTAACTCATAGTTATTCTTTATTCTCTATATGAGTTAGGCATGGCACTAACACTCCCATGGATGCAATTATAACCTCACTCTCTCATTCATTTTCATCATCACTTCTTCCTCCTCAAGAGAGAAAAAGCTTGCTAGCTTTTTCAAAGTGATGAAACCTTGTGAGAAAAATAAATCTAAAGTGAGCCCACTTCCTACTTCATCATCCTCTACTGATTACTATTTAGTCTAGGGTGTTTGCTTCACTAATCTCATAATTAGTGAAGAGGTAGCATGAGCTTGTGTCTTCTCGACGTAGATCATCTTCGGCCTCGAAGATTTCGATGCAAGCTTGTTCCGTACATCTCGTGGAGCCTCTCTAGAGTCCGGGAGTTTGTGATCGCAGCGAAGGGACTACTATACGGAGATATTGAAGTGAAGGACCGGTCTACAAAGGTTTTATTCCTTGTTCACTTAGATGTAAAGAGTTTACATATCATGTTTAATCCAAATTCTCTAGTTCGATTACTTTGTTGGTTTGTTTAGCACCCCAAAATTTTTAAAGTAGCATGATTGATGCTTGCCAAAACCTTCACGAGGTGTTAAACTATCCCTACAATGGTATCAGAGCCAAGCTAGAGCATTAGGCGTTGTCTAGATGATGTTTAAATTCCGATAGAACTCCGAAAGCCCGAAATGACCCCCTTTCTGGAAATTTTTCCAAAAGCTGGATTTTTCCATGTTAAAAATACTCAGAAAATCTTGCAGGGAATTATATGGACACACCTGAAGAACGAAACCCTAACTCGTCCAAGTGACCGCGGATTCACGGCCAAAACAAGCTTTTGGCGGCAGATCCGCAGCGCGACTTGAGAGGCTTGGGTCGGGCCCTTCAGCTGTTGGTCCGTAGGTGCTGTGGCATGTCTCTGGTTAACTTTAACCGTGTTCAAGTGTTGAGCTCTCTCGGAATTTTTGGGAATTCGTTATATCGATCGAATTATCTAACTTCGCCCAGCTATCTGTGATTTTGATATAATATTTGGAATCCACAGAATTGGTTATGTGATAACTAATTTGAATTTTATAAATCTAGCAGTTCAGTCTTATTTGATCGGTTGCCACGGAATTTTGATATTGATCAAAAGTACGTCGCAATTACATAGTGTACGCGGATACTCGCCGGGTAACCTTATTAGATAGCCACGCCCCATAGCCCCGACCAACTTACTGTAAGAGAACCCCGTCGCCAAAAGCATCCGTTCAGGTGCTCGCGGCTGCGGTGTTCCACCTTAGTGCACTTCGTCGACGTCACCGGGGGGTGCGGCCGTCTATTAAAGTTTCTGATGAGCATTCGATCATACTATCGGGAATCTTGTTGAATTACCCGACAGGCTATTGGAAAGTGTTATCAATATCGAGACTAAAATACGGGGTTTATAATTGTTAGGCATACGATGTCTAAGGAATTCATTTGGTTAGGCATGAAATCCAAAGTATGTGATACATTGGGTTTATTATGTCTAAGGTGGTTGCGGATTCCAACTGTTGTAGTTTTTCACTTTCTTTTCTGCGACCGTAAGTGTAATATGTGGTGTATCGCTGGTTTCGGTGCTATGTGTCAACGACAATTAGGATACGCATATTTACTTACGTTGATGACATGTGATGTTATGTGTTGCTGTGATATGTTATATTGGATCGTCGTGTTTTGAATAGCTGGGTTTTTTTATGTGAGATGAGAGTTTTTCATTTTCATTCATGTAAATGCTTGTATGTAATATTCTTTTATTGGGGTACTTCCGAGTTGAGGATGATGTCACCATTTTATATTATTTACTTTTCCGCATTAGGATAGACCCAAGGCGGGGAGCATAAGTAACCGGGTTCTAGGGTCCAGTGGGAGACCATCTCGAGGAGTCGAGATCGGGTCTCCTAACTCTAGAATTGGTAGGGTTGATTGCCGCTCTCGTAGGGGTCTAGGGATGTGGGGTTGGCTATTCATCACGATGGTGGAATCTGTGTTTTTACTGGCTTAAATAAAACATGGAATTCCTAGTATATCCAATAGTTCATATGTGATTCTTTTGCTGCAGATATTTTTTGATGTGATCATTTAATATGTTCTGAGACGAATGCCTATATATTATATATATGAGATATAATTAATATTGTTGCTTTCGTTTCATATGTGATGCTTAGGAAGCATAAAATTGATGGGACTTCATTAATGAGATTAATGAAATAAAAGAAACCTAATGATGTTGTAGACACTTGTTTTAAAAACTGGTAGCTCTAGTTCTTGTTTTGTATAGTGGTATTCCTTGTAGAATATCCAGCACCTTATTTGATAAGGAAAGAGTCGAGATCCCTTCACCGGGAGTGACCTCTTTAGCGAAACTAGCAGATGCTACAACCCACTCAGTTTGTTTTTTGATTGCTTCTATAGTTTTTTGCTTTGCATAGTGGTATTTGTGAAATATCCTGCACCTTATTCGATAAGGAAAGAGCTAAGATCCCTTCACCGGGAGTGACCTCTTTAGCAAAACTAGTAAAAGCCTAAAAAACACTCCTTTTTCAAAATCACTCGATTCTACAATAATATCAAGTTCATTACGCAAGTGGTTTTCTTAAAAACCTGTCGTAGCCCTCCGTTATTTCAGATAAGTACTACTTAGTATTCGTGCTACGTTTGTTGACTATGTTAAGGCGTAGTGTGCAGTAGCTGATTAGTGCTTATCTGCATAAGCATATGATGCGATTGGATTAGGGTAGTCGTACGACTTTGTTGACCTTGTTAAGGGTCGTACGGGTGGGTTTAATTCAATTGGGAAATGACGGGTTGAACTTGGCTAGCGGTTATGATTTGTTGACCTTGTTAAGGTCATAAGTTTCTAGGGGAAAAATATTATCAGGAATTTCAAGTGTTGAAATTTGCAATGAGATTGCATACCTTCTATGAGATAGTTGGATCCCGATACCCACTGCGAGTAAGAGTTACTCCTGGGAGAGTTTTACACATTACAATTAGCCGATCAAGTGGGTGTCTAGAAAGGTGTTAACGGGGTTACGCCCCTGGGAAAACGAGGTTTATTTTAATTAGGTCTGTGCGAAAGTAGGGGGACCTCCCTCAAAGTACTGACACTGGCCTGGTCGAAAGATTGGAGAACTTGTAGGGTGTAATTAATCCCGGTTAGTCTTACCTTTTAGGGTTTGAAGGTAGATTTGACTAAAATAGTGGGAGCCATCCTAATTAGATAAATTAATAACCAATCTAATCTTGAAAGAGCGAACGCAGAGTATTTTCTTTTCTCTCTCTCCTGGTAGCAACCATGTCACGTCTTAATCAAGATAATAATATGGATGCATTGACCGAACCTGCTTATTATACTGAGCTAAGAAACGTTGGTTCCATTCTTTCTTATAATTGTTACAAGTCCGAGCAGGAAATAGGAGAATATCCGTATTCCCATTCCACCCATTCGAAGAAAGTGCATGTTGATGCATCTTCTTCGGGCGTGTTCATTACCGAGAACTGTTTCTCAGTATCCTCTACGTCCTAGGTATGAGATACCAGATCAGGATCTCGCATATGTAATATGTTACATGGGCTACAGAAAGGTAGAGAACTGAGAATAGGTGATATATCTCTAAGTGTCAGAGAATGGTGCAATTGTTGCAGCCAAGTATGTTGGCAGATATCACCTTGTATTAGATACATTGATTCTGAACAAATGTTATTACATACCGAACCTGATATACAACTTTACATCTTGTTCTTTACTGAGTTAAAGAAGGATATAATTCTGTATTGGAGGATAATTTTGTGAACATTTTCCTGAATCAAGAGTTTATTCGATCAGGCACGTTATATAATAGCATATACGTTCTAAATCAAACCACAGTTCAAAGTATATAGAACACACACAAGAGGAGTAGTTCAGAAATGAACGAATCCCTCTTGAGGAATTGTAGACTAGGTCATATCAATGCGACACGACCAGCTATGTTATATAAGGATGAATATGAGAATCTATTCGAATTTTCATCTTATGCTACTTGCTAGTCTTGTCTCAAAGATAAAATGACCAATACTCCGTTTACTGGAAACAGAGAAAGAGTTACTGAACTCTTGGGACGGATACATGTTGATGTATACGGTCCAATGTCTACAAATGCCAAGGTTGGTTCTTTTGTGAACCAAACGGGTAAAAGTTTTAAAGTCCTACGATGTGATCGAGAAGGCGAATACTTGTGTATGGAGTTCCTGGAGTTTCTAAAATGAGAATGTGGTTCTCTCTCAGCTTACTCCTTCGTATAGACCACAACGGTGTATCGGGTCGGAGGTATCGCACCCTATGAGATATGGCGCGCTCTATGATGAGTATTGCTGGGTTACCTGTTTCCTTTTTGGTGTTATGCACTTAAGAAGCTGCATACCTATTGAATGGGGTTCCATCCAAATCAGAGCCTACCACTCCATATAAAATATAGAATATGAAGAGACCATGTCTTAAACGAGTTAAGATATGGGGTTGTCCGGCCTATATTGAAAGGCAAAATCCGGACAAGATCTAGGCAAGGTCAGTTGTGTAAGTTTGTCAGGATATCCCAAACATTAGTGAGGGAATATCTTCTACCACTATGAGGAGCAAAAGGTGTTTTGTTTCTCAGCATGCCACCTTTTTAGAAAAGGAATTTCTTGTGAAGAAATTAGTGGTCATGAGGTAGAAGTTGAAAGAGTTCTAACTAGACAAACTAACAGCTGATGATTTGATGAAACCAAAGGATTCAATAGTCTCCAACGAACCTCAGCCTCTCCGTGAATCTGGTAGGGTTCCTCATTCACTTGAGAGATACTACGGTTTTCTCGGTGACAGTGGGAGCGAGGATTGCATCATGAGATGATGGCCCAACTGGGTTCAGGCAGTTGGAACGTCTGTTTTGATGTGATAGTCAAAGAGTTTGACTTCATCAAAATGGTAGATGAACCTTGTATATACAAGAAGGTTGTAGAGAGTAAGGTTGTCTTACACGTATTGTACGTAGATAACATACTCTTGATAGGAAATGGTTTCCTATGCTACACTCGGTCAAGCTCTTCTTATCACAAAGATTCTCAATAGAAGATCTGGATGATGCCTGCTACATCTTATACATTATGATCTATGGTGATAGATCTAAGTGGATGTTGGGAGTGTCCCAAATCCAGGTACATTAACACCATACTAAAGGGGTTTAGTATGGAAGATTCTAAGAGTGGTGGTTCGTCCACTTACTCATGGATCACTCTCTCCAATACTGATTTGGAGAGAACTCGCATGCAAGGGATGCCCTATGCTTCGGCAGTAGGCTCTATCAGAGTGTGCGATGTTATGTACCAAACCAGATATAGATGACTCACTAGGTGTAGTGATCAGGAATCAATTGGATCTTGGGAGAATCACTGGACAGCTGTGGAGGACATTCTTAAGTACTTGAGAAGCACTAAAAGAAAGTTCTTGGTTCCAGCTTCCAGAGTAATAAGTTCGACTGAGAGTCAGTCACAGGCCTTGTCTTTACCTTCAATGGAGGGACGGTATGTTGGAAGAGTTCCAAGTGGATACCGTGACATACTAGACGATAAAGGCTGAATACATTGCTACCAATGATACTACCAAAGTGGCTGTCTGGACATTTCTTGTTCATAAGATGAACAAGGTTCCTACCATTGAGCGTCCAATAACTGTTATTGTGACAACAATGGAGTTGTTGCTTTGGCCTAGGAACACCGGTCCCATCAGCATTCCAGACATATTCTGAGGCTATTATCACCTGTTCAGGGAGATGGTTGATCTCCATGGGATCGAGGTTAGAAGAGTTGACACGAAGGACAAACACAGCAGATCCACTCACAAAGGCCTTACCCCTAGAGAGACTTCTTTACGATAATTGAGTATGGGATACTACAACCTCTGCTATATTGTTGGGTATTGGATACTACAACAGATGGCCTTAGTGCAATTAGGAGATTGTTAGTTATATGTATTCCCTAGAGGCCATTACTGTACATGCAATGTATATTGTAGTGGATGCTTGGACATATATAGGGAGTTCTTTCTTGCTCGATATGACAGTATGCTATCTGGTTGCACTTGATCTTAACATGTTAACAAATACTGTTTTGTGATCACATGTTGATAAAGCCCTTAGGATGATTACTTGACTACCAGGATTATGATGCAGATCATACTAGTGGGGACAGGGTAGTCGATAAGTACATCCTTCAAATGTTCCTAGTCGTGGGAGTATCGATACAAGGCATCGATACTCCAGAGTAGACTAGCGTATGCGCTTCTCGACCCATATGATGGGCGATGGATGATCCCATATTCATTGGTGTTTGACATCAGAGAAGGTATACGGGTGCTCAGTAGAGACTGGGTACACTGGATGGACTCGCCGAGAACTCCTAAATGGTATTATACCTATCGTCGGATAGCAGTTCTCTGGTGACACTGGTACAGATTGGTCTGTAGACCCGAGATCGTCATAGAGTCTTGTGTGATTCCCACTGCGCTTTGATTTCCACCATACCACCGTCAAGAGATCGTGCAAAAAGGTGGTTTTTGGGTTTAGTCCTGAGTCACATGGAGGCAATGAGCGATAGGAGGGGTTTCGTCTCTCCCGGTATTGGGAGTTGATGTTGCGCTATGCTCGACTGGACATAACAGGAAATCCCTGGCCAGGGTTGCTGAGATTTATTGGTAAGTGTTACCAGTAGTTTCTCGAACAGTTATGGACCTTGCATCGGCATGACTTATCAAGCTATTGGGGTCTGACGTTATACCACCCCCAGCCTTTGATATGAGACATATTGGACGAAGAGACCGGACTGTACGGTAGTGTTACTGATTGGATTCGCAGGATTATGAGCAGGCTTGTTTGTTGATCTTCTGATCGCTCAATACCCGGGTGGCCATTACGTTTAGCAAACTGCTTGCGTCTTGTGGGTGTTTGATATGATCATCACCTACTGCTGGCGTATTGACGAGTCTTTAGAGTCCTACACAGAGGTTTCCTGGTTCATGCGAAACGGTGTAGGAGCACATATATGATATGTGCGGGACCAAGATTATTGCGAGTATGTGATACCGCATTCCATTCTCGCGATATATGATATTGGTCGGTTATATATGATATAGCCGGGTTATCGGATCAAGTGTTGATTCGATAAGTTGATTCAAATGATATTAGTCAGTTATACACACTATAGCCGGGTTATTAAATCAAGTGTTGATTTAATAATTTAATGTATAATTATATATTTGATATATTACATTACATTAACTAATATTAGTTCACTTAAGTATTACTTTTTCTCACTTGATGATACACTAATATATTTGTGATATATGATTAATTGTATTATTTTCTTTTTGTAAACAAAATATATATGTGATATATATTGTTGTGTCATGATAGCTTACACTTGCAACATGTATGTAAGAGACTTATACCATGCTAGGGTTTATGTTTGGGTTTTATTTATCATTAAGTAATTCACAAAAGATTTGGAATGAGTCATGGTTGAAGCTTGGAGAAGCTTGTAGAAAACATTGACCAAGTCCACTCTTTTGTCATTGCTTAAGATATTTCTTATCCCAACCCTTAACTCATAGCTATGGTTTAATCTATACATGAGTTAGGCATGACACTAACTCACCCATGGTTGCAATTCTAACCTCACTCTCTCATTCATTTTCTTCACCACTTCTTCTTCTTCCTCAAAAGAGAAAAAGCTTGCTAGCTTTTTCTAAGTGATGAAACCTTGTGAGAAAAATAAATCTAAAGTGAGCCCACTTCCTACTTCATCATCCTCTACTACTTTCCATTTAGTCTAGGGTGTTTGCTTCACTAATCTCATAATTAGTGAAGAGGTAGCATGAGCTAGTGTCTCATCGACGTAGATCATCTTCGGCCTCGAAGACTTCGATGCAAGCTTGTTCGGTACATCTTGTGGAGCCTCTCTAGAGTCCGGGAGTTCGTGATCGCAGCGAAAGGACTACTACACGGAGCTATTGAAGTGAAGGACTGGTCTACAAAGGTTGTATTCCTTGTTCACTTAGATGTAAAGAGTTTACATTATCGGGTTAGCTTAGCACCTTGTGAAGGTTTTGGCAAGCATCAATCATGCTGCTTTGAAATTTTTTGGGTGCTAAACAAACTCTAACCAAGATCTTAACTAGAGACTTAGGGTTAAACAAGAAATGTAAACACTTTACATCTAAGTGAACAAGAAATACAACCTTTGTAGACCGGTCCTTCACTTCAATAGCTCCGTGTAGTAGTCCCTTCGCTGCGATCACGAACTTCCGGACTCTAGAGAGGCTCCCATAAAGAAATGAACAAGCTTGCTTCGAAGTCTTCGAGGCCGAAGATGATCTACGTCGTGGAGACACTAGATCATGCTATCTCTTCACTAATTGTGTAGATTAGTGAAGCAAACACCGTAAACTAAATGGCTAATAGTATAGGATGATGAAGTAGGAAGTGGGCTCACTTTAGATATATTTTTCTCACAAGTTTCCATCACTTTTTAAAAAGCTAGCAAGCTTTTCTCACTTGAAGAAGAAGAAGAAGAAGAATGAATTCATGAATGAATGAGTGAGGTTAGAATTGCAACTATGGATGAGCATATCATATATCTAACCCTTGTAGAGAGTTAACCATGGTAAGGGGTTAAAGGTTAGGTCACAAAATATCTTAAGGAAAACAAAGGAGTGGACTTAGTCAATGCTTATCCACAAGCTTCTACAAGATTCTAGCAATGATTTAATCCACTAATTTGTAATTACTTAATGATAAATGAAACCCTGACATAAACCCTAGCATGGTGTAAGTCTCATACATACATGTTGCATGTATAACTGTTGGGAAACCACCCGCGCGCGCAAACGCGTATGTTTTGAAATATGAGATATGGTTTTAGGAAAACGGATTGCGCACGCGAGTTCGTTCTCGTTTTACTATTTATAACCGCAAGTGCACGGCGCGTTGTAGCTAGCAGGCAAGTACGGGTCGATCCGCAGGGAATTGGAGATTAGGTAGCGTCGCTTAAGGTTCGAGAAATAAAAGAATTTGGTTTGGTTGTCACTAAAACTAAAAATACGATATTATAGAAACGAGTTTAGAAGAAAGGTGGTCGTGGCTTTGGCTCGGATGGTTGAATCACGGCGATTCCTTCGACAATTCCTTGATTATGGGTTTTCCGTCCTTGTGTCGATCCCGACGCGAAGAATGAATTGTCAACGCGCTTGCAAAGCACAAATGATCATGTTATCGGATTTCGTCACAAAACACGAAACGAATCCGTTACGTTCTTACTTACCATTCTTATGTCCATGCATGATGTATCAATACTAAGCACAAGGGTTAGCAAGCATACAACATCAACTTGAAAATAAGAAGTAAAAGTTTGTATTATTCTTGCTAAGTAGGTGGGTGAGAGTATATGGTATATGCTTGAATGAGAGTTGTCAAGAAACATAAGCAAGACACCATATCTCAACTACCTAGTGAGTTTAACACAATTGATTCTAAGCTTAACCTTGCAAATGGTGAACAAGAAGAAATAGGATATGAGATAAAGGTTACAAATAACCATCAAAATCATCATATCATATCAAACACTTCCATTTAGCAATCTTAAGCTTACAATCACATTTAAGCACTTTAAACAATAACAAGAGGAAGAGGAAGGAAAAGCCTTTCATCTCACATCCTCACCATCACCACAACCATTGATTATTCAAGCATTATAAAAAGAAAATGAAAAACAAAAGCAAGAACACATAAGAAAACACAAGAACAAAAGCTAAAGCAAAAGAAAGTGCAAGTTCTTTATTAACACAATGGAGGGCCTGAGCTACAAGGTAGATAGCAACTTCAACCTCCTTAATGGAGCACTCAAGTAAGAGCTCAAAGAGGGAAGATGAAGAAGCTATCAAATGTTACAAACTGTTTTCTCACTCCAAAAGCCTCTCCGAACTATATCTGTGATCTGCTATTTATAGGCAACCAAAAATAAAAAGTTGCATATGACACTGGACTTATATGACCACCAGGGACCCACACAAAGAGAACGAGCCCATTTGGCCCCAACTTGGCCGCATATTGCGGCCAAGATGATTAAATCTGCGGCCCAATTTTGGAGAGTGGGGCCCATCTTTGGTCAGTGTTCTTCTGGTCCCCTGAGCATCTCTTTGTAATTGCATTTTCTTTTAATTCACACCAGAGTGTAATCTGGAGTAATGTACATAGAGGAGATCAAGTGGGTGTATGTGTGTTCACACTTCAAATCACAACTTTTCCAAATACATTGAACCATACCCACTTGCTTGCACCACTTGCAAGACACCATGATGGTGTTTGCAACTTGATGTCGCATGATAGCTCATGCCCACTTGATCCATGATGGTTGATATTGTATCATGTTGGACCAAAACTAAATATTTATTTGTACACAACATTATTTTGTTTGCAAAACTTAACGTCATGATCTGTTATCTGTCCCGTTTGCAGTTCCGGCTAAAAACCGTCGTTTCTGTTCGTGTTGTGTACCATCTCCAGTGTTTTTTCCGGTGTACCTGTATTCTGTACTAATGAGCAGATAGAGATAAAATAGCACTGTTTATTGACAAAATGATAGGAATTGAGCGGTACTAAAATGTAATAAATCGTGCCGAACAAATATCCCCAAACCTATCTTTTGCTCGTCTCGAGCAAAACAAAATCCTAACCTCACTTTCGCAGGTAACGCGATTGCACTGAGCCCGTGCAACAAGCTGTTAAACCTCTAGGTGTCCCTAGTATGAGGATTTTTGTCTCCTGAGGGTTTTCAGCGGATTGCACCCACAAAATCCAGTCAAGTTAGCGTTGTGTGGAGACAGTTGATTCTAATCTTAAGGTTAGAGATCAAAGTTAGAAGTTCTATTACCCAAGTCAGAAACATTAAACCCTATTTTTCACTCCTCACAATTTGTTTAACATAATTTTATACGCGTCTTTACGTGATTTATGCGGATAGTGTCCATAAGTTTTTAAGAACTTGATTAGGGTCATCATGTCAAAAATTTGGGCACCAGGATAAACTTCTAAAGGATCACACAAGTTTGGAAGGAGTTAAGATTTTCTCAAGTTTTATTCTCCAGTTAGGTTTCAAGTCAGAATATATATTAATTTTAACAGAGAACCTAAGTCTTATTTTTCACTCCTACCTTTCACCTGGTTTTGTTCATACACACCTTTCATTATCGTGCAAAACGTCTTTAATAAATACAAACCTTCATATCTCCGTGAAAAAACTGATTTTTAAATAGAAAATTCGTCACCGCCAAGATTATTCTCCCACAAAGAACCGTTAAGACTTTTAACTCAGAGAGCACACTTGCTTAGCTTGTTTTATCTGACGATTGGAAACTTAGCGAGTTTTGGGTCAATGACTCCCAAACCAGATGGTTTTAGGGCATTAGGTGTGGAGACACCCCAAGGACTTAATTACCCAAGTTACCAAGGCCACAAAACAAAAGACTCATTTTATAATAATTCAGCACTCAGTGAAGACAGAGATATATCCAGCTTTTTCTTTTAAATATGAAGACGTTACATGTGATAAGGTGTGTACTTACTCCAACAAGGTTTCAGATGGGTTATTTTTTAGACTTATATCTTCTGTTAAAACTTTTATAAAATTCTTCATATCAACTTCATTGTATGAACAAGTCTTGATATTACTTAACTCAGACAAACCTGTTTGATCCTAAAGATTTTATCAATTTTAAAAGTTACAGACATGTCAGACTCTCATCACATTCTCAAAAAACATACGACATGTGTAAGTGATATAAAAGACACATATTAGCTACGGTTAAACATAAAGGAGGGTTATTTTTCGGGTTGTCGGTTTCATAAAAAGGATTTAGTCAATTCTATCTTATCAACCAACCGTCAAATTTTGAGTCTAAGTTCCCTTGCTAGCTAACATGACGAAAAAGTTTTTATATTTTTGTAAATTTTTTCGATTTTTATGGTTTTTTTTAATATGTATGCAATGCAGAATATATACATGATGCAGTGGTCACCCCCAAACCTGAGTTTTACGATGTCCTCATCGTTGCCCTCGTCTCCGGTAGCTAGACTTAGACATCAGGGTGAGAATTTTATTCATAGAAAAAGAAAAACCTACGACTAATTACAACATATACAAGTGAAACGTTGGGTTAGTCCAGAAATTAAAACCAACCATTCAAAAATTTTGTCGATATAGTGCCATGGCTGGCAAAAGAATATGTATATACAAAAGAAAAAGAAAAAGAATATGTATAAGTTAGATGTTAGTGAAGGGCATGGGCATGTAAAATTAGGGAGCAAAAAATGTTGAAGGTGAAAATGAAGTTTTGAAGCGGTCAAAGTATTGTTTTCTGACTGAATTGAATTTTCAATAAGTATGTGTTGAGTTTCGAAGTCAGGTTCGTGTAAGAAATGGAGTTCATCCGCAAAAAGTTCTGAAAAAGAAAGGTTCAAAGGATGATCCCAAAATGATCTTGACCCAAACTCACTAAGAATATCATGTTCATCAGCAAAAATTTCCTCTAAACTCTGTATAAAAGAATAATTTTCAAGACCGTCTTCCTCCCTATTATTTTTCACAATCCTACTCTCATTATTTACACTCTCTCCCAAAAAGATTTCCTCCCCATCACATTCACAAATGGGTAGGTTTATATCATTTAAAAAAGTAGGTTCCCACACTAACGTTTCTTCCGAAATAATATCAAATGGTGATACAAAAATTGTGGGTTCCTGATCATTGATTTCTTTTAATCTATCCCAACCTTGCCCGTTAAATTCACAAGCTCCTTCATCTAAAATTGGAAAGCAAAAATCAGTCGGTTCAAGAATTTCCTCATCAAGTATTATTTCAGTTAAATCAATCTCTAGATCACAAGTGATAAGAGGATCAGTGGATACTTGAAGGCTAATGGTGGACTGACTTAGGGTGTTTGCTTGTGTGTCCTGTGAACACCTAGTCAATTCAGTGGTATCATCATCTAAAAAATCATCCAAATTGATCTGATCATTTATTTCACTCGGGTGATTCCCTAGCTGACAGATGTTGACACTATGGGGTTCCGATTGACTGTGTCCATACCCTAGAATCCACTCAGCTAAATGTTTCATTTGTTCCTCGATTCTAGCCAAAGATTGAGCTTGAGCAACAAATAATTGCTCAGATTGCTGTAAAAACAGGGCTAGCGTCGCAGCTGATTGGTTCTCGACCGCAGTCATTACTTCAATACCGTTTTCAAAAGTGGTCAACCTAGCATCCATATCACCGTCACTCTCTAATGATGGTTCAATTGTTTCGGGTTGGAGGGGTTGTGATGGTAGTGATGCTAAAGCTGTCATTATGTCGACCTCTTTCTCTAAATTTTCAATCATTTGGTCAATAGTTGAAGTGGGAATGGGTTCAGGAGTGTTAGGTGGGTGACCGTTATCAAAAATTTGGGACGGTTGGTCACCCCCTAGAAAAGGACAATTATCATGAATGTGGGAAGAATTTTGGCAATTTGTATAAATCAATTGGGATTGAGTATAAACAAAAGAATAAGAATCGTGAAAAATAGAATTGTATTGTGTATCAGCCATATTAACAAGAATTCACAAATATCACAAAAATAAAGAATATCACACCCCTAGCAGTCTATGTTATGCTAAGTCAACTAGACCTACTCAAGAACCTGATTGCCGAAGTAAAACTGTATCGAGAAATAAGCTCAAGATATACTGATCACAAAGCCAGGTAAGTGCAAGAGATAAGGGGAGGTTTTCCAACGCTTTCGCGAAAGTCCTTAATTAAATAACCCTTTCTCTTGAATCACTTGCCTAGAAACCCCGTGAAGGATATACCGTTAAGCAAAGTTCTAAACACAGTTAACTTCTCCTAATGAGCGCGAAGTCCTTAAGGTCAGAGTTCTAATTGATTTTAAATTACTGGGGGTATGCAAGAATGCAGTTTTGTGATTTGTGGGCTACGGAGAAAAGGTGATGAAATCCTTTACCGTATCTTGTTTGGTCATTTATGCCCTTAAAATCCGTATTAATATGCAATGCGCAATCAATAAAAGAATTTTAAGAAAATCAATTAATTAAAGCAATTCTTTTTCAGTTAAGTATTATGCGCTGCAAGAAATACGGTTAGTTCTCTAGTTCTATTGGCGGCAAAGTTGTGCGAAGAATCCTGCAAAAGATAGAAAATTGAATTTCGTCGGATTCGAGAGAAGGTGTTAGGAAATACGTACCGATTTGAGAGTTAACCCTTGTAGTGAGTTAACCATGGGTGAGCATATCATATATCTAACCCTTGTAGAGAGTTAACCATGGTAAGGGGTTAAAGGTTAGGTCACAAAATATCTTAAGGAAAACAAAGGAGTGGACTTAGTCAATGCTTATCCACAAGCTTCTAGCAATGATTTAATCCACTAATTTTTAATTACTTAATGATAAATGAAACCCTGACATAAACCCTAGCATGGTGTAAGTCTCATACATACATGTTGCATGTATAACTGTTGGGAAACCACCCGCGCGCGCAAACGCGTATGTTTTGAAATATGAGATATGGTTTTAGGAAAACGGATTGCGCACGCGAGTTCGTTCTCGTTTTACTATTTATAACCGCAAGTGCACGGTGCGTTGTAGCTAGCAGGCAAGTACGGGTCGATCCGCAGGGAATTGGAGATTGGGTAGCGTCGCTTAAGGTTCGAGAAATAAAAGAATTTGGTTTGGTTGTCACTAAAACTAAAAATACGATATTATAGAAACGAGTTTAGAAGAAAGGTGGTCGTGGCTTTGGCTCGGATGGTTGAATCACGGCGATTCCTTCGACAATTCCTTTATTATGGGTTTTCCGTCCTTGTGTCGATCCCGACGCGAAGAATGAATTGTCAACGCGCTTGCAAAGCACAAATGATCATGTTATCGGATTTCGTCACAAAACACGAAACGAATCCGTTACGTTCTTACTTACCATTCTTATGTCCATGCATGATGTATCAATACTAAGCACAAGGGTTAGCAAGCATACAATATCAACTTGAAAATAAGAAGTAAAAGTTTGTATTATTCTTGCTAAGTAGGTGGGTGAGAGTATATGGTATATGCTTGAATGAGAGTTGTCAAGAAACATAAGCAAGACACCATATCTCAACTACCTAGTGAGTTTAACACAATTGATTCTAAGCTTAACCTTGCAAATGGTGAACAAGAAGAAATAGGATATGAGATAAAGGTTACAAATAACCATCAAAATCATCATATCATATCAAACACTTCCATTTAGCAATCTTAAGCTTACAATCACATTTAAGCACTTTAAACAATAACAAGAGGAAGAGGAAGGAAAAGCCTTTCATCTCACATCCTCACCATCACCACAACCATTGATTATTCAAGCATTATAAAAAGAAAATGAAAAACAAAAGCAAGAACACATAAGAAAACACAAGAACAAAAGCTAAAGCAAAAGAAAGTGCAAGTTCTTTATTAACACAATGGAGGGCCTGAGCTACAAGGTAGATAGCAACTTCAACCTTCTTAATGGAGCACTTAAGTGATAGCTCAAAGAGGGAAGAAGAAGAAGCTATCAAATGTTACAAACTGTTTTTTCACTCCAAAAGCCTCTCCAAACTATATCTGTGATCTTCTATTTATAGGCAACCAAAAATAAAAAGTTGCATATGACACTGGACTTTTATGACCACCAGGGACCCACACAAAGAGAACGAGCCCATTTGGCCCCAACTTGGCCGCAAATTGCGGCCAAGATGATTAAATCTGCGGCCTAATTTTGGAGAGTGGGGCCCATCTTTGGTCAGTGTTCTTCTGGAACCCTGAGCATCTCTCTGTAATTGCAATTTCTTTTAATTCACACCAGAGTGTAATCTGGAGTAATGTACATAGAGGAGATCAAGTGGGTGTATGTGTGTTCACACTTCAAATCACAACTTTTCCAAATACATTGAACCATACCCACTTGCTTGCACCACTTGCAAGACACCATGATGGTGTTTGCAACTTGATGCCTCATGATAGCTCATGCCCACTTGATCCATGATGGTTGATATTATATCTTGTTGGACCAAAACTAAATATTTATTTGTACACAACATTATTTTGTTTGCAAAACTTAACGTCATGATCTGTTATCTGTCCCGTTTGCAGTTCCGGCTAAAAACCGTCGTTTCTGTTCGTGTTGTGTACCATCTCCAGTGTTTTTTCCTGTATACCTGTATTCTGTACTAATGAGCAGACAGAGATAAAATAGCACTGTTTATTGACAAAATGATAGGAATTGAGCGGTACTAAAATGTAATAAATCGTGCCGAACAATAACCTAGCATGAAACAATAATATATATCATATATATATTATATGCTAAAAGAATACAATTAATATATATCACAGATATAGTAATGTATCAAAAAGTGAGAAAAGAAATCTTAAGTGAGCTAATGTTAGTCAATGTAATTTAATAATTAAAATATATAATTATACATTAAATTATTAAATCAACTCTTGATTTAATAATCCGGCTATATTACATATAACCGACTAATATCAAATATCACGAGAATAGAATGCGGTATCACATATTCGCATTAATCTCGGTCCCGCACATATCACATATGTGCTCCTACTCCGTTTCGCGTGAACCAGGAAACCACTATGTAGGACTCTAAAGACTCGTCAATACGCCGGCAGTAGGTGATGATCATATCGAACACCCACAAGCTGCAAGCGGTCTGCTAAACGTAACGGCCACCCGGGTATTAAGCGATCAGAAGATCAACAAGTAGGCCTGCTATAACTCCTGTGAATCCAATCAGTAACACTACCGTATAGTCCGGTCTCTTCGTCTGATATGATGCATATCACAGTCTAGGGGTGGTAAACGTCAGACCCCAGTAACCGATAAGTCGTGTCGATATGAAGTCCATAACAGTTCGAAAAACTACTGATAACTCTTACCAGTAAATCTCAGCAACCCTGGCCAGGGATTTCCTGTTATAGCCAATCGAACACAGCGCAACATCAACCCCCAAATACCGGGAAAGACGAAACCCCTCCTATCGCTCATTGCCTCAATGTGATTTGGGACTGTACCCAAAAGACACCGTTTTGCATGATCACTTGACCGTGGTATGGTGGAAATCAAAGCACAGTGGGAATCACACAAGACTCTATGACGATCTTGGGTCTACAGACTAACATGTACCAGTGTCACCAGAGAACTGCTATCCGACGATAGGTATAATACCATCTAGGAGTTCTCGGCGAGTCCGTCCAGTGTACCCAGTCTCTACTGAGCACCAGTATATCTTCTCTGATGTCAAACACGAATGGATATGGGATCATCCACCGCCCATCTACATGAGTCGAGAAGCTACACGCTAGTCTATTCTGGTATGTCGATGCCCTATCTCGACACACCTACGACTAGGGACATTTGAAGGATGTACTTATCGACTACCCTGTCCCCACTAGTATGATCTGCATCATAGTCATGGTAGTCAAGTACTCATCCTAAAGGCTTTATCAACATGTGATTACAAAATAGTATTTATTTACATGTTAAGATAAAGTGCAACCAGATAGCATACTATCATGTTGAGAAAGAAAGTCCTTCCTATATATGTCCAAGCATCCACTACAATATACAACGCATGTACAGTAATGGCCTCTAGGGCATACTTATAACTAACAATCTCCCACTTGCACTAAGGCCATTTGTTGTAGTATCCAACACCCAAAAATTTAGCAGAGGTTGTAGTATCCCATACTCAACCATTGTAGAGAAGTCTCTCTACGGGTAAGGACTTTGTGAGTGGATCCGCTGTATCTACCTTCTGGTCTACTCTCCTAACCTTGATCCTTTGGAGATCAACCATCTTCCTGATCAGGTGATACTTACCTCAGAATATGTTTGGAACGCTGATGGGACCTGCGTTCCTAGGCCTAAGCCACAACTCCATTGTTGTCACAATAACAGTTATTGGACGCTCAATGGTAGGAATCTTGTTCATCTTATGAACAAGAAATGTCCAGACAGCCACTTTGGTAGTATCGTTGGTAGCAATGTATTCAGCCTTTATCGTCTAGTATGTCACGGTATCTAGCTTGGAACTCTTTCAACATACGTCCCTGCACTGAGGGTAAAGACAATGCCTGTGACCGACTCTCAGTCGAACTTATCACTATGGAAGCTGGAACCAAGAACTTTCTTTTAGTTCTTCTCAAGTACTTAAGAATGTCCTCCACAGTTGTCCAGTGATTCTCTCCAAGATCCGATTGATTCCTGATCACTATACCTAGTGAGACATCTACATCTAGTCTGGTACATAATATCTCACACTCTGATAGAGCCTACGGCCGAAGCATAGGATATCCTTTGCACGTGAGCTCTCTACAAATCAGTATTGGAGAGAGTGATCCATGAGTAAGTGGGTGAACCACCACGCTTAGAATCATCCATACTAAACCCTTTTAGTATGGTGTTTATGTACCTGGATTTTGGGACACTCCCAACATCCACTTAGATCTATCACCATAGATCATAATCAATAAGATGTATTATCATCGTCTAGATCTTCCATTGAGAATCCCCGTGATAAAAGGAGCTTGACCGAGTGTAGCATAGGAAACTATTTCCTATCAAGAGTATGTCCTCTACGTACAATGCGTGGAAGACAACCTTACTCTCTACAACCTTCTTGTATATACAAGGTTTATCTACCATTTTGATGAAGTCAAACTCTTTGACTATCACATCAAAACAGACGTTCCAACTGCCTGAACCCGGTTGGGCCATCATCTTATGATGAAATCCTCGCTCCCACTGTCACCGAGAAGATCATAGTATCTCTCGAGTGGATGAGGAACCCTACCAGATTCGTGGAGAGGCTGAGGTTCGTCGGAAACTATTGAATCCTTCGGTTTTACCAAATCATCAGCTGTTAGTTTGTCTAGCTGGAACTCCTTCCAGTTCTACCTTATGAGCACTTAATTTCTTCACAAGAAATTCCTTTTCTATAAAGGTAGCATGCTGAGAAACAAAACACCTTTTGCTCCTCAGTTTGGTAGAAGATATTCCCTTACGAATGTTTGGGATATCCCAACAAACTCTCACAACTGACCTTATCTCGAGCTTGTCCGGATTTTGCTTTTCAACATAGGCCGGACAACCCATATCTTAACTCGTTTAAGACATGGTCGCTTCCCATTTCATATCTCATATGTAGTGGTAGGCACTAATTTGGATGGAACCTTATTCAATATGTATGCAACTTCTCAAGTGCATAACTCCCAAAAGAAAACAGGTAACTCAGTAGTACCCATCATAGAGAGCGCCATATCTCATAGGGTGCGATACCTCCACCCCGATACACCGCTGTGCTGTGGTGTATTCGAAGGAGTAAGCTGAGAGAGAATCACATTCTCCTTTTAGAAAATCCACGAACTCCATACACAAGTATTCGCCTCCTCGATCACATCGTAGGACTTTAATACTTTTACCCATTTGGTTCTCAAAAGAACCAACCTTAGCATTTGTAGACATGGGACCATATACATCAACATGTATCTGTCCCAAGAGTTCAATAACTCATTCTCTGTTTCCAGTAAACGGAGTATTGGTCATTTTATCTTTGAGACAAGACTAGCAAGTAGCATAAGATGAAAATTCGAATAGATTCTCATATTCATCCTTATGTAACTTAGCTGGTCGTGTCGCATTGATATGACCTAGTCTGCAATGCCTCAAGAAGGATTCGTTCATTCCTGAACTGCTCCTCTTGTCTGTGTTCTATATACTTTGAACCGGGGTTTGATTCAGAACTTTTATGCTATTATATAACGTGCCTGATAGAATCAACTCTTGATTCAGGAAAATGTTCACAACATTATCCTCCAATACAGAATTATATCCTTCTTTAACTCAGTAAAGAACATGATGTAATATTGTATATCACTTTCGGTATGCACTAACATTTGTTCAGAATCAATGTATTAAAACAATGAGATATCTGCCAACTGATTTGGCTGCAAGAGTTGCACCATTCTCTAACACTTAGAGACATATTACCCATTCTCAGTTCTCTACCTTTCTGTAGCCCATGTAATATATTACATATGCGGGATCCTGATCTGGTATCACATACCCAGGACGTAGAGGTTACTAAAAAAACAGTTCTCGGTAATAAGGACACCCGAAGAATATGCATCAACATGCACTTTCTTCGAATGGGTGGCATGGGAATCCGGATATTCCCCTATTTCCTGCTCGGACTTATAAAAATTATAAGATTGAGCAGAACCAACATTCCCTAGCTCAGTATAATAAGCAGGTTCGGTCAATGCATCCATATTATTATCTTGATTAAGGCGTGACATATCGCAACCAGGAGAGAGGGAGAAGAAAACACTCTGCATGTGCTTTTGCAAGATTATATTTAGTTATTATTTTATCTAAACAGGATGGTTCCCACTGTTTTAGTCAAATCTTCCTTCAAACCCTAAAAGGTAAGACTAGCCGGGATTAATTACAGCCTACAAGTTCGTCAATCTTTCGGCCAGGCCAGTGTCGGTGCTTTGAGGAAGGTTCCCCTTGCTTTCGCACGAACCTAATTAAAATAAACCTCGTTTTCCCAGGGGCGTAACCCCGTCAACACATTTCTAGACACCTACTTGATCGGCTAATTTTAATGTGTAAAACTCTCTCAGGAGCAACAACTCTTACTAGCAGTGGGTATCGAGATCCAACTATCTCATAGAAGGTATGCAATCTCATTGCAAATTTCAACCCTTGAAATTCCCGATAATATTTTGCCCCTAACGTCCTATGACCTTGACGAAAGCCAACAAACCACAGTCCGCTAGTCAAGTTCAACCCGTCATTTCTTGATTGAATTAAACCCACCCGCACGACCCTTGACGAAAGCCAACAAAGTCGCACGACTACCCTAACACAATCGCATCATATGCTTTTGCAGATAAGCATAAATAGCTACCGCACACTACGCCTTGACGAAAGCCAACAAACGTAGCACGAATACTATGAAGTACTTATCTGAAATGATGGAGGGCTACGACAGGTTTTTAAGAAAACCTTTTTCGTAATGAATATGATCTCGTTGTAGAATCGAGTGATTTTGAAAAGGAGTGTTTTTTAGGCTTTTACTAGTTTTGCTAAAGAGCTCACTCCCGGTGAAGGGATCTCGGCTCTTTCCTTATCTAATAAGGTGCAGGATATTTCGCAAATACCGCTATGCAAAGCAAGAACTATAGAAGCAATCAAAAACTAAACCGTATGGTTTGTAGCATCTGCTAGTTTCGCTAAAGAGGTCACTCCCGGTGAAGGGATCTCGACTCTTTCCTTGTCGAATAAGGTGCTGGATATTCTACAAGGAATACCGCTATGCAAAGCAAGAACTAGAGCTACTAGTTTTTAAACAAGTTTCTAGAACATCTTTAGGTTTCTTTTTATTTCATTAATCTCATTAATGAATTCCCATTTATTTATGCTCCTTAAGCATCACAGAAGAAACGAAAGCAACAGTATTAATTATATCTCATATATATAATATAAGCATTCGTCTCAGGCAGTAATATGATCTCATCATAGAATATCAGCAGCAGAAGAATCACATATGAAATATTGGATATACTACGAATTCCGTGTTTTATTTAAGCCAGTATAAAACACGGATTCCACGGTCGCGATGAATATCCAAACCCACATCCCTAGACCCCTACGAGAGCAGCAAGCAACCCTACCAATTCTAGAGTTAGGAGACCCGGTCTCGACTCCTCGAGATGGTCTCCCACTGTACCCTAGAACCTGGTTACTTGTGCTCCCAGCCTTGGGTCTATCCTAATGCGGAAATGTAAATAATATACATCAATGGTGACATCATCCTCAATCCGGAAGTGCCCCAATAAAAGAATATTACATACAATGAATTTTACATGAATGAAAATGAAAAACTCTCATCTTATATAAAAAACCCCGGCTATTCAAAACATGACGATCCAATATAACATATCACAGCAACACATAACATCACATATCATCAACGTAAGTAAATATGCATATCCCAGTTGTCGTTGACATATAGCACCAAAACCGGCGATACACCACATATTACACTTACGGTCACAGAAAAGAAAGTGAAAAACTACAACATTTGGAATCCACAATCACTTTATGTTGGATATGTATGCCCTAGAGGCCATTATTGTATAATACCAGTTTGTATAATACATTTTGGAAGCTTGGGATATATACACGGGTTTACGACAGTCTTGCTCGATATAATAGTATGCTACTTGGTTTGTTTCTATCTTAATATGTGTATATGTTTCTTTTAACATATCACTAAAAACATATTGATGGAGCCCTTAGGATCTTTGCTTGACTACCGGCGTTATGATAGCGATCACACTAGTGGGGGCTGGGTAGTCTATAAGCACATCCTTATTTTGGTTCCTAGTCGTAGGATTATCGAGACGGAGCGTCGATACTCTAGAGTAGACCGGTGCATACGCTTCTCGTCCCAGCAGGGGAGATGGTCTGTCCCACAGCCATCAGTACGTCGTACTGGAGATAGTATGCAGGTGCTTGTTAGGTTACGAGTACACTGGACAGGACTCATCAGGAACTGTTGGTTGGTATTATACCTATCGTTAGTTAACAGTTCCCAGGTGACATGAGTACAGCTTAGTCCGTTGACTTGACACTGTCACTTTGCCTCAAGTGTGTTCCCACTGTTCTTAGATTACTACCCTATCACGGAACTATTGAGCCGTGCAAACAGGTAGTAGTTGGGTGCAGTCCCGAAGCACTTGGAGGCAGTAACGGTTAGACAGGATTCGTCTCTCCCGGTATTGGGAGTTGATATCGCGCTGTGTCTAGGAGAGCCATTACACATAGTCGTCCCTGGCCAGGGCAAGCGAGATTTACTGGTAGTGTTACCAGTAGTTTCTCAGGGTGTTCTGGGCTACACTCCGACACGACTTGTACCGCTATTAGGGGATTGACGTCTACCGCCCCCTAGGCCCACCATGCGATACTCTCAGACGAAGAGATTGTTACGTTCAGGCTCAGTAGGTGTTCGGATGGGTTCACCTCGTCGATCTTCTTATCGGCATCTACCTGGGGACCGTTATGTACAGCTAGTACCGCTTGCGGCCTGTGGTTAAATCCATTGACAGCGTAGTGTCGAGCCTTTAGAGTTCCACACAGAGGGTTCTTCGCCTTTGGGCAAAACAGAGTAGAGGTCGCATGGTTTTGCGACGGGTTCATTCACATCCGCGCACTTGTGCACGTTTGTTGTCCGGACAGTTATTACTAGCGGGTTTTGGTTTAAGCCAGATCCTAGTATTTGTTTTGGGATTGGTTTTGTCTCATTGTATTCGTGTTTCTCGGAACGCGGATGCGGGTGTGTATGCACAGTTAACAGAGGCAGAGGATTCTCATTAGGATTTTTTGACAGTTGACTTTTTCTAAACCCTAATGAGAATGAGGAATATGATTAATAATATTAATTAAGGATTATTGTGCTATGGTTAGGTTGACCATTTGACTATGGTTGACAGTTTGTCTTTGGTTGACCGGTTGACTATTGTTGATATTTTGACCATCATCATTTCACATGAAAGATGCTTCTTGATCCTTGCAAATTTCATTTAATGTGAAATGATAATGGTCACTTCAAAACTAACCATCACATTTTCACTTAATTATTATTATTATTATTATTTCTCTCATATGAGAGATGGTTGCTATTATTCTATAATTCTCTCTTGCTCTTTCTCCCTCATGTTCTTGAGCTCTCCCTCTTCCTCTCAAAGCTTTAATCTTTCATGTGTTGAAAATCAAAAGCTCTTGAGACAAAACCACAAAACCATATCTCTACTCTTTCTAGGGTTCTTTGTCTAGCAAACCAAGCACTCTAGTTACCTCTTGGTTGAGGTAGGAGCTCAAGGTAGAGGCCCTCGGGTGGACCTATCTTCGGCAAAGGGAAGACGACGAGGAGGAGCCGTCTACACCGCTACAAGGAGCAAGCAAGAAGGAGAACCACAACAAGAAGAGAAGGAGTTCAAGATCTAGGTATAACCATATTAGTGTTTATGCCCTAGAAGGCCATTACTGTATCATACTAGTTTGTATATTACTTAATGAAAGCTTGGGATATTCACAGTTGTATTGAAAGTCTTGCTAAAAATGGTAGTATGCTACTTGGTTAATGTCTACTTTAATATGTGCATATATTTCTTATAACGTATTGCTTATACATATTAGTAGAGCCCTTAGGATCTTTGCTTGATTACCAGCGTTGTGATGGCAGTCACACTAGTGGGGGCTGGGTAATCTATAAGCAACATCCTACACAGGTCCCTAGTCGTAGGATTATCGAGACAGGGCATCGATGCTCCGGAGTAGACTAGTGTGTACACTTCTCATCCCAGTTGGGGAGATGGTTTGTCCCACAGCCATCAGTACGTCATGCTGGAGATAGTATACAGGTGCTCGTTAGGTTACGGGTACACCGGACAGGACTCGCGGGGAACTGTTGGTTGGTATTATACCCGTCGTCAGTTAACAGTTCCCAGGTGACATGAGTACAGCATAGTCCGCAGACTTGACACTGCTACTTCGCCTTGAGTGTGTCCCACTATTCTTAGATTGCTACCCTACCACGGCTCAAAGGTGTCGTGCAAACAGGTAGCAGTTGGGTGCAGTCCCGAGCACTTGGAGGCAGTGGCGGTTAGACAAGATTCGTCTCTCCCGGTATTGGGAGTTGATATAGCGCTGTGTCAGAGAGCCATTACGCAAAGTCCCTGGCCAGGGCAAGCGAGATTTACTGGTAGGTTCCAGTAGTTTCTCAAGGTGTAATGGGCTTCGCTCCGACACGACTTATACCGCTTTTAGGGGACTGACGCTTGCCGCCCCCTTGGCCCGATATGCGATAGTCCTAGACGAACAGACCGGACTGTACGGAGATTGTCACATCAGGCTCAATAGGAGTTCGGATGGGTTTCCTCATCGGCCTTCTTATCGACATCTACCTGGGGACCGTTACGTACAGCTAGTGCCGCTTGCGGTCTGTGGTTAAACCCACTGCCAGCGTAGTGTCGAGTCTTTAGAGTCCCACACATAGAGTTTCCCTGCTTCGGGCGAAACGTTATAGAGGTCGTATGGTTTTTCGACAGGGTTCGGACACATACGTGTTTTTACGCACGTACGATGTTCGGACAGTTTTTACTAGTCGGCTTTGGTTTAAGCTAGATTCTAGTATCGGATTATTGGATTTATACAGTCTAAAGTTTTTCCGTGTTTTCACGGATAGGAGGGGCGTTCTCGTAATTTTTAGGGAAGCTTCTAGAAGGATGATGACTTGGATGGTAAGGTGGAATTTGCATTTATTGGATTAATGAGTCATGGTGTGATTCATACATGGAGTTAATGATTCATTTATGATTTATATGACTCATGTGATGAATCACTATGTGTATTAATGAAACGTGATGATGTATCATTATTTGTTATTCATTTAATAATATGTTATGTTTCATATATACACAAATGATATCATTTATCCAAAAGGATTCTCATTCTCACCTTCTCTCTCCTCAAGCTCTCTCTCTCTTCAAACCCTAACCCTAACCTCTCATGTGTTGAGATCAAGAGTTAGCAAGACTAATACATTCCTAATCCAACTCTATACTTTGAGTAACCTAGTTACCTCAAGTTAGAGGTCAAGCTTGGAGTAGGAGCTCTCGGGTGGATCGTCTTTGACTCGAGGAGGCCGTTGAGGTGCCGACGTTCCAAAGAGCTTACGAGGTGTGGAGGACAGCGATGAAGACCCAAAGGACAAGTAACGTGAGGTATAACTTCGAATCCGAGTAGTTAAACCTTTCGTAGTTTGCTAGTAATGGTTTAGACACGATCCGTGTGCTCAAGTCCGTGTTTTGAAGCTTTGATAATTGTTTTTCATATATTCCGCCTCCCCACAAGCTTGTGGGGTGCGTGACATGGACTTACAGTGGTATCGGAGCCAACTAAACCTTTACTAGCTTGTTAGCAACTAATTAGAACTTCGATCGTCGGAAAAACGCGAAAACAAAACCCCGGACCCCTCAAGTTTCTGTCAATTTTAAACGTGTCAAAAAAATTATTTGATGTGCCTGAAAATTAACAGCAGGGAATTATAAGAATTCTGGGAAAATACGAGATTGCAACTAGGTAAGATGGTCGCGGATCCGCTGCCGATTAGTGCTTTTGGCCGCGGATCTGCCGCCGAGTCAACTCCGAGTTGACTCGGATTTGCGCAGTAATTCATATTTTGGGTGTTTTGTTTTCCAGTATATTCTGTTTCTGCCCAGGTTACTTCTGTGCTGGCTTGCATTTGGGGTAGACACGGAAAAAGGTTGTCGATCGATATTCTAAGTTATTTGCTAATCGGGTTTTTATCTGTAATGTTTAATGTGTTCGTAAACCACCCCTAACTTCTAGTATGTCGGTTGGCAGGGGGTTGCACATTTCTGTAATGATTTTACTGTTTGTGTATATGAACTTGATTGGATCGTTGTGATGATTAGCCGGGGTTTGAGATGGGTTTTATATTCATTCATTCAATGTAAATTGTAATATGATGTAATAATCTTTTGCGGGGCACATCCAGGTTGCGGTTTAGCCACCGTTGTATTATTTCATTTACTATTTTTGCTCCTAGGCTAGACCCAAGGTGGGGTACACAAACTACCGGGTACGTTAAAGTGTTTAGTGGCCTACTCACGTTGTTGAGGGAGACCGCTTCACTTCGGGTACTTGATGGGTAGTTTGCCGTACCCGTAGGGGTCTAGGGTGGGGTAATGGATATTCATCACAACTGTGTAATCCGTCTTTCGTTGCAGGCTCAAAGGAAACGCGGATTGCTTGTATATCCAATAATGTTCATCAGTGATCTGGAATGCCTATTATTGTGTCTGACGAAAGTACAATATCTATATATGATAGCTATTTAGACGTCACTTATGTTTTACACCCGCGCTAGCCCAGCCCTCGCTCTGTGGTTAGTTAAGTAACCTAACGGGTGATGACGGGACCAAGTGGCAAATGCGGATGGCATAAGAGGACGTTGTATTTTCGTTGTTTTCTGCAATGATAGGTTAATTGATGGGACGCATTATATTAATGCAAAGAAAATAAACCAAAGTTGAATCGTTGGAACAAATTTAAAAGAAACCACTCGGTTATTTTAAAAGAGCAGATTTTTTTAATTGCGGAGCTTTAACCACTCCTTTTAAAAAGCTATCAGGTTCCTTCGATTATATCAAGTTCACTACATTCACGGTTTCTCCAAAACCAGTCGTAGCCCTCCGTCATTTCTTATGGATGGTCAGTAGTATTCAAGCTATGTTTGTTTGGCCCTTAGTCAAGACATAGTGATTGGTAGCTGCCGGGGTATTCATTTGTTGCATAGATAAATGAGTTGGTTTGAAACAGTCGTATTACTTTGTTTGGCCCTTAGTCAAGAGTATATATGGGTGGGTTCAAATTAACAAGATAATGATGGGTAGAACTTGACAAGTGACTTATGATTTGTTGGCCCTTAGTCAAGGTCATAAGAACATGGGGCAAAAATCCACATCGGGAGTTTCTAAAGAAACTGAAACTTGCTAGTGTTGCATACCATTTGGAGTTTGATGAATGTTGGTAGGATTCCTTCAACATTATCATACGATGATATTTGGATCCCGATCCTACTGTGAGTATATGCTACTTATCAGGAGATTCGTCACTTAACGATCAATGCTATAAACCAAGTAGGTGTCGAGAAAGGTGTCAGCGGGGCTACGCCCCCAGAGAAAAGAGGTTATTTAATTAAGGAACTTCGCGAAAGCGTTGGAAAACCTCCCTCGAAGTACCGACACCAGCCAGGCTGAACGGTTAAGCAAGTATTGTACAGTGTGAATAGTCCTGGCTAATTCTTCTTTTATGGTTTGAGGAAGGATTCGAGAAACAGTGGGAGCCATCTAGTTTAGATAAACTAAAAACCAATCTAAACTTGCAACAGCATCATGCTAAATTGTTTTCTTCTCTCTCTCATTGCAGCGACCTTGTGACCATGACTAGGTTACATCTAGATAACAAGTTGACTGAATCTAACTTATATGACTGGCAAAGGTCTGTCCAGATGTCCATTGCCTATGACAAACTGGACCACCCTATTACTACTCAAGATCCCGCCGTCCCAGGTCCAGTTTCCACCGTCGCGGATATGGATATCCGTCAGACAAGGGAAAAGGATAAAGCGAAAGCCAAGTGCCTCGTGTTGGCTTCAGTTGATGGTGTATACCAGAAGCAGCACGAGAAGATGGACTCAGTTTCCATCTTTCTCCATAACAAAGATTTAAATGGAGAGCAATCTCATATCGCAAGATATGAGACCTCAAACGAATTTATTCAAGCGAGGTTGGCTGTCGGGTTATCTGTAGGGGACGACGTCCTTACGATGACTAGCTATATTGATGAGCTCAAGGACCTGGAGACCACGTTGGGAAACAGGTCATATGCTGACTTATTTCCACAGTCCCTACCCTCTACTTACACCCTGAAAGAAACCAGGGAGACACAAGCTCTGCTTAATGGGGGACCTTCTTCTTCTACATTCAGGGCGAAAGCAAAGGGTGAAAAGAAGAAGACCTCTATAAAGCCGATATACGGTGTCAGTAAAGTAGGAGGAAAGGGAAGAGCAAAAGTTTCGGGACTTGGTGTAGCTAAAGAGGGATGTTCCTATTGTTATGGGATTGGGCATTGGCAGAAGGATTGCAGGGCTTTGGAAGCCAGTACCCAGGATACGAAGCATGTTGTGGCTTCGGCCTCAAGTGTGTTTGTAATTGAGAACTGTTTGTCAATTAACTCTACTTCCTGGGTAATAGATACCGGAGCAGGATCTCATATCTGTAATTCATTACATGCTTTGAGAAACCGTAGAGTTATCAGGGTAGGAGATTTGTCTCTCAGAGTTGCAAACGGAATGAGCGTGGACGCTGAATCCGTGGGAGAATATCGCCTAGGTTTGACAAGTGGGCAGATATTGATTCTACGTAACTGTCTGTATGTACCTAGTTTGACTTGTAATATTATATCAGTGTCCTCACTTTCGAGAGAGGGATATGACTTTACATTCGTAAGCGATGTAGTTCACATCCACCTAAATCAAGTTCTGATTGGGTCCGGTACATTAGATGACGGTATATACATATTGAATCAAGCTCAGGTTTTCAATGTCCAGAACACACTTAAAAGAAAGTCTCCAGAAATAAATCAGGCTTTCTTATGGCATTGTAGACTAGGTCACATCAATGAAACACGATTGACGTTGTTACTTAGAGAAGGATATTTGAATCCGTTCGAATATCAATCTTATGCTACTTGTAAATCTTGTCTCATAGGAAAGATGACAAAGACTCCGTTTACTGGACACAGAGTAAGAGCCAGCGAGCTCTAGGGACTCGTACACAGTGACGTGTGCGGTCCAATGTCTACACATGCGCGAGGTGGTTATTCCTACTTCATTACTTTTACGGATGATTTCTCTAGGTTTGGATATATCTTCTTAATGAAGCATAAATCCGAGGCCTTTGAGAAATTCGGAGAATACAAGAATGAAGTGGAAAAACAGACAGTCAAAAGTATCAAGACACTGAGATCTGATCGAGGTGGTGAATACTTAAGTGCTGAGTTCCTGGGATACTTAAAAGTGAATGGAATTCTCTCTCAGCTTACTCCTCCATACACACCACAACATAATGGTGTATCGAAAAGGAGGAATCGAACCCTATTGGATATGGTTCGTTCCATGATGAGTAAGGCTGAGTTGCCGCGATCTTTCTGGGGTTATGCACTAGAATCAGCTGAATATCTTTTAAACCAGGTTTCAACCAAGACTGTGCCTACCACACCATATCAGATATGGAGTGGGAAGAAACACTGTCTTAAAACACTTTAGGACATGGGGATGTCCAGCTTTTGTAAAAAAGCAGCATTCGGACAAACTCGAGGCACGCTCAGTACAGTGTAAGTTTGTGGGATATCCAAAGAACTCCAAGGGATATTATTTCTATTACGCAGAGGAACAAAAGTTTTTATTTCTCTTCATGCCCACTTCTTAGAAACTGAATTTTTAGAAAATCAGAAGAGTGGGAGCGCAATAGAACTGGAAGAAATTCCAGAACCACAAGCTGTTACTGAAAGTTTGGTAGAATAAGAAGTTTCAGAAGAAAGGGACATACCAGCGCCTATCCGCAGAAGTAGTAGGCAGTTTCATCCGTCCGAGAGATACTACGGTTTTCTCATAGACGGGGATCGAGAAGATTGCATCATTGATAATGATGAACCTACTAGCTTCCAGCAAGCCATTCAGAGCGGCGACTCGGTAAAATGGCTGGATGCAATGCGGACCGAAATAGAGTCCATGTACACTAACAAAGTATGTATTTTGGACATTGCTCTAGATGGGGTAAAACCCGTAGGATGCAAATGCATCTTCAGAAAGAAGATTGGTGTAGATGGACAGGTTGAAACCTATAAGGCTAGACTTGTTGCAAAGGGTTTTCGTCAAAGACCTGGTTTGGACTATGACGAAACCTTTTCTCCAGTAGCTATGCTCAAATCCATTCGGGTCCTTCTTTCTATTGCTGCCTTCCACGATTATGAGATCTGGCAGATGGACGTAAAGACGGCTTTTCTAAATGGTAATTTGAAAGAATGCGTGTATATGGATCAGCCAGAGGGATTCATTCAGAGTGGGAGCAGCGGTAAAGTATGCAAGTTTCTTAAGTCCATTTATGGACTAAAGCAGGCATCACGGAGTTGGAACATCTGTTTTGATGATACTGTCAAAGAATTCGACTTTATCAAGAATCCAGATGAACCATGCATATATAGTAAGATTGTAGGGAGAGTTGTTGTATTCCTCGTCTTGTACGTGGATGACATTCTCCTAATAGGAAATGATATTCTTATGCTACAGTCAGTCAGAAGATTCTTGTCACAGAAGTTCTCCATGAAGGACCTGGGTGATGCCACCTACATTCTGGGGATCCAGATCTATCGTGATAGATCAAAGAGGATGTTGGGACTTTCGCAGTCCAGGTACATAGACACCATATTGAAAAGATTCAGTATGGAAGATTCTAAGCGCGGTAACCTACCCGTTTGTCACGGAATCACCCTCTCCAAAGAGATGTCTCCCAAGACTGATTTGGAAAGGGATCGCATGTCGATTATACCCTACGCTTCTGCTGTAGACTCTATAATGTATGCGATGTTATGTACCAGACCAGATGTAGCATACGCATTAAGCATTGTAAGCCGGTATCAAGAAAACCCAGTGAAGAAGCACTGGATAGCAGTAAAGAACATTCTCAAGTACCTGAGGAGGACTAAGGAGATGTTCTTGGTGTATGGCGGAAAAGACCTCCAGATCGAGGCCTATGCCGACTCCAGCTTCCAGAGTGACAAGGATGACTCGAAGTCCATGTCGGGTTATTTCTTTACCCTCAATGGAGGGGCGGTCTGTTGGAAGAGTTCCAAGAAGGAGACCGTTGCTGACTCAACGATGGAAGCGGAGTACATAGTTGCTTACGATGCCGCAAAAGAAGCTGTCTGGATGAAGAAGTTCCTCACAGAACTTCAGGTGGTTCCTACCAGTGTTGGTCCAATACCTCTGTATTGCGACAACAACGGCGCTATAGCTTTAGCGAAGGAACCCAGGTCCCATCAGAAGTCCAGACACATCTTAAGGCGGTATCACCTGATCAGGGAGATCGTAGATCGCCGGGAGATCAAGGTAAAGAGAGTAGATACAGAGAATAACAGTGCTAATCCATTCACAAAGGCCATTCCTCAGACGCAGTTCGAGAGGCTATTCGAGATGATAGGTCTGCGATATGCCAGTACATGGCCCTAGTGCAAGTGGGAGATTGTTAGTGTTTATGCCCTAGAAGGCCATTACTGTATCATACTAGTTTGTATATTACTTAATGGAAGCTTGGGATATTCACAGTTGTATTGACAGTCTTGCTAAAAATGGTAGTATGCTACTTGGTTTATGTCTACTTTAATATGTGCATATGTTTCTTGTAACGTATCGCTTATACATATTAGTAGAGCCCTTAGGATCTTTGCTTGATTACCAGTGTTGTGATGGTAATCATATTAGTGGGGGTTGGGTAGTTAATAAGCAACATCCTACACAGGTCCCTAGTCGTAGGATTATCGAGACAGGGCATCGATACTCCGGAGTAGACTAGTGTGTACGCTTCTCATCCCAGTTGGGGAGATGGTCTGTCCCACAGGCATCAATACGTCGTACTGGAGATAGTATACAGGTGCTCGTTAGGTTATGGGTACACCGGACAGGACTCGCGGGGAACTGTTGGTTGGTATTATACCCGTCGTCAGTTAACAGTTCCCAGGTGACATGAGTACAACATAGTCCGCAGACTTGACACTTCTACTTTGCCTCGAGTGTGTCCTACTGTTCTGAGATTGCTACCCTACCACGGCTCAAAGGAGTCGTGCAAACAGGTAGCAGTTGGGTGCAGTCCCGAGCACTTGGAGGCAGTGGCGGTTAGACAGGATTCGTCTCTCCTTGTATTGGGAGTTGATATCGCGCTGTGTCAGAGAGCCATTACGCAAAGTCCCTGGCCAGGGAAAGCGAGATTTACTGGTAGGTTCCAGTAGTTTCTCAAGGTGTAATGGGCTTCGCTCCGACACGACTTATACCTCTTTTAGGGGACTGAAGCTTGCCGCCCCCTAGGCCCGATATGCGATAGTCCTAGACGAACAGACCGGACTGTACGGAGATTGTCACATCAGGCTCAGTAGGAGTTCGGATGGGTTTCCTCATCGGCCTTCTTATCGACATCTACCTGGGGACCGTTACGTACAGCTAGAGCCGCTTGCGGTCTGTGGTTAAACCCATTGCCACCGTAGTGTCGAGTCTTTAGAGTCCCGCACTGAGAGTTTTCCTACTTCGGGTGAAATGATATAGAGGTCGTATGGTTTTACGACAGGGTTCGGACACATACGTGTTTTTACGCACGTACGATGTTCGGACAGTTTTTACTAGTCGGCTTTGGTTTAAGCCAGATTCTAGTATCGGATTATTGGATTTATACAGTCTAAAGTTTTTCCGTGTTTTCACGGATAGGAGGGGCGTTCTCATAATTTGTCGGGAAGCTTCTAGAAGGATGATGACTTGGAGGGTAAGGTGGCATTTGCATTTATTGGATTAATGAGTCATGGTGTGATTCATACATGGAGTTAATGATTCATTTATGATTTATATGACTCATGTGATGAATCACTATGTGTATTAATGAAACATGATGATGTAGCATTATTTGTTATTCATTTAATAATATGTTATGTTTCATATATACACAAATGATATCATTTATCCAAAAGGATTCTCATTCTCACCTTCTCTCTCCTTAAGCTCTCTCTCTTCAAACCCTAACCCTAACCTCTCATGTGTTGAGATCAAGGGTTAGCAAGACTAATACATCCATAATCCAACTCTATTTACCCTAAGTTGCTTAGATTAGCACTTTGAGTAACCTAGTTACCTCAAGTTAGAGGTCAAGCTTGGAGTAGGAGCTCTCGGGTGGATCGTCTTTGACTCGAGGAGGCCGTTGAGGTGTCGACGTTCCAAAGAGCTTACGAGGTGTGGAGGACTAGCGATCGTCTTTGCTAGTAATGGTTTAGACACGATCCGTGTGCTCAAGTCCGTGTTACGAAGCTTTGATAATTGTTTTTCATATATTCCGCCTCCCCACAAGCTTGTGGGGTGCGTGACATGGACTTACAAACCATTCTACATAGTAGCTAGAACTTGTAGTTAGTGTGTTAGTTTTTGTTTAGCAAAGATCCTTCATAGATGGTCCATGTTACTTTATGAGAAAATTTTGATTTTTACCTATTCCGCCACTCTGAAAGAACCGGGGTGGGTAACGTGGACCTAACAGTGGTATCAGAGCCTAGCAAAACAACAACTAACTGTTAGCAAAGTGTTTAGAACTTCGATCCGAGAAAAAATCGCGAAACATGTCAAAATTCCATACTTTCTGCCGATTTTTAAAACAGCTCTAAAAATATTTCTACATACCTTAAAAATCGGTGCAGGGTTTTTTAGGAACAGCCAGGAAAATGAGCCCACGACTCGGTCAACGCGCCGCTGAAGAGCAGCGAAATCACGCGTTTCGCCGCGGATACGCGGCCGAGTTGACTCGGCCGCGACTCGGGTTTCCTTCAGTTTGTTCAGTGTGGTGTTTTGGGAAAAATGTTTTTGTTTCTGCCCAGATTTTCCAGAGAACAATGTTATGTTTGGGGTAGTTACAAATTGGTATTTTTTGATCGAAGTTCTATAAACTTTAGCTATTTGGTTATATCTGTGATGTGATATATGCACTGAACGTCGACTAATCGCTATACGTCGATTAGTGAGGGTTGTGCATATCTGTGATCTGTAATGTTGTTGGATTGTGTATATGAACTTGTTGGATTGTCGCGGATGAATAGCCGGGGTTTTGTAAGATGAGAGTTTCTTTATCTTTCATTTGATGCAATATGTAAATTGATGTAATATTATTTTTATGGCCGCACATCCGGGATGAGGTTGTAGCTGCCATTGTATATTATTTCTTTTACTGTTTTTTCTCCTAGGATAGACCCAAGGTGGGGTGCACAAACTACCGGGTACTTTGAAGTGCCGAGTGGCCTACTCAAGTTGTTGAGGGAGGTTGCTTCACTTCGGGTACTTGGCGGGTAGTTTGCCGCACCCGTAGGGGTCTAGGGTGGGGTGTGGCTATTCATCGCGACTGTGTAATCCGTCTTTCGTTGCAGGCTCGAACGAAATGTGGATTCCTAGCATATTCAATGTGTTAATCTGTGATCTGGAATGGCTATCATTGCATCTGACGAATGTATATATCTATATATGATATCTAGTAGGCGTTGCTTATGTTTTGCATCCGCGCTAGTCCAGCCCCCGCTCTGTCGTTAGTTAAGTAACCTAACGGGTGATGACGGGGCCCCGTGGCGAATGGGGATGGCATAAGCGTACGTCATATTTTCGTTGTTTTCTGCAATGGTAGGATTAATTGATGGGACGCATTATCTTAATGCAAAGAAAAACAAACCTAAAAGATGTTGTTGGAACAATTTTCAAAAAGCTGTTATTGCAAGGACGTTCTCTTTTGTTTTGCACAGAGGTATGCGGTTATGAATGCCCAGCACCTCATTCGACGAGGCAAGGGCCGAGATCCCTTCATCGGGAGTGACCCCTTGGAAAAAAGTTTGCGTCAGGGTAATAACTTTACTATAGTCGATTATTCTTGCTTTGCATCGAGGTATTCAGTTTGGAATATCCTGCACCTCATTCGATGAGGAAAGAGACGAGATCCCTTCACAGGGAGTGACCTATTTAGCAAAAATTTTCGCCAGTATATTTTTTTAAAAAGGTTATCAGGTTCCTTCAACGATATCATGTCATTACGTTAACGGGTTTTTCGCTAAAAACCCAACCGTAGCCCTCCGTCATTTCCTACAAGTTCTACTTAGTATTCGAGCTATGTATTTTGGCATTGTCAAGGTGTAGTGATCGGTAGCTAAGTATTGCTTGTTTGCAGCTTTATTTTCAGATTATTTAGGACAGTCGCATAGCTATGTTGGCATTGTCAAGAGATATGCGGGTGGGTCTAAATTAATCAAGATAATGACGGGCCGAACTTGACTAGCGGTTTATGATATGTTGGCATTGTCAAGGTTATAAACCGTTAGGGGGAAAAATCCACATGGGGAGTTTCTAAAGAAACTGAAACTTGCAGATTTAGCATACCTTCTGGAGTGTGGTGACTAGAGTGGATTCCATCTAGGTCATCGCATAATGATAGTTGGATCCCGATCCCACTGATGAGTTGGATTACTCTCGGGAGATTATTTCACTTAAACAATCAATGCTATAAACCAAGTAGGTGTCTAGAACGGTGTTAGCGGGGCTACGCCTCTTGGGAAAAGATGTCATTTAATTAAGGAACTTCACGAAAGCGTGGGAAAACCTCCCTCGAAGTACCAACAGTAGCCTGGCTGAAAGGTTAAGCAAGTATTGTGACGTGCGATTAATCCTGACTAGTTCTTCTTTTAGGGTTTGAAGAAGAATTTGAGGAAACAGGGGAGCCATCCTGATTAGATAAATTAATAAACCAATCTAATCTTGCAAGAGCGCACGCTGAGTGTTTCTTTCTCTCTCTCCAGGTAGCAACCATTTCACGCCCTAATCAAGATAATAAAATGTATCGCTTGACCGATCCGAATTCTTATTCGGGGCTGGGGAACGTTGGTTCGGCTCTAACTTACGACAACAGTCATAAGTATGAGCAAGGGAAAGAGGATTGTATGGATTCCAAGGATACCCGGTTGAAGAAGAAGCATAGTTTTGCATCTGCTTCAGGTGTTCTTGTAATTGAGAATTGTTTTACGGTCAGCCCTACCTCCTGGGTACTTGATACCGGATCAGGATCTCACATCTGTAATTTATTGCAGGGACTGAGAAAAAGTAGGAAAGTTGCACCTGGTGATATGTCGCTCAGGGTAGCGAACGGAGCACAAGTTAATGCTGCAGCCGTCGGTGAATATCACCTAGTGTTGACAAATGGCAATACTATGATTTTGAACGATTGCTACTATGTACCTTCCATGGTTTGCAACATCATATCAGTTTCTTTACTCAATAAAGATGGATATAACTTTATTCTTGATAGAAATATCATGAACATCTACCTTCATAAGGTACTGGTTGCAGAAGGTACACTGTGTAATAGTATCTACGTTCTAAATCAGAATACAGTTCTCAATGTACAAAACACACGCAAGAGGAAGAGTTCAGATACGAACGAATCCTACATATGCAATTGTAGACATGGTCATATCGGAGAGAAAAGACTAAGTAAGTTGCATAGAGATGGACTCTTGAATATGTTCGAGTTTTCATCTTATGAAACTTGTCAGTCTTGTCTCAAATGAAAGATGACCAAATCTCCGTTCACTGGACATGGAGAAAGGGCAGCAGAGCTCTTGGGACTCATACACAGTGATGTATGTGGTCCAATGTCTATACATGCAAAGGGTGGGCTCTCGTACTTCATCACATTCACTGACGATCTCTCTAGATTCGGATATGTGTATCTTATGAAACACAAATCTTAAACTTTTGAGAAATTCAAGGAATTCAGAAACGAAGTGGAGAACCAGACAGGCAAAAGTATCAAGATCCTCCGGTCTGATAGATGAGGGGAGTACTTAAGCACGAAATTCCAAGATTACTTAAAAGAGAATGGTATTCTCTCTCAGCTTACTCCTCCTTATACACCACAGCACAACGGTGTATCGGAGAGGAGGAATCGTACCCTATTGGGTATGGTTCGTTCCATGATGAGTAATGCTGAGTTACGTCTTTCATTCTGGGGACTTGCGCTAGAAACAGTAGCATACTTACTGAATCAGGTTCTGTCTAAATCTATGACTAAGACTCCATATGAAATATGGAGTGGTAAAAGACCGTATCTTGAACGCATTAAGATATGGGGTTGTCCGTCCTATGTAAAGGTACAAAATCTGGACAAGCTTAAAGCACGATCAGTTTTGTGCAAGTTTATGGGATATCCTAGAAATTCTCTGGGATATCTGTTCTACCACATTGAGGAGCAAAAGGTGTTCATTGCTCGTCGCGCCACCTTTTTAGAGTGGCAATTTCTTGCAAAAGAAATAAGTGGGAGCATGGTGGAACTGGATGAAATATATGATCCACAAACTCAAACTGAGGATTTAGTATAACCAGAAAATTCAATAGTCCCAGACGAAGCTCAGCCACTCCGCAGATCTGGTAGGATTTCTCATCCGTCCGAAGATACTATGGTTTTCTCATAGACGGGGATCGAGAGGATTGCATCTTGGAAGAAGACGACCCTACCAGTTTCAGGCAGGCCATTATCAGTAGGGACTCTGATAAGTGGCTGGATGCTGTGCAATCCGAAATGGAGTCCATGTACACCAATAAAGTGTGGATCTTGGATATTGCTCCACCTGGGGTAAAACCCGTTGGATGCAAATGAATCTACAAAAGGAAACTTGGTGTAGATGGGCAGGTGGAAACCTATAAGGCTAGACTTGTTGCAAAAGGTTTTCGTCAAAGACCTGGTGTGGACTATGACGAAACTTTTTCTCCAGTGGCTATGCTCAAATCCATTCGGATCCTACTTGCTATAGCTACCTTCCATGACTATGAAATCTGGTAGATTGACGTTAAAACGGCTTTTCTAAACGGCTGTTTAGAAGGGTGCGTTTACATGGATCAGCCAGAGGGTTTTGTAGACAGTGGGAGCAGCGGGAAGGTGTGCAAGTTGCTTAAATCCATTTATGGATTAAAGCAGGCATCGTGGAGCTGGAACATCTGTTTTGATGAGGCAAACTGTTGGAGATAGTGCCCTCAGAGTCAATTATTGGATCACAGGCACGTGATTGCAATGATTGAGGGAGGACCTATCCCAGGAGGACAGTCTTGCTCGAGATGATAGTATGCTATCTGGTTTACCTTTATCATCGTGTACTGCTTCAGGTGACCTTGAAGGTCGCTATTACATGCTGATAGAGCCCCTAGGATTCTTGCTTGACTGCCGGCAGTATGATGGCGATCATATACGTGAGAGCTGGTGGTCTATAAGCACATCCTTAAAAGGTCCCTAGTCGTGGGAGTTTAGAAACAGGGCATCGATTCTCCAGAGTAGACTAGTGTATACAGTCGAGACCCCGACGAGGGGCGGTGGCCGGTCTCATAAGCCACTGGTGTCAGTTGGTTCACCTAAGATGTATACAGGTGCTCATTGGGTTATGAGTACACCGGACAGGACTCGCCGGGAACCTGCCAGTTGGTCTTATACCAGATGTCAGATAGCAGTTCCCTGGTGACATGTGTACAGGTTAGTTCATCGACCTGAGATCGTCATTTGTCTCATGTGAGTTCCCATTGTGCTTTGATTACTACCCTATCACGGCTCAAAGGAGTCGTGCAAACAGGTTTTAGTTGGGTACAGTCCCGAGCCACATGGAGGCAGTGAGCGGATCTGCAGGGGTTCGTCTCTCTCGGTATTGGGGGTGAGGTCGCGCTGTGTCTAGGAGAGCCATTACACAAAGGCCTCGGCCGAGGCAGGAGATTTACTGGTAGGTATTCCAGTAGTATCTCAGGGTGTTCTGGGCTACGCTCCGACACGACTTGTACCGCTTTTGGGGGTCTGACTTTTACCAACCCCCTAGGCCCGCCATGCGATACTCATAGATGAACGAACCGGACTGTACGGATATTGTCACTGACAGGCTCAGTAGGGTGTCAGGATGAGTTCGCTCATCGACGTCCCTTTTGGTCAATAGCTGGTGGCCCATCACGTATTGTCTTATACCTCTGATGCGCCAGTGGTTAAATCAACAGCCATAGTATTGACGAGTCTTTAGAGTCCACCACACATTCAGTTACTCAAGCTTTCGGGCGAAACGCTGTAGAGGCCGTATGGAGATATGGCAGGGTCCGATCAGATACGTGTGGTATTGCACGGATCAGGATCGGACAGTTTATACTAGCGGCCGTATAGTTATATGGCAGGGTTCGATCTGATACGTGCGGTATTGCACGGATCAGGATCAAACGGATATTACTAGCCGGCTTTGGCTTAAGCCGGTCCTAGTATTAGTACTGTGTAGATTTTGTCTCATTGCATTTGTATCCGGTCGGAATACAGATGCGGGTGTGTATGCACAGCATTGGGGTTTTCCTGTGATTTATTACGGGACCAGTCTTCTTGAGTTGCCAGTTTGCATTCCGTTCCGGCCGGTTTTCCTTTGTTCCTTCCTGGCCGGACTTTTCCGATGAAGGGTGTTATTTGCAAGTTTGCAAATAACATTTGTGGAGGGGGTATCTTGCATATTGGTGGCATCATGATAGTTTCTCATGATGAGATGCTTTCTTAGTCTTTTCTTTTGCTTTATGGTGATGAGAAAGGATTAGGATTGATTTGTTTAGTGATGTGAGTTTTGCTTTTGATATGGTCACCATTCTCTTTCTCCTACACTCACCTCCCTCTTGATTTTGTTTCATATCCCTCCACCATTCTCATGGGGTAGGGCCCCGGCCACATTTCCTAAGGGAGAGGAGAGAAAAATGAGAGAGTGTGGTTGTTCTCATTTTTAGCTATCACATATTATTCATTCATGCAACAAAAGAGAAACACTCTCCAAAGTTCTTGATTCCTCCATCAAGGCAACATAACCCCAAAGAGACATAGCACTACACATTCTACAGCAAACCTTGGGCACGTCGACTAGCCAGCTTCGTGCCCGAGTTGCCTCGGTATTGAGGCGGGAGCCCGTAAAAGATGCAGGCGATGTGGTGTCCCCTTCGGCGAGGAGGCGACGATATGGAGACAGGACTTTCCGCGGGAGATCGGGACGATGAAGAGAAGACCGGAGGACTCGGATCACTTGGTATACTTCTCTCCCCATCTCTTGTTAGCTAGTATAGGTTAATGGTTAACGATCCGGGTTTCATTGTCCGCGGTAGCGCCAGTTTCCAAGTAAGGAAAATTTTTGATTCCGTATTTTGGCCTCGGTAAGATGGCCGGGGCGCTGCCGTGGCGCAACATGGTATCAGAGCCACGCCATTAACCTTGCCTTACTTGTTCTAATGTGTTTTACTTATCCGATCGACCAAAATTCCAAAAACCGCGTTTTGCTTGCATCAGTTTTCTGTCGATTTTTTCCGGGCTCTAAAATTTTTTCAGGTTGTAGAAAACTGATGTACATGGACTTATAAGCAAACTGCAAAAATTTGGTAAACTGATCCCTTTATAGGACCGCGGAACCGCGGAAATGACCTCTCTTTTGCCGCGGTTCCGCCGCAGTGTATTGGTTTCATTATACCAATTTTTTGCAGTGGGCTTTTGGGCTTAAGTTAGGGGTTTTGGAATATTAAAATTGGGCCCAGAATTTCTGTGAGTGCTACAGTATTACTTGGGGGCCCACTTATTAATTTTTGATCGATTGGATATTTTAAACACATTATTTCACAGTATTTACATTATATCTGCGACCGTGAATATCACTTGATCGATAAATCCTGTCTAACTGCTATAGCCCGGTTAGACGGATTTGCGAACGTGATTTTCACGTTGATGTTCTGTGTTTATGCTGTGATGTTGCGGATCGGTCGTGGGGATAGCCTGGTTGCAGTGGTAGTGCAGTTTTGTTTTATATGTACATTTGATATTGCGGGGCGAGCGTCCGACATGTGGACTGTAAGTGCACGGCGGCGCCCCGGCCGTCAACCCGACGGCCAAATGCGGAAACGGTGATAAACTTTAATTTTGCGGACTTAGCAAACCGGCACCACCGCGCACTAAACCCCGGATCGGGCCATTAAACTAGATCTAGCAAAGAACGAGATAGGAAGAGATATACCGACTGATCCGAGTCCTCCGGTCTTCGTCTCCACTCCGATCTCCTCGCGGAATCTCCGTCCGTCTCCTCCTCGTCGGAAAGGGCACCACATCGCCTGTAGCTTTTACGGGCTCCCACCTCAATACCGAGGCAACTCGGGCGCGAAGTAGGCTAGCCGACGCGTCCAAGATTTGCTGTAGAATGTAGTGTAGAGTGCATGTCTCACTTTGGGGTTATGTTGCCATTGATGGAGGTGAAGGAAGAATGAAACTTTGAGAGAAATGATGCTATCAATTTTTAGCAAGCAAAATGAGATGATCAAAAAAATTGCAACACTCTCATTTTTCCTCTCTCATTTTTTTTTTCTCTATCAAGTGGCCGGCCATATATATGGTGAGAATGGTGGAGGGTGAACCAAAAATGTGAAGGAAGGTGATTGTAGGATAAAGGTGGAAGGTGATCATATACAAACATCAACCATGCTTAATACATCTATTCACATCAAATCTCATTAATGCAAAATCATGGATGAAGAAAAAACAAAGGATGCAAATCCTATCATAATGAAATACAATTGCAAGAAAACCCCTCCACAAATGTTATTTGCACAATTGCAAATAACCCCCTCCATCGGAAAAGTCCGGCCGGGAAAGAACAAAGGAAAACCGGCCGGAACGGAATGCAAACTGGCAACTCCAGAAAACTGGTCCCGTAATAAATTACAGGAAAACCCCGATACTGTGCATACACACCCGCATCTGTATTCCGTCCGGATACAAATGCAATGAGACAAAATCTACACTGTACTATACTAGGATCCGGCTTAAACCAAAGCCGGCTAGTAATATCCGTCCGATCCTGATCCGTGCAATACCGCACGTATCTGATCGAACGCTGCCATATAACCATACGGCCACTAGTACAAAACTGTCCGATCCCGATCCGTGCAATACCGCACGTATCTGATCGGACCCTGTCATATCTCCATACGGCCTCTACAGCGTTTCGCCCGAAAGCTTGAGTAACTGAAAGTGTGGTGGACTCTAAAGACTCGTCAATACTATGGCTGTGGATTTAACCACTAGCACGTCAGAGGTATAAGCCAATACATGACGGGCCACCAGCTATTGACTAAAAGGGACGTCGATGAGTGAACTCATCCTGACACCCAACTGAGCCTGTCAGTGACAATATCCGTACAGTCCGGTCCGTTCGTCTATGAGCATCGCATGTCGGGCCTAGGGGGTTGGTAAAAGTCAGACCCCCAAAAGCGGTACAAGTCGTGTCGGAGTGTAGCCCAGAACACCCTGAGATACTACTGGAATACCTACCAGTAAATCTCCTGCCTTGGCCAAGGACTTCGTGTAATGGCTCTCCTAGACACTGCGCGACCTCACCCCCAATACCGGGAGAGACGAACCCCTGAAGATCCGCTCACTGCCTCCATGTGGCTCGGGACTGTACCCAACTAAAACCTGTTTGCACGACTCCTTTGAGCCATGGTAGGGTAGTAATCAAAGTACAGTGGGAACTCACACGAGACAAATGACGATCCCCAGGTCGATGAACTAACCTGTACACATGTCACCTGGGAACTGCTATCTGACGTCAGGTATAAGACCAACTAGCATGTTCCCGGCGAGTCCTGTCCGGTGTACTCATAACCCAATGAGCACCTGTATACATCTTAGGTGAACCAAATTACACCAGTGGCTTGTGAGACCGGCCACCGCCCCTCGTCGGGGTCTCGACTATATACACTAGTCTACTCTGGAGAATCGATGTCCTGTCTCGAAACTCCTACGACTAGGGACCTTTTAAGGATGCGCTTATAGACTCCAGCTCTCACTTATATGATCGCCCTCATACTGCTGGCAGTCAAGCAAGAATCATAGGGGCTCTATCAACGTGCAATAGCGACATGTCAGGTCACCTAAAGCAGTACACGATGATAAAGGTAAACCAGATAGCATACTATCATCTCGAGTAAGACTGTCCTACCGGGATAGGTCCTCCCTCAATCATTGCAATCACGTGCCTGTGATCCAATAATCGACTCTGAGGGCACTATCTCCAACAATCTCCCACTTGCACTCAAGGCTAATTATTGCAATGTCGCATACTCACAGCCCGTGTGATACCGAACACCCAATTCCTCTACTTGTCAGTCTCACAAAACTCGTTTGTGAAACTATTGCGTTCGAGGAATAGCCTCAGTGAGTGGATCCGCTCAGATGTTTCTTTCTATGTCTCTCTATATCTCAAGTTCGCGGAGAAAACCATCTCCCGAAATGAGCAATACCTGTCTTAGAATGTCTGGATGTCTGATGGGACCCAGCTCATAAATGAACTCCAAATCCAAACTTCTTAGACTGTATCGTCAACTGAACTTAATCAGTTTCCTGCGCCATGCCACCCTCAGTATTGCCTTGGACCACCTGTCCAAAATACTGCCCCTCGTCAGAAGGAAAAATATAACTCTGACAACCTCCTTGTCGTCCATGTCACCTTGGAAGCCTGGAATGATAATTGTCTCCCAAATGAGGGTGTCGTTATCATATCCCTAGAACATCCACTTATGTTCTAAAACTGCTTCCGACTATTTCTCCAGGATTGGATCAATATCAACTTATTGCATCTAGTGCAAGAACAACATCTGGTGTGGTACTTGACCTCTCATGATTGACTCAATTGCCTAAGCAAGTGATCTGCCAATCATGCGCATCCCTCTCTACTTTAGTCTATAGGACACCTTTAGAGAGGGTGACTCCATCACCTGCAGGTACACTACCATGCCAGGAGTCGTCCATTCTAAATACTCTTAGAATGCTGTCTAAGTACCCAGATTGGGAAACCACCCAAATCTAGATCTAAAACCATAGATCTAGTAACCAGTATGTCAAATATTATGTCCAAGTCCCATGTGGAGAAACCACTGTGTGACGACCAAAGTATAACCGATCGTAGTATAGGAGTTTCCTTTCCTACTACCTTCTCAACAGATCCATCCCCTATTCTGATGACGTCAAACCTATGACTGTCACATCAGAAATAGATGATCTATCTCCGCTACATCTGCTTTAGTCTATAAATAGACATAAGCCTGATGTCCACCAATGCTTCCGCTGACAACCCTCTGCCAGAGTCATATAGACGTGCACTTCTAAAACTAGTTTAGAACGACGCTATACTCATCCTCCTGCCGGGTCTCGCAGCCTGGAACAACAACAATGGCAAGTGTGGGTAAACAAGAACTTCCCTGTCACCGTCCTTGAGGCTACCGGAGTACCTCTCGGGTGCCTGAAGTTACCCACCTTATCTGCGGAGTGGCCAATGGAATGTCAAATCAGATTGAATCTTTAGGTTCCTTATCAAATCTTCAGTAATCGTTTGCGGTTCTGGGATCACTTCCAGTTCTACCATACTCCCACTACTGTTTTTGAAAAAATCCATTTTTAATAAAACTGTGGCGAGTCTAGAACAATATTTCTATTGATCTGCCAGATGGTAGAAAGTCAACCCTCGTCATAGCCTGGGTCAACCCACAAACAGCCATTACAGAAACGTGCCTTGAGTTATCCAGAGTCTGGTTTTAATCATAAGCCAGACAACTCCCCGTACCTTAACAACGTTAAGATATGAACTATTCTATATCCAATATAGAACCAGAGGCACTGATTTAATTTAACCAGATTCAAATCATGCAGCTGTCTCCAGTGCATGTCAACTAAATGGAGAGAGGCCGATCAGCGTTACTCAACTTAGGAATCCTTCCATTTATGAGTAACCTGAAAGAGAAGTATTTTCTCTTTACCATTACTATCAACTGAATACCATACACAAGTATCTACATCTTCGATCACTTTGAAGAATCCCAATACTTGCTACACCTGGTTCTCTACTCTATTCAAATACCTATAACTCCTCAAAACTTAGACTCTGTGTCTCTACGAAACACATGTCTAAGAACTAGAGAAGTTAAAAGTAAACAGAATATAGTATGAGGACCAACCCCTCTGTCTTAATAGACACTGGACAACATACAATGCTCTGTATAAGTCCGCTGAGTCTAACAACTCTTTCACTGTGTGTCGTAGGTTGAAAACTGTACTTATGGTTAAGAAGAATTACATCGTTGTTTAATGCTCCTTACCTAACCATCCACTGATATAGGTAAATGTCATCGACATAATATCAAAAGGTATATCTCACTCTATGAAAATAGACGTACAGATATATCAATTTGAAATTGGTGCACAACAGCGGATATTCGAAACCAAATATTTGCCGACCGGCAAACAGCCCAGGTGATCTCCTCAAATATCACCGATTGCAACCAATCCCGATATAATGAGGATGGTCACCGAATTCCCAATGACTTACTCCCACTCATCATCTGTAAAACCATACAGATGTGAGAATCATACCTGGTAAATACATACCCTGGAGCAAGTGTCTAATTGGGAAATCAGTTTTCTATTAACAGTACACAGTGAAACTGAAACATTGAAATGTATCGGTGGGGTATCCCGGTATTCTTAGTAATGCCTCTTCCATTATCCAGATTCATAACTATAATCGTATAATTCTTTGCCACCTCTCCAAATCCCTTTATATGTCTTTAGTCATTACCTTCTGCACACCCCTTAGGCCAAATGGTTTTCTTCCTTCCCTACCGTTCGGCACCAGCCTATGGTTAGGAAGAAGACTATCCAATAAGCATAATGGGTGTACTGTCCTAATCCTAGGAGCACTCGCAATGCGAGAGAAGGTGAAGATAAAAGACAACCGAATAAACCTTATTCCTATTTCTCCTGGACCAGTATCCATCCCCGAACTGGAACAAGTTCCTTTCGAGTTCGTATATAACCATACGATGGAGTATCCAAATAAACTGTGGATCTTCGTAGTGATACGGAGTGTCCTGAAAAAATACAAAGGTGATTTAGGATTGGCGAAGAAATACTTGGTTTGGTCGTGAATATCAGTCGCAATTTACTTTGCCCTCTTACTAATCCCTTGCTTTGTCTTAATCTTAATACCTTCTGCACACCGTTTAGGCTAATTGGTTTTCTTCATTCCCTACCGGTCGGCACCAGCCTAAGGTTTGGAAGAAGACTTTCCAATTTGCGTAATAGGTGTACTATCTCCTAAACCAAGGAGTACTCACAACTTGAGAGAAGGTAAAAGGGAAAAGAAAACTGAATAATCCTATTCATTTTCTCTAGAACCAGAAACCATCCTCGAATCCCTTCGAGTTCGTATCTAACCATACGATGGTTTTGTCCAATGGAAGTGGACGTTCGTAGTAATACGGGGTGTCCTGGAGAAAAGGGTAAAAGTAGGAGTGGCAATGAGGTCTGCAACTCTGACAATCCAAAAGCCAGTGTTAAGAAGGTTCGGTCAACTTGGTCACTGAGTCGTAGTCTTAGGGTCGGGTCAATGGTCGCTACCAGAGAGAGAGAGAAAAGAAACACTCAGCGTGCACTCTAACCTAGATCAGAATGGTTATCACTTTATCTAATCTGGAAACCTCCCACTGTACCTCAAATTCTCCTCCAAACCTAAAAGAAGAATTAGTCGGGATCACCCGAGGAGTAAACTAACTCATCAGTGGGAATCGGGATCCAACTATCATCGCATGATAACGTCACGGAATCCGCTCACGGTATCACACTCCAGAAGGTATGCGCATATCTGGCAAGTTTCAGTACTTTTGAAACTCCCGATGTGGTTTCTGCCCCATGCTCTTATGACCTTGACTTTGGCCAACAAATCATAAGTCACATGTCAAGTTCTGCCCGTCATTCTCCAGGTTAATTTGAGCCCACCCGTACAAGCCCTTGACTTTGGCCAACAAGGCTATACGACTGCCCCAAACCAACGCATCTATCTATGCTGCATATGAATAACCAACAGCTACCAAACACTGTGCCTTGACTTTGGCCAACAAACACAGCTTGAATACTATTGACTACCCATATGAAACGACGGAGGGCTACGAATGGTTTCTGGCGAAAACCTTTAATGTAATGAACTTGATATCGTTGAAGGAACGGATAGCTTTTTAGAAAATATAGTGACGAAAACCTTTACTAAAGAGGTCACTCCCGGTGAAGGGATCTCGGCTCTTTCCCCGTAGAATGGGGTGCAGGATATTCCAAATGAATACCGTGATGCAAAGCAAAAGTAAATCGGCTATAGTGAAGTTAATGCCCTGACACAAACTTCTGTCCAAGGGGTCACTCCCGGTGAAGGGATCTCGGCCCTTGCCTCGTCGACTGAGGAGCAGGATATTCCAAATGAATACCACGATGCAAAACAAAAGTGAACGTCCTTGCAATAACAGCTTTTTGAAAAGTGTTCCAACAACATCAGAATAGGTTTGTTTTAACTTGCATTGATCCAAATCAATGCAGTCCCATCAATTGATCACACCAATAAAGAACGAAAATATACTGACGTACGTATATGCCATCCGCATTCGCCACTGGGTCCCATCATCACCCGTTAGGTTAGCTTACTAACGGCAGAGCGGGGACTGGACTAGCGCGGATGAAAAACATATACAACATCTACTAATATATATACCAATATATTATATTCTCTCAAGGCGTGATAAAATGCAACATCACAGAACTGTACAGCATCACAGAACAATACAGATATCTGGGATCCCCGGGTTTCATAGAGCCACTGCTGAAACTGACGTTCCCCTGGTCGTGTGGATAGCCTGTGCAATGAAATCCTAGACCCCTACGGGCGCGGCAAGTTACCCGCCAAAACCTGAAGCGAGGCAGCCCCCTTCAGCACCGTGAATGGACCACCCAGCACTTCACGGAATCCGGTAACTTGGGCCACCCCTCCTGGGTCAACCTGTACGCCCTACGAGTGCGGCGAATAGCCCGCCAATCCAGAGTGAAGCCCCCTCCGTCTCAATGCCATGAGATGCGGGCTTGTTGCCCTCCAGAACCCGGCTATCCGTGCACCCCTCCGCGGGGTAATCCTAGTACAGAAAGTAAAATATACATACAACGGGTACATCGACCGCAACCAGGCCGTGCCCCAAAAGAATAATACAATCAGGCAGTGACGGCAGTCCACATGTCGGACGCTCGCCCCGCAATATCAAATGTACATAATACACCAACACTGTACTAGCATTGCATCCAGGCTATCCCCCACGAACGATCCGCAACATCACAGCAAATACATAGAACATCAACGTGAAAATCACGTTCGCAAATCCGTCTAACCGGGCTATAGCAGTTAGACCGGATTTACCGATCGAGTTGACATTCACGGTCGCAGATATAATGTAAATACTGTGAAAAATGTGTTTAAAATATCCGATCGATCAAAAATTAACAAGTGGGCCCCCAATCAATACTGTAGCACTCACAGAAAACCTGGGCCCAATTTTAATATTCCAAAACCCATAAAATAAGCCCAGAAGCCCACTGGAAAAATACGAAGCATTGATCCCACCAACATGCGGCGGAACCGCGGCAACAAGGGGTCTTTGCCGCGGTTCCGCGCTCGAGATGAGGGATCATTGTCTCGAATTTTCCCAGAGTTCTTAGAACTCCCTGCACATCATTCTGAGACCACCTGAAAAATTTTTAGACTTCAAAAAAATTTCAACAGAAAACTGATGTGAACTAAAATGTAGATTTTGGAATTTTGGTCGATCGGAAATGCAAAACACATCAAACGAAGCTAGACGAAGTTAATGGCGAGGCTCTGATACCAGTGTAAGTGCACGGCGGCGCCCCGGCCGTCAACCCGACGGCCAAATGCGGAAACGGTGATAAACTTTAATTTTGCGGACTTAGCAAACCGGCACCACCGCGCACTAAACCCCGGATCGGGCCATTAAACTAGATCTAGCAAAGAACGAGATAGGAAGAGATATACCGACTGATCCGAGTCCTCCGGTCTTCATCTCCACTCCGATCTCCTCGCGGAATCTCCGTCCGTATCCTCCTCGTCGGAAAGGGCACCACATCGCCTGTAGCTTTTACGGGCTCCCACCTCAATACCGAGGCAACTCGGGCGCGAAGTAGGCTAGCCGACGCGTCCAAGATTTGCTGTAGAATGTAGTGTAGAGTGCATGTCTCACTTTGGGGTTATGTTGCCATTGATGGAGGTAAAGGAAGAATGAAACTTTGAGAGAAATGATGCTATCAACTTTTAGCAAGCAAAATGAGATGATCAAAAAAATTGCAACACTCTCATTTTTCCTCTCTCATTTTTTTCTCTATCAAGTGGCCGGCCATATATATGGTGAGAATGGTGGAGGGTGAACCAAAAATGTGAAGGAAGGTGATTGTAGGATAAAGGTGGAAGGTGATCATATACAAACATCAACCATGCTTAATACATCTATTCACATCAAATCTCATTAATGCAAAATCATGGATGAAGAAAAAACAAAGGATGAAATCCTATCATAATGAAATACAATTGCAAGAAAACCCCTCCACAAATGTTATTTGCACAATTGCAAATAACCCCCTCCATCGGAAAAGTCCGGCCGGGAAAGAACAAAGGAAAACCGGCCGGAACGGAATGCAA